>VWZW01000891.1:52902-82002 GCA_013397115.1 Edolisoma coerulescens | reverse complement strand
AAAAAAAAAACAAAAAAAAAAAACAAACACCTTAAAACCTGGAAGATGATTCTGAAATACCACTACATCAATTGAATCACGGGCTCTTCTGCAGATGTTTCAAATATTGTGCTCTAGTGCTTCCCAGGTACTGGATGGGTCATCTGGGCCTGCTCAAAGGAACTGGCATTCTTCAGAAGGCTGAAAATTTGCATCAGACCTGTATCTAATCTCTAACAGGCTTTAGAAACTAGGGGTGGGATTCACCCTGCTTATCTCCAGTGATCTATGGACTCACTGAACAGCTCAGCCAGTGATCTGAACTCCCATTACAGTCACTGGGGTCAAACTGGTATTTCTGCAGCACGATCCACTTACTGTCAGGTCAACACTTAAGGCTGTCAATGAATCACACCCAGCTATTCCTTCTCCTCTCAACTGACTGTAAAAAACCAGAGCGAGCCAAATGCAGTGCTCATAGCCTAGGAAGGAGATCATCCCTTGCTCTGAGCAACCTGGTCCAGCGGGAGGTGTCCCTGCCCATGGCAGGGGGATGGAACAAGATGATCTCTAAGGTTCCTTCCAAACCAGGTCATTCCATGGTTCTATTATTAAGTAATGCTAATTGCTCTAATAGTTCAGCACTAATTTGCAGCCTGGCCCCTCATTATCATTCACAATAATGCAGAGATGGCATTCACAGGGCACACAAAAATGGAACCCCCAAAACTGGAACCCCCAAAACCCAAGTAGTACAGTGAAGGGATACCAAAATGACTTCAGGGACTCTTTAGAAGATGAATGCTTTCTCTGTCATTTGTTCTCCCAACAACTGAATCAACATGACTCTGCTGCCCTGGCCGACTCAGATCCTCAGGTATTGTTTATTAGCTACATAAATACAAATATAAAATATATATCTGCAAATAACTTCCAACCCACATTGCAGCTCTGACTGCTTCTGTATCTCTAATTTTTTTTTTTTTTGGCAGACTTGAAGAAGCCAGAATGAAGTGAATGTCACCAAATGCTTTCACAAATTGTTTTAACAAGCTGGATTCTAATCTATTTAAAGGCCTAAAAAGGTAGATATGCAGTGGGAAGGAGAAGTGGATAGTGGTGCTACTGGAGAACAGCACTAAAAGCCAAAAAGGGAAATACATAGAGCAACCAGTTTGATGATGCAGCCACCAAATGAGTCTTCAGTCCAGCTGCGTAGGAGGGTATAACAACCTTACCAATTCCGAAAACTGGAAACACCAGAAAGATACTAAACCATGCCCACCACTACCCACATCTCGCAGCATTACACAGGCAGACTCTCAAGTGAGGAAGAATAACAACCATCTCCAGGCATTTGGGATTCTCACAGGACAGACACAGGATGGAGAATTAAAATGGGAGTCTACAACTAAAACTGATGAATTTAAGTACAAAAAATGGCACAAATGTCAACCAAAATGTCCTAATGGTAAGATTTGGAAGACAGCCTCTTGAGAGGTATGAACTAATATAAAAAGCATTTTACAAAGCAGTCTTTTCTTAAAAGGAAGAAAAGAGCTTTAAAGAGATGTCTAATACAGGGATATAGGTCATGTTGTTATTTATAAAGTGGTGATTCCTGTCATTATTTCCAGTATATTCCTGAACTTTATCTTTCATCAGTGACAATGGCAGAGTGAGTGGAACAAGAGTCCCTTCAGGCTTCTGTTCTGCAGAACTGTATGGAGAAATTAGGAAGAAATTCAAGAGTTAAATGCAATCACCCTCAGCAGAAGCTTTTCCCAGACCAGCCCTCGTGTCAATACACTGAGAAGAAACCCAGGGGGTTATTTTCACGACTGATCACAGAAAGGCTGAAGTTATCAAGGACCTCTGGAGGTCACCTGGTTCAACCCCCTGCTCAAGTAGGGCCAGCCACAGCTGCCTGCCCAGGACCATGACCAGTCAGCCTTGGATTATCTCCAAGGATGAAAACTCAAAAACCTCCCTGAGCAACCTGTGCTAGTGCTCAGTCACTCTCACACTTAAAAAAAAACCCAAACAAACAAAAACCCAACAAAACAACAACAAAAAAAACCAGTTTCTGTTCTAGTTTGTGTCCACTGCCTTTGGTCCTGTGGCTGGGCACTATGGAAGAAAGCCGGGCTCCATCTTATTTACCTCCTTCCATCAGATAATTCTGGCAAGATCTCTCAAGAGTTACAGCACTCTCAGCTTTTCCTCACAGCAGAAACGCCCCAGTCCCTTCATCAGACTCTCTCCAGCACATCCGTGTCTTTCTTTAGTGGGCACCCACAAGGGAAGACAACACTCCAGGTGTGGCCTCACCAGTGCCAAACAGAGGGGAAGGATCCCTCCTTGACTTGCTGACAGTGATCCTCCTAACACAGCTCAGGATACTTTTACCTTTCTTTGCTATGGGGGTACACTTGGCTCACATCCATCCTGGCGCTTGCCAGGTCCTTTCCTGCCAAGCTGCTTCCCAGTCACTCAGTCCCCAGCAAATACTGGTGCCTCTTCCTCCCCAGGTCCACAGGACTTTGCACTCCTCCTTCCTGAATTCCAGGAGGTTCCTGCCACCCACTTCTCCAGCCTGCCCAGGCTCCCCTGGACAGCAGGGCAGCCCCCCAGGACACCAGCCACTACTCCCAGTTCTCTGTCTGCTGTGGGAATACTCTGCCCCATCATCCAGATCATTGATGAGGATACTGGACAGGATTGGACCCAGTTAGAGGCCTCCATTTAGACTTTGTGCTGCTGACCATCCCCTTCAGCCTCTTCTCTGTCTCCTTATTTACCCCACCCTCAGTCTGCTCTGCTGTGAGGGACACTGTACCAAAAGCCTTACTGAAGGCCAGGTGGACAATGTCCACTGCTGTCCCCTCATCTACCAACCCAGTCATTTCCTCACAGAAGGTTGTCTGGGTTGGTCAAGCACAACATCCCTTTGGTAAATCCATCCAGACTCCTCTTGGTCACCTTCCTGTGCCTGGAAATGCTTCCCAGGGCGAGTTATTCCATCACTTTCTCCACAGATCAAGGTGAGCACGACCAGCCTGTGGCTCCCTGGGCTCCTCCTTCCTGCCTGCTCATGGAAAGGAGTGGGAAGAGTATGAGGATATTCTTTTCAAGTGAAGAAGGCTGACAAGTGTCTGGCATCTCCCTTGTGTTCCAAAGGAGGGAATGTTAGATCCAGCCATATCCTCAGCAACATTCCACTGATAGTTTGAGGACTTCAGTGCCATCTAAATAATCTACTTCGGTTTGAACTTCCCCAGAAGTGACTGTTTTTCCCTCCATGAGAACAAAAATGCCTGACATGGGCATCCAGCAGCCCTCAGGAAAAAAAGGAACTTTACATGCTGAACACATTTTGGTAGGGCAACATGCAAACAAAAAGAGTACCTAGAAAGTTAAATAATTAAGAAAAGGTATCTTCCATCTAAGAGCAGTGCCTTTTTTGAAAGCAGATGGTCTGGAGTCTGAAACAAAATCAGACTTCCCCGACTGCCTCCATCCCCCATTACTTGATTAATTTTCCTCAAAGCATTTGGATGTAACTGAACTCTAGCCGTTGAATCAGCTACAAAATAAACATGTCTTGTTGTCCTTAGGCTGAGCTGCTGCGTCTTGAAATAGTATTCCTATTGAAGTTAAAGTCTATTCAGTGCAAGAATTATTAATAACCCCTTTTATTAACATTCCTTTGGCTGAACTGCTTGGGGTCAGCTAAAAATGTTTCCTTCGGTAAGGGGATATTCTGAAAGAAGCAGTGTTCTATCAGTTGAGGAGGCAAACCCAGTGAAAACAAAGAAAAAGATATGATAGCAATCCAGGACTACAGAATGTGCCAGGTTTGGGGTTTGGTTGGTTTTTTGGGTGTTTTTGGTTTGGTTTTGGCGGGGGAAGTTCTTTTTACTCGTAAGTCCACACCAAAAATATGCTTTAAATACTTTTTTTAGGAACCTGAATTAGCAGATAGTATCAGTTTAAATTATTCATTTCTTCAAATCTACCTGGAAATGTGCACACAATCAGGTGCTGCTGGGCAAATATTCACTGTCTGCAAGGTGCAGCTCTAGCCAATGGCACAGCTCTTTGTGCAGCATTATTGATCACCAGCAGAGACAGCAGCTTCATGCAGCAGGGTATGGAGAGCAAAGTGCTGCCCTGTTTTCTGTCTGCACCAGAACAATGCCGCTCAGCATAATCTAACTGGGATTATCACCTGACTGGCAGCAGGAAAGCCTGATGAAGCATTGTTATTCCAAAGCACACCAAAATGTGAAAGGTCCACTGCATTAGGTCCTTCTGGTGGAAAACCTTACTTCTTCATGGAAGGACCTTCATCCATATTGAGTTTCACCTTTCACATAACTCACTGCAAATCTATCCTGCGTACCAGAACAACTTTCACTTTTACTGGTACGCACCTAAAACTTCATTCATCTCTTCAGGAGAGAAGTCACTCTCAAAACCAGTAGTTGGGACTTGCACAAAAGCTCAGTTACCTCTGAGGGGCTAATATTCCTCCTGGGATTCAGCAGGTTCCCACTAACTTATGCATGGAAAAGCTACGTGCCATCAACAGAAAGAGAGCAGCATCCTACTCACTTAAACACGTCCCTGCAGCTGCACAGAAAGCAAGCAGCAAACCCAAAATTGCCTTTGAGACGCATTCACACTGACTGCAAACCCAACATTTCCAAGAAAGCCTTGATTAAGTCCTGGAGACAAGCCAGATAGAAAATGAAGCACTTCTAAGAAAATTACAGTCACTGATTCGTTTCTATTGGCTGCAAAGTTGTTTGTTTAAAAACGTTTCATTCCCACCACACATTTCAAGTAAACAGGTACACAGAAAGCTTCAGGACTTCTCCATCCTTTCCCCTCTCTCCCTATTTCCTCCCCACCTCCCCCAGTCCTTAAGCTTCTCTCAGCAGCTTGCAAATGGTACCTCCTTCTCCCACTGTACACACACCAATTCCCTCCTTCCAGCAGAACTGGGGACAAGTGCGAGCTGGGCAGAGAAACACAGAATGGTTTGGGTTGGAAGGGATTCCACCCCCCTGCCATGGGCAGGGACACCTTCCACTATCCCAGGTTGCTCAGAGCCCCCTCCAACCTGGCCTTGGGCACTGCCAGGGATGGAGCAGCCACAGCTTCTCTGGGCAACCTGTGCCAGGGCCTCACCACCCTCACAGGGAACAATTTCTTCCTCATATCCAACCTAAACCTGCCCTCTGTCAGTGTGAAGCCATTCCCCCTTGTCCTGTCACTCCAGGCCCTTGTCAAGAGTCTCTCTCCATCTTTCCTGTGGGCTCCCTTCAGGCACTGCAAGGCCCCAGTGAGGTCACCCCAAAGCCTTCTCTTCTCCAGGCTGAACAATCTCAATTCTCTCAGCCTTTCCTCACAGGAGAGCTGCTCCATCCCTCTGATCCCCTTGGTGTCCCCTCCCTGGTTCAGCACTGAAAGCAATGGGAAGGGGTGACTTGAAGTGGCTGGCCTCAGCATTTCAGAAGGAGTTGATTTTCCTACCTGGTGACTACACACCACATCTCCTACACCAATTAATTTATCAGAGGGATTTTTTTGCTTGCTTTTGAGCAAAATAACGAAAGCATTTTCTTGGGGAAGAAAAAACACTTGGTACAATCTGCAAAAATGGGTAGTTTTCAGGCAATTCAACTTAATTCATAATTCATCCTAATTGATGATACAAGGAGTCTGTCTGAGCAAGTGCATGTTCATGAAAAGTAACACGAACACAGTGAATCACTCAACGTATCTTCATGTGAAGTGGGAGAAGCATTCCTAGGACAGTTATTCCTCTTCTGTTAAAGCAAGGTGACCCCAGCCCCACCCTAGCACACACACACCCTGCCCTGGGACTTCCAAGGCAAGGTCTCTCAGTCACCCTTAGCATCACAGAATAGAACCACTGGATTGTTAATGTTGGAAAAGATGCCCAAAATCATTAAGTACAGCCTTTGAATGATCCCCACCCTGTCAACTAAAGCATTAAGTGCCACATCCAGTTGTTTCTTGGACACCTCCAGGGATGGAGACNGTTCCCTTCTCTGGACACGCTCCAGCCCCTCAATGTCCATCCTGCAGTGAGGGACCCAGAACTGGATGTAGGATTTGAGGTGTGGCTTCACCAGTGCCGAGTACAATCACTGCCCTGGTCCTGCTGGCCACACCATTCCTGATCCAGCCAGGTGCCCTTGGCCCCTTGCCCCCCTGGGCACAGCTGGGCTCATGTCCAGCCGCTGTCCCCAGCAGCCCCAGGACAATGCTGTGGGAGACCCACATGAGACTCTGATACCACTTAAAGGACTGGGCCTCACTTTTTGCCCAGGCCATAACTTTGGATATCCCGTTCTTCTCCCACTCCCCCATTTTCCACCAGCACCACCAGTCTTCCAGCACCATGGTGACTGAATCCACAGGCTGATGAAGCTGAAAGCTGAGTTTTCAGCCAAGCTCAGGGAGCTGATGTGAGTCACAGCACAGCTTCCAGAACACCCAAGTGGATTTGGGCTCTTGGGAACATTAGCTGAGCGCAGGCAGAGGGGCTGCTCCTTTTGGCAGCACATCACACACGATTCAGCCGGGGTGAGCTGGCTGTGAAGCCCCACTCCCAGTCAAACACTTCTTTTACCTCAGCTCCAACAGCTGCAGCCACGGAGCAAAATCCACGGAGCCAGCAGGTTGCAAAGCTCCTTGGCCTAAGGACCCAGTTTTCATTTATCGTTGTACAGCCCCCACAACCAACAGGCACCCCAGCTCAAGTGACATTCTCGAGCCAGCTCAGCTTTCAAACTTTAAATTATTGCAATCGCTTCTCCTAGATCCATGCTGATCATGCCACATCAGAGTCCAGCTCCTGCTTCCCCGCAGAAAACAGACATATGTTTTATGAGTTTTTTTCACTCCTAAGCATACCCTGTCCCCAATAACCAAGATCTTGGTTCTTTTCCCTCTGAACCCTATCAGGGCTTCCTGCCATCTGCTGTGTCTGTGACAGATGCTTGTATAACTGACAGATCAAGCTAAATATAAGAGATCAACACCCCCGTATGCTCCAAACATTCCAAGTTTAGTACTCCTATTGTAAGTGAGGCCTAAATATAGCAAGATAAACCAAAAACATCTTTTATGTTGAAGCATCCTTAAGACTGATGACACCTCAGCACAAGTCCTCCAAAGCTTAGCAGGGAAGGGAGGGGACAACATCTCCTGAGGGTGTTATTTGGAGATTAAAAGCATCATGGCCAAGGCTGTAGCAAACCCTTCCCCCACGTGAGGACACTCTGCTCTGAAGCTGCACAGCTGAGCAGTGTTTGCCACCATGGCTACAAATCCAGAGTGCCATGGAAGCTCCCTGATGGAGGGCAGCACTCTGCAGGCAACACCAGCCCGGCCCAGCAGGGGACTGACACATTTTCAACTCCTCATCTTGCTCAGCAGAGGAAAACTGCCCTCTTTTCCAGGGCTCCAGGGACCAACATGGGTAGAAAAGCTGTCCTGTTCCCCCCCAGCAAAGCCACAAGGTTCCCATGCCCTAAGGGACAGTGAAATCAAGGAGCAGAGACCCTCTGCAGGCTGAAGACCACCCAGCAGCACAGGAGCCACTGTCTCTGGAGAGCTTTTCACCTTGAACTAGCTCACAGCACTTCATGGACTCCACACAGCTGCCATTCACCCAGAAATCCAGGTACCCACAGGGTAAGCTGGCAGCTGGTTAGGCAGGCTGTTGGGGGAAAAACACTTTAAATGTGGAAGTGGAACACACCATGGAGCAAAGAGCATCAGAGAGGAGGGAGAGGCACATTTAAATAAGGAAATACAGGTGCCCACACTGGACTTCAGCCAGCTACTCTGTCTTGAGAGGTCTATTGACCACAAGGAGCCAAAACCTTCCTTTTTTGTTTGTCTCAAAACCACATTGATGACACAAATATTACACCACTGCAATACCCAGATGCAGTCACAGTGCATCTGATGAACCAGAGCTACAGATATCACTTCTTCCTTCCAAGTTTCACTTGGGAATCTACTGTTCAAGCACTGTTTATGTGACAATACCAATTGTTTTGTGAATTAAAGTGCAACCTAAACTTCTCACACTGTTTGTGCAGTCCTGATTACTGCAAACAAACCTGAGCTGTCTCTTCTGACTCTGCATTTCATTTCCACTCAAGACAATGACTGAGCTTTGGGTGAATTCAGTGAGCTTCAGAGCAGAGCTCAAAGGGTTGAACTCCTCTCTCCAACAACAGAGAGCTGGCTAAAATCCTAAATGCTGTGCACCATCAACCAGAAAAATCTTCCCTTGCCTACCAGTTCCTTAAACATAAAGAACAACTTGGCTGAATGAAGCAGGGAGGTCATTGTGCCTCTAAATAAAGGAGTTCTATCTCTTATTTTATGACAAGTCCCCCTTCAGCATTTTGAGATAAGTTAACAAGCACAAAGATATCCATATCCCATTGCTAGGGGTACTCCTGTGCTCAAAACAGCCAAAGCTACTGACAGCACACATCCAAAATCCACCCAGGAGAGCCAAAGACAAGACTAGGCACAAGCCTACCTGCAACACAAGTCAGACTGAGCCTGCTGCCTCCAGCCAGAGCTGCCAGGGAGCTATCAGTGTGTATCAGGTGTGTTGTGGAAGCCTCAGGTGATCAGGTTAATTAAGTCCTGTTAGTGCCCTCAGGATCATGACACCAAGAGCAGGAGGGCAGCTGCAAACTGTAAACAACACACAGAGAATTGCCACTCAGGTGGGCAGAATTCCTGCCTCATGTTCACACATCCCAACCCTCAGAGGGCTGAGAGCCATGGAACACAAACCCTGGGCTGAAACAGCTGGCACAAGCCAAGGCACAGCCTCTGTCCCCAGAACGACTGGACAGTGCACAGCCCTGAAGCCCTCAGCACTCCCCTGTCCCTGGCAGATCCCACAGATCCCAGCAGATTCTCCTGCTTCATCCCTGGCACGGGAAGGATAGGAAAGGTGATTTCTGAGCTCCACCCTGCAGCTCTCAGAACAATCTATGATGTCTTGCTCTCTCCCCTGTCCCTTTTTGCTCATGTAGCACCTATTCTCAACACAGAAGTGTTGGCTGGAATTGAGGAGTTTGGGCTGGGATGGAGTTAATTTTCTTCCCAGGAGCTAGTATGGGGCTGTGTCTTAGATTTGTGCTGGAAACAGTGTGGATAACACTGGGATGTTTTAGTTCTTGCTGAGCAGGGCTTGCACAGAGCAAAGATCTTCTCTGCTTCTCACCAGTGAGGGAGCTGGGGGGTGCACAAGGCGTTGGGAGGGGACACAGCTGGGACAGCTGATCCCCACTGACCAAAGGGACATCTCATACCACGGCACACATGAGGAGGAAGAGGAGGTGGGGATGTTGGGAGCGATGGTGTTTGTTTTCCCAAGTCAGCGTTACACACGATGGAGCCCTGCTTTCCTGGAGAGAGCTGACCCACGGGCAGTGGTGAATGAATTCCATGTTTTGCTTTGCTTGCAGCCCACAAGGTTTCTCACTTTCACCTTCCAGTTCTCTCCCCCATCTCACTGCGGGGCAGTGAGTGCCTGTGCAGGGCTGAGCTGCCCATTGAGGCTAAACCATGACAAAATGTCATCTAGACCAACCTCCTGCCCAGAGCAGCACCACCATCAGTGCTTGACCAGGTCACCTGCAGCTTCATCCAGCCAAATCCTGGAAATTTCAAGGGCTGGAGTTTCCCAACAGCTCTCCAGGTGGCTCATTCCAGTGCTAAACTACCCACATGGTGACTTTCATTTTTTTTTTCTCATGTCCATTCTGAACCCCAGTAATTTCACTGGAGACCTCGCACGGGGATTTCTTTCCAATTTAAAGTCTTTCCTCTTTCAGATAACTCCCAGCCTTATCCACTGAACTCCCACACTAACACAGGCTGCCTTGCCCTTACATTTTCAAAGGTTTATATAGGACATACAGCTGTAAAGCTCCTGTTAAATATGACCTAATTTAGTTCCAAGTTTAGCATTACCAGGACATTTTCAGGGATGGGAATTTCACGGGCCTGTGACTGTGCAGCCATGTGATTTTATGAAATAGCATTCAAGTGCAACATTTTCAGCAAGGCACTCCAGAAGAGGATATTTACAGGGGATCACTGTTTTCCAGGGGGGTCCCAAAAGTTACCGAGCACCATTTGGCTGTCCCACACCAACACAAATTTGTGATTCTATTTCAGGCCTGCCTGCATCACAGAATGCCCACAGAGCGGTCAGACACCTCGAGCATTATTTCAAAAGCATCACAGAGAGACCATGCAGAAGGTCAAGAGATCTGAGTCCCAGGAGCACCAAGTGCAATGCCAGCCCTTCCAAATATGAAAGAAGCAAGCTGGGCAAATCCTGCCTCTACATTCTCAATGGAAGACAAAAAATCAAAGGCAGCCTGCAAACTGTGAGGCTCTGACTGCCCTTGGTCACGCTGTGCAGCTCCCTTTGAAGGCAGCAGGACCACAGGAGAAAACACCTCTGAGACTTAGCAGTGCTTTCTTGAAGCATCGTTTTGCTTTAGAGGGAAAAAAAAATACCCAAACCATAAAATCCATGTTGGATTGTGCATTCTGACAGAAGAACAAAATGAATGGGCATAAGGAGGCAGGAGATGCAGTGTAGGAGATGCTCAGCACAACACTTAACAGCACCTCGAGAATTACACTTGGAATATCATTTGGACATAGTAAGTGGAATTGTAGCAGAGAGCACCAACACCTTGGAGCTGATAAGAGCTCCTTAATTACATCAGTGTAAACACCTGGATTTCAAAGGAGGGAAGCAAGAGAAATCAGAATGGGAAGGAACAGCCTGGAAAACCCAGGGAGTAATGACAAAATGAGATTTTTCACTGACCAGGACATCAATGCTGAAGGAGAGCCACGGTTTTCAGAACAATCTGGCATATTCAGACAATGAAAAACTGGATGAACCCTGTTACCTGACATGGCCAAGCTGCCTAAGTCCTCCGCAGGAAATGAGTGAGTGGGCAGAGAGCCCCACTTAGCCAGGGAGCTACAGAAACAGCTTTACAGCCACATCACAAACAAAGTGCCCAGAAGTCAATGAGCTAATTTAAGCTACAGCTCCTCTGCAGACATAAGGTCCATGTCTACACAGTGCCTTAAATAGCACACAGCATGGATTCTCCAGCTGGCCCCATGTAGAGAAACTGCACAGAGAGAGAGAGAGAGAGAGAGAGAGAGACCATGCCTCAAATTATTGCACTGATTTTTGGGCTCATCTCTATTGCAAGCGTAGAAGGAACCTGGAACAACTCCATTCAAGTGTGACAAAAAGGACTTCAAGGGCTCTGCTTATGAAGAAATTATTTCTGCCCTAATTTTACTCCCCCTTTTGCTTTCAGAGATCTGCCCAGTCTCTCGCAGACAAAATGTGACATGAAGTTGAGGTAAAAAAGCCAAGGGGAGTGACAGACACCTGCCATGCACTTGGGAAGAACCAAGGAGAAGAGTGGGGAATTAACTGTCACTATAGGGAAAAGCCACAGGAAAAAGAAAATGTAGGATGTCACATTCTCCAGTGATTAAACCCTTTCTGAAGATGTTTGAATGGCAACAAGGATTGCTGAGGATTTTTGTCTCTCATATAAAACTGGGAACTCCAAGGTCCCGTGCTCAAAGGACTGGATTTGTATCTTTTAGATGTATTAATCAAGAGTTACTCTGAGATAAGATTAAAATGCTCTCTTGAATGGGCAAGCAGGAGTTCATTGAGCAGGGAATTTCTTTGGGCCTAATCACTATGCTGATGGGATTCGCGTTACTAGAAACTTATGGTTACAATCCATGTAAGCCCTGAAAAGGATCAAAATATAAATCATTTTGTCTGGCTGGAAATCATCCATCAAAGCCTTGTTCAGCCAAAAAATAGGATAAAAATTGAGTTATCTTGTCTCTAAAACATTGATATTCAGATAGTCTCTAAAGACTCTGGGATTTCTGTGGACCCCCCAGCGAGTTCTGTTCTCTCTACATGACAAGTTCTGCTCTCTCCCCCACAGCAAGCAGAGAAAGATGGAGCTGAACTGGAGCTGTGGGAGGTGGTACCCTCTGGAAAAACTGAGCCTGTGCTGCAGCAGCTCTACAGAACCCCCCTTTTTGCAGGAAAACAGTCCGTTTCACAGGTAATGATTTAATAAATCTGGGAGCTCACTAGAATGAAGTCTGCTAAATGTGTGAACAGTTTTTTCAGTTCCCTTTCACCCTCCAAAAAAAAGGGTATTTTGTCCAAGACAAAATAGTTTTTTGTTTGGGGATTTTTTTTCTTCTTTTTGGACAGCCAAATGTTTTCTTCTGCCAACAAGAAAACTCTTGGATGTGTTGCTGAAAAATTCTGGAGAAATGAGAAAGCTTCTACTTCAAATCATGTTTTTTGGCATGTTTGAAAAATCTTTTCAGCTAGTGTTTTTCTAGTTGAGAGATTTTTATATTGTTGAAAGTAATTAAACTGAGGAAAGTGAAAATTCCTCTCTCTTCTCCTTCAGCTGGTGGTTTGTGGAAACATCACTATTTCCAGAATATTGATGGAACATCCTTTAGCCCAAAGTTTCATGTCTCTTTCATCGGACAAGCAGGGAAATGAGCTCTGTTCTGTGACACACCTGCTCTGTGTGACTCCAGACCTCTTCATTTTCCCTGACTCTTACTCACACCAGAACTTCTGCAGCTGGACAAAACCCAGCACCCCTCCTTCCAGTCCTCAGGAAACCAGACTTCAGGTCAGAAGGTTCCCTGAACCAGACAAATCTAAGCATCCTTTTTTCTTTTTCCCTGATTCTGCAGAAACTGCTGGTCCCAGATGAGGACTCCCAGGCTGTAACTTTGTCCATGTTCTTTTTCATAGACAACGATTGACTAGAATGGGGATGTGAGTGATTTGTAACAGCGCATTCCAGTGAAGAGTTTGTCCTTTGTGCCTGGATTTTTTCAGTGGCAGCATCTGCTTCACACTGCCATCAAATCACAGTGATGTTTCCACTCTCTCCTCAGGCTATGATGAATGTAATTTTCCAATGTTTGCCTGAATCCCACACAGCACTAATTAGCAATTATCAAAAGCAGCAAACACAAATAATTAAGATATTTCCACGGCATGCAGGCACAGTGTTCTCTGGGATGTGTGCCTCACGCTGCCATGGGTAGAAACATTGTCTGTACCACCCAGGAGAAGCCCTGAGGGGAAGAGCAGCTTCACCTCCACTTCTTGACCCCAACTCAAGCAAAACAGCGTGGATGAGGCCTCCAAGTGATTTTATATTTTCAGAGGAAACAAGGGGCTTAAAAGTGACACCCTCTGTTCCATAACCAGCCCTGCAAACATGGGGAAGCCCAAGTAGGGGATACAACAGCATCAAGTGCCTTCAGTATCTGACATGATTATCGGTGCTCTGGCAGATCAACCAGCACCCCTCATCCCCTCCCTCCCAATTGCTCCCAAACACTGCCCAACACCAGGAGATTTCAATCTCCCTTGTACTGACACGTTGTTTCTCAGTCACATCTCCCTGTTTGCTCCAGTCGGGGCTCCTCAGCCAGCCTGTAATGCACTGCAGCCAGGGGCTCCTACCAAACTTTGACGTGGAGGATTTATTTTTGTTAACGTGTAATATTTCCTCCCGCTACAATTAGAGGGATACTAAATAAGCATGCTTGCATATTCAAGTGTACTTATCTCAAATTCCCAGGAATAATCAGTGGATCTGTGTGAGCATGCTGAATGGGTGGGAATGCTTGCTGAAAAGCCTACACACCCAGCTCTCTTCTCCTCTCTCCAGCTTATTTTTGCTGCTGAAATCACCATTCCAATTTGGACCTGCTGTAAAGTGGCAGAGCTTAGAGCAAATCAATGGACCTACAGCAGTTCCCATGACTCAAAACCTTTTATTCATACCCCATTATATATCAATCAGGTTTAATTTCACCACTGGTCTACCAAAAGTCCAGACCTGTGAACCTCTCTTCCCAGAATGTGCATCTTATTTAAATCTCTGCTTTAATCTTTATGTGTGTAAATCTGCACAGAACTGACTCCATTCAAGTGACTTGAATCAGCACCAGCTCAAACAGCTGTCCTCCATGTGAATAATTCCTTAAGGGACAAGAAACATGAAAGATTTTGCCTCCAGATTTTGCATTTTGCTTCTTGCCTCGACCAAGGCCTTAACCAAAGAAAGAAAGAGTCTTGTGTATTTATACATAGCTCTCATTTCTGTAACTACCTGTTTAACTTTTGAAAGAGATGCTGACCATCACCTTTTAGGTATTAAAGCAAACTCTCTGTACCAGAAACCAGGATGAGGCTGCACATGAGAATATATCTAGAAGGTGATTTAGATGACCACACATATAAATTCTCCAGGGTTTCTGTGCCTTCTGCAGCATCCAGTGCTAGAGGACGGACAACAGGACTGCCAGTCCACCACCAGCTTGGGACAGACTCCCAGCTCCTAATCCAGCATGGATGTGCAGGGATGGACCTCCAAATGCCTCTGCCTGGACTCACAGTTCATCGTGATCACACTGCCCCACTTGTGATCACACATCCCACAGAGATGTTCAAGAGATGTTCATATGCTCCAGGAGAGGCTGGGAGAGCCGGGACTGTTCCTGGAGAAGGGAAGACTCAGGAGGATCCCACCAATGTGGATAAATCCCTGATGGGGGAGGGTGTAAAGAAGATTGAGACAGAGTCTTGTCAGTAGTACCCAGTGACAGGCCAAGAGTCAATGGGCACGAACTGAACAACAAAGAATTCCACAGAAACATAAGGAAAACGCTCATTTTGAGTGTGAAGGTGACTGAAAAGTGGAACACATTTCTCAGAGAGACTCTGAAATCTCCGTACTTGGAGGCATTCAAAACATGACTGCACATGGTCCTTTGCAGCTGGCTCCAGGACACCCTGCTTGGGGCACAGGGGTTGGACTGACAATCACCAGAGATTTCCTCCAAACTCAGCATTTCTGTGATTCCGTGCTACTGCTGAGCAAGAAAATGACAATTTTCAGTATCTGGCCCAACACAAATGAAAACAGCACCTGACAACTGCAATTATTTGCTAAAGAGTGCGAAGATGAAGTATTTAGAGATACCATCCATTCTGAAACTGGGAACACAAAGAATGGCAAGGGACAGGGTGTGGAGGGGAGGTAAGGGCACAGCAGGGCAAGGACCAGGATGCCCTGCACTTTAACTACTCTTTAAATTGTAACATTTCTTCAGCCTCCTAAGAGGACAGAAGTGACTTCATGAGCCACACACCAAGAGGTCCACATGGCCCAGGGCTGTCAGACAAGTCCCAAATTCCTTGGAGAACTGCAGAGAAGGGGAGCACTGGGAGAGGTCTCCAACTTACCCCTCCTGGTGATTCTACTCCAAAGGCTAAGGGTCAGGCAACCACAGGGATCCCAAGGAACTCCTGTGTGCCCTGGAGTCCTGGACACCAAGAATTCTCTCTACCTCTATGGCCAAGGGCTTTGAAGGGTCAGGTAGTGATGGAGGCAGTGTTGGTACTCAAATTTTCTCATAGCAAATTGTCATGTGTGTTGGACAGCGAATTCGTAGATGTGGCTTTTTTTAATGTAGCTATTTATCCTGAAGACTGGGAAGGCTCAAACAATTACTTGGAAGGCTGGAACTTGCTCACAGCATCAATAGGTTATGATGTCTCTTCACCATATTTATGAGCAGAGAGACATTCACCAAATCCATTTCCTAGCAGACCCATAAACTTGCTGCTTCTACTGAGCTTCACTTCACGTGACTCAACAGAAACCCTAAGAGTGCAGCTAAGAGTAAATCAGTCTTCTATTCATGCAATAAAAAGTATTGCCTGGAAAAGTTCAAACAAATGGAAATAGCAAGACATTTTTACGTCTCAGTTTCCCCAGCAGTCGCAATTTCATGTTCCACAGAGATGCTGCTCACACAGGTTGTAAATAAAATGAGTCAGAGAGCTTCTCTCCCATTTATCCACAAAACACCTGCCTCACTCCAGATGTTACTGAATAGAAATAATCAGAGAGGGCTTTGTTTTAAACACTAATCACCCAGATTATATTAAAAAAATAAAAATGCTTGGGTTTACTCATGTTTTTAGTGTAGTCACACTCTGGGATCCAGGGCTCCATTTTACTCGGTGCTTTACCCCAGCAGTTCCTGTCTTGAGTGGGTGACAAAGCATGGGAATTTCATCTGGACTAACCACGGAACACCACTCAACAGCATCTACGGCTTTCCCACATGTCATTTTTAATGTAATTCCTGCTCAGTAACATATTAAGAGGTGCTGAACTCCACAGGAATTTAGGGCACTTGGAGAGATCAGCTCGGAAATGCACAGGGACTCATAGACAAATGCCCTCAATTGCTCCCTGCTGCCATAAGCAGCTTTGGTACTACAATTTCATGGCTCTTTCATGTTCATTCATTTCACACTGGTAATCTCACAGGGCCACTGGCTTCCCCAGAACCCAGCCCATTTCTACCAGCTGAGCATCTAAGTGGTCCTTAGTCTCCCTTCCTCCTACAAAGGAGCTTCATTCCCTCCCATGGCACCATCCTGTAAGGAGTGACAGGACAAGGGGGAATGGCTTCACACTGACAGAGAGCAGGTTTAGATTGGATATGAGGAAGAAATTGTTCCCTGTGAGGGTGGGGAGGCCCTGGCCCAGGTTGCCCAGAGAAGCTGTGGCTGCTCCATCCCTGGCAGTGTCCAAGGCCAGGCTGGATGGGGCTCTGAACAACCTGGGATAGTGGAAGGTGTCCCTGCCCATGGCAGGGAGATGATCTTTAAGATCCCTTCCAACCCAGGCCATTCTATGATACTATGATCCTCCCCCACCGTGAAACAAACAAAAAAAATCCCCTGGGATGTATCTAATAACTCTCTGTGTGATGTAGAGGAGTCGGTCACATCCTACCAGCCGTGATGCTCTGAAAAGATCCAGCTGTTTTAATTGCTTTGTCATCATCACTGCTCATCAGTGTTTCATCATGGAGCGTAAGAAGTCCTGAAGCTGGATGTTAGTTTTGGTGCAATTTAGACTGAAATTCAGGAGATTCACCTCCAAAGGTACACGTAGGTTATGTTTGTAAAGAAACCCAAAATGCTGGTGTGTGTTTTTAACCATGTTCTGCACAAAGTGAGACACACAAGCAGATTTATCTTTATTTATCACAGCAGAGATTTACTGTGAGAGAAATAATGACTTCCTTCCCCTACACTTCTGCGGGAGGTTTTTGGTTGTCTTGTAAAAGCAAATAAAGCCTGGAGCATTTTAACTTCCACTACAGTAAATCATATTTTTTTGATACTGCTACAGTAGCTTTATCACAGGAGTGTTAAAAAATTCTGGAGAGGAGTAGGAATTAACAAGTTTGCTTGCTCTGTAGATGTCTCCATGAAAGCTGACATTTTCCATGTACCTTAGATAGCATAAAATTAATTCTCCATCTTTCACTCATGTTTTCCATAAACTGTTCCATATTAAGTTCACATCTATGCACAGTAAAAGAGAACAGTTTAAGTCTTCACTACAACAGCATCATACCTGTGAGGCCTATGGGCAAAATAAAGGATGCTCATGTCTTTATTTCATTGCCTTGACTTTTATTATCTTAAAGCCTAGACTCTGTGTGATCATAGAACATTGTCCAGAGTCACAAAACACCAAAAGATGAAAACATATTTGGTGTGACTTTAACACATCTCTCCTTTAAAATAGGTGGGTTTTTTCCTATTTATTGTACTACAAAGAAACCTAATAGGCAAGATTCTTTCCTGCTGGCCAAACTAAAGCTCTTATTTATGTAAAACTTTATCAGATGTGAATAGGAAATGAAGACCCTGAGGTGGTTAGTTCAGAAGAAACGAGTTATGTTGATTGGCACCAGGGCATTTTTCATTTCATGTAGGTGCAATGAGCTGCACAAATGCAGCCAGTGAAGTCTCTGTTCCCACATTCTTCACATTCATTTTGGTGCCCAAGTCACAGGAGTAAGAACTGAATGAGTATTACCAAAAAGAGACACAGAAATCAAAGGACCAACACCCCCCCACTCTGCTACCTGTCTGCCAGCCACAAATGTTCCAGACAGGCCGTGGGGTTGTGTGGACACACTGATCTGTTCTGAGCTGCTCTGAGTGTTGGGGGATCTCAGCAGCCTTTTGAAGGTGTCATAAACGTGGGTGAGATCACAGCCACCTGCAGACCAGGAGAAGCACGTCCCAGTCCTGTCAGGCAGAATGCAGGCTTTGAACGTGCATTAGCAATGGTGGCTCTATACCCTGCTGTGATACCCAGCTTCCATTTGCTACCTTTAATTAATAATTGAAGGTATTGACTCCCATTGTTCCCAACTGCTGTGTAGGATCCTCGATAAACAAATTGATACCCTGGATTAACACAGCACAGCCTAAGCATCCCCAAACCCTTGACTGGTCTAAGGGACTGACACACGAGCTCCCTTCCCATTTCTGAAACCCCCGAGACAGAGCACGGTTTCTCTCCAACACTGGAATGCTACCAAAGGATGAGAGCAGCACATGAAATATTCACAGGGCAAACAGACACAGAGCCAAAGCAGACCAGAGCAGAACTCCAGGCCTGCCCAGACACCAGGAAGGCTTCACAGTTTGTAATGACACCGAGATCTTACTGCATCCCTCATGCCAAGTGCCGACAGGGTGCCATGCTGGAGATCAGTTCAGCATTACCCCAGGAGGACCAAAGCAGTGGGTTCAAAATCTGCACACTGAACATACAGACTTGCTGGAGACTCAGCAAAAACCTCACACAAACTGTGTGTTTTTGACAGACTGGCCACAGGACAAAACAAAGCAGTGGTCTGGTTCATGCCATTTTTATGTCTCAAACACGGGAGGATAAACAAAAGCATAAAGAAAAAGGTGCCAAATATTAAGAGCCAAAATGCCAGAAGCCAATGTGGCATGAAGTCCACAGGAAGACATTAACCCATCATGATTTATTACACAAATTCATTCAGGACAAGCAAGTTTGTGTCACAGCAGTGTTTTCCTCACAGGCAAAAAGATTTCCCATTTGGTGTTTGGATCCTTAAAGTTAATCCATCCTTCTGCTGAACTAAAGCAACCACCCAGGGTGAATTTGAGGTCTCAGCTCAGTGGGCAATACCCAGTTCCAGCTGCATCCCTACACCCCAGTGACCAGTTGTGGATGTTACCACAGCCCTCTGAACACCACCCTGTCACTGTACAAACCCTGCAGCTGCTCCTGCAGTACTCACATCTTACCCTCTGCAGGATTTAAATATTAAATACTACAAGAGTTTACATTAAAGCCTCAGTAGCAGTAAATGTTCTTCTCTTGTAAGGACAGCCATTTTTTTATCATCCAAATAATCATAACAAGAGTATGTGCCCCAAGTAGTGAGATTTTTTTTATTCCTCCTCCTAACTTTTCAAATTCTGTCCAAAAAAAAAATTGCAACTGAAACAACCAAACTTAATGATACTAATTGAAGCTGCAGGTGTCAGGGTTGAGGGAAAAAAGCATATCCATGAGTATTTCAGGAACATTTGCAAGTGATTTATTTGCATTAAAAGCCACAGCAACAGTCAAAGTCCAGCAAATCAGGTTTCCAAAGCACCAAAGGAAAGCTACATCCCTGAAAGCTGGAATTGGCTTTTTTGGGCTGAAGATGAATACTGGAACACACTGAAAACAGAGCAGAAGACTCAAAGAAGAAGGCAAAGATACATCTAAGCACCTACCATTGCCTGAGTGATTCCACTTGAAGGCAGGACCCTGTTGCCAGTCTCAGCTCCCACCATCAATCCAGAATGTGTCATGACCCAGCTGCCACAGGAAACTAGAAAATCCTTCATTCAGAGTTTAGTGCAGAATTCTGCATGCAGATTTGTGTTCAGAATGGCCAAACAGCAATGAGCTAAACGTTCAATAAATTAAAAACTTTTTTTTTTCTCCCCAACCTGAAAAAAATAGTTCAAGTCTATTGTGTGTTCTCAGTATTCAGGACACAAGAGCTGGAGGATCCAGCTGGGTATCAGATGTGGGACTCTAAATGTCACTTCCACTGCACCTGGGTTTCACTCAGCAAAATTCTTATGTGAACTGAAAACAGGTGAGTGGGGATGAAAGGGGTGACCCATGAAATACACCTGTCCTTTGACCTGTCCTCCTCCTAAGCATCAACCAGGGCTCCTTCTGCAGCTCTCCCTGTCACAGTGACAACTGCAGGCTCCCCTGCTCCAAAGCAAAATGTGCTGCTGCTCCTACCTAGTGAGAGGAGGTCACCAAATATACCATCTACAATTACAGTTTCATCTGCTAGCTGGAAAAGGTTTCTATTCAAGAGTCGCAATTGTCCTCTCGTGTGAATAAAATGTGAGGTATTTTGGGAAGCTCTTAGAGAAGCTGAGTGGATTGAAGCATTGTTGTGCTAATTAAAGCTTCTTTGATTTTAGAACGCTTAATCTAACACTCTACGAAGTGAGCATTTTTATAGCAAGGCCAGCCATGGGAGATAATGCAACTCCAAAAGTACCTGGGAGAAGCCTTGAGCACAGAATGTTTCTCATCTTCTTTTCTCCACAGACTGGAAAAGAGCACGAAATCGTGGTCTTCCTACAGCCTTCTGAGGGGAAAAGACACAACTCCTGTGGGCTCTGGGTTACTTGAAGAGCCTGTATTTGCTGTGGCAGGCCAGAGCAGCTGCTCTGGGGACAGCCCTGAATCAGATTTCTGATTGGCTTTGGCAGTCAGACCGTCTAATTTAAACTGCCAGCCCCAGAGGCACCTGCTCTAGATGCTGCAGAGGATGGGCAACACTTCAACTCTGGGCAAGGGTGCACCCATGAGAAAAGTTTAATTGTGCTTTCAGAGCTAAGAGTCGTTTTATGGCTTGGAGTTTTAGGATTCTTACTCATTGAAGCATAAATACCTGGTTTCTGCATGGCAAGAGAGTGTAAATTCACACCTGAGACTCACAGGATTCCATAAAGCCATTGTTTTGTCTCCACCAATCAAACAGAACACGAACACTGACCAACCTCGGAGAGTAACTGCCAGATAAATCAAATTTATGTTGACATCATCAATATTATACCAAAAAAATAACAGGAAAATAGCACCTTGTTACTCAATGGATTCTGTGTCCCTCTCTGTGTTGAAAGTCTGCGGAATTATTGCTCCTCTTAGAACCCATTTGCCTGTGCAGCTGAAGAAGAAAGAGGAGCTTATTCCATGGATCATCCTGTGTTATCTAAGCTATTCCTGCAGAGACACATTTTTTCCCTCAGTGTAGGATGCTTTAGAGAGAACCTATATAGGAGGTGGCTTGGTGTAACCAAAGGAAGGACTCAACATGCAACATTTTTGTAAATTAGGAAGTATAAAAGACAGCATTGGAGGATTTGAATTTTGGGGTAAAAAACCCACACATTTACTACTAAGGAATTAACACAGAGATTCAACTAACCCAGTACACAGTGTTGGTTGTTTTTTCGTTTGGTTTCTTTTTCTTTTTTTTATGGAGTGATTTTAGAGGGCAAAACCATGTCCTAGGACCTGGTCCTGAATGCACAAAGTTTCAACAGGAAACAACAGGAGCTTTGACAAGAGCAAATGCGAGAAGATTGCTACTGTTAGAGATGATAAACAAGCTTTTTTTTGGTTTGGTTTGGTTTTTTAAACACAAGAAAGAGAAAAGGA
The DNA here is from genome assembly GCA_013397115.1 of Edolisoma coerulescens. NCBI lineage: Eukaryota > Metazoa > Chordata > Aves > Passeriformes > Campephagidae > Edolisoma > Edolisoma coerulescens. The sequence goes on along the minus strand of VWZW01000891.1, from coordinate 60,217 downwards.
AGAAGCAATGAGACTTCAGACACACCTAGAGCCAGCAAAACTCAATGACAGTGATCTCCCCCTTGAAGGGAGGCACAGACACGAGTACCTCGTTGAATTAAGAACACCACCACAAAGCAGCCACCAACAGACAAACAGCTTGGACTAGACCCATTTGAGACCACTGCAAATCCTTACTGACAGCTCAACAAAACAACTTCTGATGGTGTGTAAGTGATAATCAACTGACTGAACACTCGAAGCTATCGATGAACGAGGGTTTCATTGACAAAAGCTTTTCTCGACCAAGAAAGCAAAACAAGTAAGGCAATAAAATCACAGGACAGGCCACACAAAATGCTCTGCCATTTTCACTTCATTTCACCTGCCCCTATCTCCTGAAAAACCCATCTCTGAAGGTGGACTCCCAACACACAAGTGCTTTGGCACAAAATAACGAGCATTTAATTAGCATTTACGTCACTGCCTCCTTTGTGTACAACACAACACCGGGACACGGCACACGTGGCTCTATCGGAGCGCTCCGCACGAAACACGCCTTGAAAAAGCAATTTTCCAAGGAAAACAACATCAAGTCCCTTGGATTTGCTGACATCCAAACCAACCCAAAGCCCATGGTTGGTCACACAGTAGTTTGAAACCAGGTTTCAAGTCTGCACTTAGAGGATAATGTTAATTAATAGCCACAAGCCTTTGGAGGGTGCAATCAGTGTTCACGGCCAGTAGGTTTAACCTGATTTCTACGGGTTTTGGTGGGATTGAGTGATGTCTCAGCAGTGAGGGCAGCAGTTTGGCCCCAGAACATTACTCAGGGCTGGATCTGAAGCCTGGGGAAGCCAAACCTTTGGATTAATGGCACCGTAAAGCTTGAGTTGACATTTACAAGCCTCTCAAAGCCCACAGCCACATCTCCCACACACTACATTGCCGCTTCTTATACCATTCAGTAGGAAAACTGTCAATAAAGCAGCCATTCATTTCAGACAGAACTGGCCAAGGGTGACAGCAGAGAAACCAGACTCCAGAAAATAACCAGACAGAATAAACCTGAGTAAGATCCTTAAAAATTATCTTTAATTGATGCCAAGTATGAACAGATGAACGAGTACAGAAGCAGGTAAAACTGCATAGATGAAAACTATGCATTTCAAATAGTTCAAGAACTCATAACATCAGATGTTCTAAAAATGGTAAGTCAAACAATTTCTCTACTTGGAAGTAAAATGAGCTGTAATGTGACAATGAAGTACATACTTGACCCAAAGTATAAGCGACTGGTAAATGGTGGAAATAAGTACAGCTGTGTCAGCTTAAATGGTTTGTTGCCCTGATGGTGCACTTTCATATGGAGACTATTCAGTTTATATATTTCACATTGGCAAGACTTGATCTTTAAAGTCAGAGGTATGTCTGAGAGGCCATTTACAGTTCTATTGACAGCTGTTATTTATTCATTTCAAACCGACATACTGCAAAAAAACCGGTGTTTTACATGTAAAGGAAAGGAAAAAAAAAGATTTCATCATAGCAGGTTATAGGTAAGGGTTTGCTGAATTTAGTCATAAAAATATCATTTTTACTTTTGTACAAAAGTAAAATATACATTTGATCCCAATTACATTATAGAAATGTCACTGAAACAATAACATGGATCAAAGACTGATGCACCTAAAGGAACTGAATGCAGTGTCTTCATTTTATTACAGAAACTAGAAATGGAAGATGATTTTTTATTATATATAACTTGTAGTGACATTTGCTAGAGCCTGTGAACAGGTGAAATATACAGAATTACATAGATATTAACAGAAACTTTGAGACAAATTTCAGTTAAGACCTCAGTTTCATTTTATTTCCTTTGAAAATATCAAAGCATGCTATGCCTTGACAGCATAAATTGTTGACCTCACCGGTGGCAAGTTCACCGGTACTGAGTGAAACTGTAGAACACCCTGAAGTTTCTTTTTTTTTTTTTTTTTCAGATACAAATACTGACACCTTTAAGAATACTTGATAAGCATTTCAGGAAAAAGAAATTCCCTGCACCTGATTACGTAAAGCCAGAACAACAGAAAACAGAAAAAGAAACTCAGCCTGAATTAAGTCCAACCAAAACTGAAGTGTAGGTCCCTGGTTAAAGCATCTCAGAGAAGGAGCCTGTTCCAGACTTGCAGGAGGCAAGTCTGGGACAAACTTGCCCTGCTGTGCAATTGCAAGGACAGCTTTCCAGTTGCATCCAGCCCTGCAGCTGCGGAGGCTAAATCACACCTTGGAGCTGACTCTGCATCCCTGTGAGTCTGAAATTACTCTGAGGATCACTGGCATCAGGCTGCTGGAAGCCTACAGGATCAGACCATTCCTGGAAAAGCTGCAGTACCTCCCTCTTCTTCAGGTTAGGGGAAGAGACTAATCCAGAATGGCACCCCTCCAGCAACAGTTATCAAGGTACTATTTGGAAAGGAATATATTCTCTCCATGTATTGCATATGTATGCTGAAGATTTTGTTCTAAAATACAACTTTCCACCTTTTTCTAATAAGTTTCAGATGTTCCTGACCTAGTGTTTGTTGTGTTTTGTTTAATAAATGCGCATATAAGAAACTGCACTGTTCGAGTGTGGACTATGGAAAAGTGAAACTTGCCCTCAGGTTCTTAAAATCAGCAGGTTTTGAGGTTACACTCGGGCTTCAGCTCTCTCACAATAGAAACTAACTTCCTGTACTTCTGCCTAATGAAAACGATCGTCCCTCAGTAAAGGAAAAACCCTGCCAATAAAAGCTGCCACTGCTCCTGTTGCCGATTTGGGCCACTGCAGCCTACAATGAACGATACACAGCCGATTTGCTAAGAAGGGTCTGATCTCTGAAATCTCCGCGTGGGCAAAAACCGCTGCTGCAAACAAGAGGACTTTGGCTGAATTTTGTCCTGTCTCCAGTGCTTCGTTCTGTCTTTCAAGTGCTTGCCCACATGACCAACAATACGTCAGGCTAAGCACGTGTGTAGTTTTGTAAAGTGGAAATTAATTTCCTTGGGCCACCATCGTTTTCAGCTTCCCCGAAGGCAGCAGGGTGGATTATCCTCACAAAGGTGTAAACCAGGAACAAAGGAACAGATCAAGTGTTAGTTTTCCCCTCAGTAAGCCAGGCTGTGAATCTGCAGCACTTGTGTACCAAGAGTTTTGCTGCATGTGGGCACGCTCTGCCCAGCCACCCCCGGCACAGTGGGGTCACTTCCAGTACATCTAATGATTACTACAGGCTTATCTGTCTGAATGGACTTGTGAGGCAGATGAGGTAAACTGCATTAAGCCCCATTGTGTTCGGAATTAAAGCAGCCTTAATTCAATTCAGGTTACTTCCCTTTCAAAAAGAATGACTCCAAATCAGATTAAGGCTGCTTTAATACTGCAACAGAATGTCCATGCTGGGCTTTAAAGCAGTTTAACAAATCTACTTTAAAAGCACACCTTTCATTAATTCGGATTAGCTTTCCTGAAGTCTGAGGTGGAGATAAGGCTTAGGAGACCCCATGCAGGGAATCTGCACGGGTTTGCTGGGATGCTGTGAACTCACAACCTGGCTTACTGCACCCTAACTTCCTCATAAAGGCAAGTAAGTTCATGGCCTGTGCTGGAGCTGCCACACAGAGAGTTTGAGCTCTTGGCAGTCTGGCAGCAACCCCTCAGTTCTGTGAAGGAACGGGGTACAGAGTCCTTCCTTTTCACTCTCCCCCTTGCTCTGCTGCCTCTCCCTAGTGCTCTAGAGCTAAGTATGGTAGGACCAAATGGGGAATTCTGGCAGGGATGCCAGCCTATGAGATTCCTGCCCGCTGCCTCTCCGCTTCATTCCTGCCTCTGCACTGCAGTGCACTGCTGCCTTGCCCTTGCCAGGTAAACTCCCTCACCCCTTTCCCTGAGTGTACGAAGGAAAAGCTGCACAGGACCAGCTACGAAGCACAGGGAGGCACAGTGCAGTGGGTGGTAAAGGGGGCTTGGGGAATGACTCCTTCTGCTGGAAAAGCTGCCTTCCCCTCATCAAACTAAAGACTGCCATATCCACTGGGTTCCCTGCCCAGCATAACGTGGGCATCGCTTCCAGGAGGTCCCTACCAAGTGAATTCTCTTGACTCTTTCAGAGCAGCACTAAACTGGCCATCAGCTCATTTTCAGTCCTCTTCTAGTTACATAAAAAACCCCTTAAGAGTCCACATGTGGCAAAAAGAAACATAAGGGCCAAAGGAAAAACAAAATATATAAAAAGAAAATAAATAAAGAAATAGGAAAAAAGGATGCTTGCTGATAAGAACAGGCAGTTTGTTAAGTGCACCTTCAGGCCCACAAAGACATTTCAGCACTCCTGTGTAAAGGGAGTAAGAGCCTTGATTTTGTTCTTTATTTTTTTGTGTCAAACTTGTCAAAAATGCATGCCTATGCTACATGAGGCTGATTCCTGTACTCCATATGGATTGAGATCCTTTGCAGTGAGCTATAAATGGACAAAGCAACATTCAGGCTCCCCAAACCACGAGTCCTAATGATCCGTCCCTGTCTCCTGACAAAGAATTGCTGCATGCAGCACTTTTCTCTGTGCATAAGCAGAATGATCATCACTCTGCACATTAAATTAAGGAGTGCACACCCAGCTGGGGCAGAAGTTTCCCATGTGAGGCCTCATCTCCCAAATGCATCCTTCTGATCATCGGTCCCATAGCACTGAATTGATTATTGCTGTTTAGTTTAGTCAGGTGGTGGTTTTATAAGCTGAGTGCAGCATTCAAGTCCATTTTGTCATCAGAAGTCCTAGTCTAGGATTCAAGAGTTTGGGAAGATCAGGACCACTGGAATTTAACGGGGAGAGAGGTGTACAATGGGCAAGGGCATGAGCAGGGGACAGGGAAGAAACTTTACAACATCTACTGAGAGGACGTAATGCCCTGTTTTATCTGATGCTTTGCACTTCTTGCAGGAGTTAAGAGCTCCCTCAGTTCTTTATCTTTCTCGCCGCTAAGATTCACGGAAGTCACACAGTGAGAAATAAAGTCAAGTCTTTCTGGAAACCTGGCAGGCCAAGCTTGTGCGTAACTGCAGAGTTAGGGTTGGTTTTTAACTGTAAGTGCCTCAATTTGATTTTATTTTATATATACATGTGTCTGCATACGTATGTGACACACACAGGAGCAGACAAACATATATATATATTTATACACATATATACATATATCGGAAAGGGGAGGAAAGGATCTGTACAGTGTGGAAGGAGACGTGTTCAAGAGCAGTTGGCCACAAGCTAAGTGCAGAATGAAGATCCTCAACTTTGTCCATTTGAAAAATTAAGATTAGTGCCTACGTTAGTTCAGATCAAAGGTTGTTATCTTCCAGGGCCTAGCAGTCAAGGCTGGCATGTTGCAGAAGATACCTTCTCCTAGCATTGCTTCCCTCACCAGGAAATGATGCAAGTAGAGTAAGATTGGGGACCAGAAAGAAGAACATGGCTCAAAGGCTGTGATGGGATCTAAGATCTGAAAAGGGATGGAGGAGACAGGGATGGGAGGGCCCTGCAAAGCCTTCCCCATCTACCTGCTGGGGGATCTAAGGGAAAGAAGAGCACAATCCTTCAGGCTGGTTGCCTGACTGGGCGATGCCAGAGCTCGTGTTCCTCCTGCACCCTGCCCTGCAGGGACAAGCTGCCAAAAAGCCACCTCAGGGACAGCAAGGGCAGATACAATAATGGCAGCAATGTCTCTATGAACAGCCTGGGGAAACCTGAAGCCTTGCCTGAACACAACTATGAGTTATGTGGCAGAAGCAAATGCTGAGCCCTGCAGCATCAGACTGGCTGAGGAAGGAAAGTATCCCATGGGCACTGGTGGTCTCTGCCCACCTCTTCTGCATTCCTCTCACTCACACTTGATTCTTCTATCCCTAAACCCTTCCGTGCTGTGCCAGGAGACAGCACAGGACACCCCTGACAGTGGACTGACTCCTTGCCCTTTCCCTCAGTGTCTCTGATCCGCTCCGTTCCTGGAGGCACTTTCAGCAATTTGGGGGGTGTAAGATAAAGGCACTGCGCAACTCTCTCCATCAATCTGCTGAGTCTCTTCAGTGAGTTTTGGGGGGGGACAAAGAAGTCTCAACTGATGACTGCAAAAGAAACCAGCTGCTGCAATTTGGATGCATATAATAGTTAAGTTTCATTTACATTCTGAGAATGCACCAAAAAGCATGCATCTGCACCTTTCATCTATAGAGGATACTAGGTTTTTAGGTGTTGCTATATATAACTTGACTTCTTAGTTTTCCATATAGCTTTCCCTTTAAGGGATGGGATATGTTCCTTTCTGACAACGCCTGGACAAATGCCAACACATTTCCCTGAGCAATGCAGGAAAACAATCAGGTTTCTCTAATCAGTTCATTCAGGCCCTCGGTCTATCAACCTCATTTTTTTTATTTTTTTATTGTTATCATTATTTTTGTTATTATTATCACCATTATTATTATTATTATCATTGAATTCATGCACTAATTAATTCAAGTTACACTTTAATCAAATAGGCCATAATGCTGAATATTTGAACATGCTTTGATCTCCAAAAGTTATTGTTCCCATTTGACTAACATACGCACTTAAATACAGTACTTTAAATTACTAGTCAACGATTTAATAAATTAAGGAGTGCACTTCTGGTGAATGCAAATCAAAAAGAAAAAGAAAAGAAACGAAAAAAGAGAGGAGAAAGGACCTATTTTTAGAAGATTCAGTTCAAACGAAAGCTTATCCGCTATTGTCTGAGGTAATGTTTCAAGCATGCGATCATAAAATAAATAGTATCAAATTTGAACATGCTTATATTAAACTCCATTGTGCTATCTTGCAACACAGGGGCTTAAAGTTTTGTATCCAGTTCCGAACGGGGAGGGGGGGAAAAGTGTGTTTCTATCATCTGCATGTGAGAGAACTTAGCAGCATTGCAGATGCTTTGTCTTCAGTGTTGTTTGTTATTCTCCTTTTAGGATATTTCTTCTACGGACAGCAAAAGAGACCAGGCTTAAGTAGGTTTTTTAATAAGGTGCTGTGTGGATCTGTAGGTTGGAAGGATGGAATCTTTCACAGAGGGGGCGGAAGGAAAATTTGCACTCCTTCGTAAACACCACGGCAAATGCTCGCCGCAGGTTTGGGCTGATCTTTTTTTACTATTATTATCTGATGCACTTTCTTGCAACTGTGCAGTTTTGCAGAATATTTTTACTGGAATCCATGCATATGCTTAATAGCTCTAAAAACTGTCTTGCTTAGTTTAAGATAACTTTATCAAA
>VWZW01000891.1:32810-48095 GCA_013397115.1 Edolisoma coerulescens | reverse complement strand
AAAAAAAAAAGGCTGTTCCATCTCATAAACTAACCAGGCTGTTTTTCAACCCTTCGAGAAACTCAGTTACAGCCTTTGACTCAACATCCTCTTATGGCAGTGAATTCCATGGCTGGGTGACACGGCTGGCTGCAGAGTGTTCCGGGAGCTCTGCATTTGGTGCGCTCGGAGCTGCTGTGCAGAGGGAGCTCTGTGAGTGAGCGCTCCCCTGCCTCTGGTGCAGCGCTTTATCCCCCTGTCCCAGCCCAAAGGAGGCTCGGGAGTGGGATGAAAATGCAGATCTAACAAGCAGAGGCCCGGGTTCATGGTGCTGCTCTGCCCTTGGCTTCCTGCAGGATTGCAGGCAAGGCTATACATTCTGCTTTTGCATCTGAAAACGGGACTTAAAAGTGCTTCCTTTGCCTGTCACAGCTCCTTAGGCTGCTGGTTCCTGAGAGCTGCCTTAGCACAGCAGAACCAAAATCCTCATTGGGAGCTGTGTGCACACCAGGCACAGAAGGAAAAAAAGAGAGGAGCAATAGCAGCCTTTGTTTTTCCATTGCAGCAAAAGGACAAACTGGGATATTGCTCTCCCCCCTCCTCATTTTGAATAGCTTTGAACTCTGGGATTTCTCTTTGCAATCTAACTACCATTACTGACAAGCAGTCACACTGGAAGGGAGGGATCTTTCTAAGTGGGCTGTTAGCCATAGGGTCAATAAAATCTTGTTGAAGCACACAGACTAATGAGCAGTGTAACTAGGGCTTGCAAGAAGGTCGTATGTTATACATTATAGTGCTAAGTAGCTTCAATTAAATGTTGAGGAATGGAAGGAGAATCCAACTTGCTGCCAAATTTGAAGTCAGGCTGCTTTTTCCTACCTTAAATATTGCAGAAAATGGCCAGCAGCAGTTGAACTGGTAATCCCCCCCAAAGAGCCAGACTGAGAAATTCTCTTCAGGAACAAAATTTTGTCATAGGGAAACTAAAAGTTGCAAAAATATTTTCAGCTTTGTGTGGTGGGGAGTCTGGTGGTACTGTTGTGATGAGAAAGAACAGCATTTTTTTTTAAATTTTTTTTTTTGAAAGAATTGAGTTGTTGATTAAAAGTCCTTGTGTGTTGTAAGGATTACAAAAAAAAAGAATCAATGTGAATCTGAAACAGGATTAAAAAAATAAGCATTGGCTTTACACAGTGAAACAGGCTTTAAACACTGTCACCAGGGAACCTGGAAAATCCTGATTGAAATCAATGGATGCAGAAGCACAGTGGATTTCGGAGCATGGCATCATTCCTGTGAGTGTCTTGAGTGACCCCCAAAATTTCCTCGCCCTGAGGAGACACTTTGTGTGATAAAAACCATTGTGAAATCCAATGGCAAAGGATGTCCTGGTTGTTTGAACACTATAGATCCTCATGGGCACTGTAATCCCAATCCATCTAAGCCTGGAAACCAACCTGGAAACATCCATAGCTCCATTTTGAGCTGCCTAAACCCATCAAGGAGTTGTGCAGGTGTCCCCACACACCTCATTTAATGGCCTTGGAGGCAGAGGATAAAGTGAGATGTTTTGGCCCAAATTTGCCATGCTGAGGCTCTGTCAATCGTTCTGGTTCATGACATGGAAGGACTCAACAGATGGAACCAAAGGTGAGCTTGTGGTATGGACAGTTGGGTTTTCTTCCTTGAGGGGAACAGAGAATCCTTTAAAAGGTTTTAATTGTTTAGTACTGATTTATGAGCCTTGCTAATATCCTTCAGTATCATGAGGCATTTTTTGTGACTGGGATAATCAAACCTCATGCTTCAAAGTATACTGATAGCTGATGGGAGATGACAATGACTTTGGCTCCCTCTTGTCATATCATTCCATTGTTTGTCCTACTCCCTTTTAAAGTCTTAAATATGGGCCCTCTGTGATCAAAAAAGGCAAGGAGTAGGCCCAGTCCTGTTGCTATACAGAGGGAAGAGGAGAGCTTGGGAGTAATCCCTGTGGATAAGGAAGCAGAAACAGCCCTCACTCATACGATAGTTGTGCCATTAAGACCAGCCTGGAGAGAAAAGATGTCCCTGCCTTGCCTCTCTATCCCACATCAGTGGGTTGGAAAGGCATAAAGTGTGGCAGTGGGAGAATGGCTGGGCAGGGAAGAACAGAAAATGTTCTGTGTTAGGTCAGGGTTGAGCCGCCTTCTGTCCTCCTCAAATGCAGCTGTACAATCCAAGAAATGGATTCAAGAAATGTTTCCAAGAAATGGAAACAAAGTGCCGATCCACCCCTGAGCATATTCAGGTTTTTAATACACAGGACTTTTTACTTAACGGGAGACACTTTGGGCTTCCCATAATTGGATGACTTAGTACGAGATTTTATAAAAGCACCACAGCAAGAATATATTTATTGAGAGTGCTGCTGGCCACGAGGTGCAGAGAGCAGAGAGTGACCTTTCCCTGTGCCATGAGGGGCAAGCCACATGGAGCGCCACTGTCAGAGAAGGGAACACCTGAGGAGGACAGAGCACCACCAGAGCAAGAACGTTCCTGTAAAACCCCCAAAGCAGCCCTTGCAGTGTGTCCTTGCAATACACAACCAAGGAGTCAGCTTTGGGAAGTCTGAGTTTTCTCCTGTGTGAGCTCATTTGCAGGATGATTCCACCCTATAAAAAAAGATGCTGACACATATCTAAACAAAACCTCACCTCATGTGGCATCGAGCTGCCCAGGAGTGAATCAGAACGTGGTGGTGCTTTTCAAACAACAAGTCCCATTATGAAGCACCAAGCTTGAGGCTGAAGACAGAGTGGTGATGAATGAGAGAATCACACAGTCATAGAACGGTTTGGGTTGGAAGGGACCTTAAAGCTCATCTCGTTCCAACCCCCTGCCATGGGCAGGGACACCTTCCACTATCCCAGGTTGCTCAGAGCCCCATCCAACCTGGCCTTGGACACTTCCAGGGCTGGGGCAGCCACAGCTTCTCTCAGAATCTGTGCCAGGGCCTCCCCACCCTCACAGGGAACAATTTCTTCCCCATATCCAATCTAAACCTGCTCTCTGTCAGTGGGAAGCCATTGCCCCTTGTCCTGTCCCTCCAGGCCCTTGTCAAGAGTCTCTCTCCATCTTTTTTGGAGGCTCCTTTCAGGCACTGCAAGGCCACAATGAGGTCTCTTCAAAGCCTTCTCTTCTCCAGGCTGAACACAAGCATCATCACTCAGGGGAGTTCTCTAAGAAAATAAAGTGTGCCTTAGGAACTCAAGGCATTTCAGGACACTCCCAGTGCTCAAATAATCCACCAGTCTGGCCATAGCCATAATCACAGCTGCCCCACAAAGTCTGAGCCGGCTTTAGCCCTAGCTGGGCTGCAAGGTCACCTGCAGCAGAACTCCAGGAACGCTCATTAACAGCAACATTAGACTACAGCAATGGAACTTAGAGTTTACAGAAGAGGATATTTTAAGGCCAGTGGACAGTTGCAAGCTCTTGATAAGTTGCCATGAAATATGGCACATTATCACTTGGTTTTGTGATAAAGGACACTCAGAAAGACCATCCATCACTGAGCAAGCCACGTGGAGGGAGAAGTCCTCACAGGCTTCATTTAGCCTTCCCCAGAGTTGTTGCCTTATTGTTTAAGCAGGCAGGTGCCTGCCTCAAAAGCTGACTGCAGACCTGAAATTCAGGCTACCAAAACATGGCAGTCTGTTGGCACTCTCAGTGTTACTGAGGGAAAATTCCTGAAGAGGAGAGATGTAAAGGAGAGATGTGACGAGACCTACAGAGAAAGGAGCAGAGTATACATCCGTGGCAGTGACAAAGAAAAACAAGAGGTATGCCATGGTTTAGTTGAAGTGTTAGGGCACAGGTTGGACTCAATGATCTTAGAGGTCTCTTCCAACGTGGTGATTCTGTGATTCTGTGTGATTCTGTGATCTGCACAAAATGAGAATCTACACTGATGCCAAACCAGTGTCTATGGGATTGAAGTCACCAATCTTCAGCAGTGACAGAAGTCAGGCTCAATTAGATGTGTCAAATTCAAAAGTATTCAGTATTTCTTATGAGTCAGGGCAGCATCTTACACGGGATTCATGGTTATCTTTATCACACCTGACAGAATGTGAATGCTGGGATCATAATCATGTGTGTTCCCAGCAGAAACTAAGACATGCAGTGGAGGGATTCCCAGGCACTAAGGCAGTGGCTGAGGGCAGTTTCCACTGGAACTGGAAGGGCTGAAGAAGAAGAAGCCCCAGCCATGATTCCAGACCCTCAGAACAGCATATTAGACTGGATGCAGATAAGATAATGAAGCTTGCAGAGAACAGTGGCCTGCACACCTCTGAACTTTTCAGTGTTTCCAATAATACCTCAAAAACCTCAGAGCCACGAAGGAAATGTCCAGAGCAAAAGTGGTGAAGGATTTTTAGTGGTTCATAGAGAAGATAAACTACTGGATTCTTCTTTTTGTCCTCCTGCCTCTTGGGACACAAGAATCATCAAAGAAGTTATCACACAGAGACAAGATCTGGCAGCAGTCAGGGCCCCATGTGATGGGGTAAAGGCACTCCAGCGCAGGGAACCAGTCCCAAATTGCTATAAACCCCTCGAAAAGACCAAGCCACAGAGAGCTTGGACCTTGCTGCAGACTCAGCACCTGGAGCACTTCCTGGTGGAGCCCTGATACGACCGGGATGGAGCCAGATAAACAAGGAACTGCTGCTCCTGCTCAGGGGGGTGGGACAATCCCAGTGTGTCACTTTGAGGCATGGCATGAAGGTGCAGCAGGAGCTCCAGCACAAGGAGAGCGTGCTGAAGAGGTGCTCGGTGCTCCTGGAAGCTGTCTGGGTGCAATGATAAAGCATGGAACCACCTTGTGTCCAGAGTGTGCAGCTCTGCTGGGAGAAGGAAGGAGCACAGGCATCGCCCATCTCGTTACTAGGCAAAGGATGGAGTGTTTGCGTCCCTGTGTGTGTGCACATGTGCAAGATGGGATTTTATTTAAAGCAGGACAAGCAGTAATCCCCGAGGATGTAAGAGCTGCCATTAGGAAATGAATAACTTCATACCTAGGGATAGAGGGTGCTTTACTGGAGCCAGACTATTCCACTGGCCAGGCACCAATGGGCACTGCAGAGCATGATCAGGGTAAACACCGATCAGCTGGGATCTTCCTGCCTTTCCAAGACACCTTTGCAAATGGTCATTTTTAAGGACAGGAGAGGGATGGTCAGCTTTCTGGGAGCTGGCTCTGGAGGAAGCTCTGGCAGGAGCTGATCAGGAGGGAAGCAGTGCCTTCCCACAGTCTGACAGGCCCTGCATGCCCTGCTCTGACACGGCTCGTAGCACTCTGCAGCGGAGTTTGTGCCATTCAGCACTTCACAGGCCAGATTTGAGCACCAGATGTCTTGCTGTGGGTATCAAAAATGAAGAAGAGCGAGAGCAAACAAAGTTAGCAGCATAAACAGTGCAGGGACTGATAGTCAAAACAAGGCAATCAGGAAAGAGCAGTGCCAAGGCCGGGCCACAGCAAAGCTTTTACCCTAAGACTAAACAGGGAATGACCAATGCATCTACTGAAGGAAACATGCAGGGGGCTGGGTTGCAGTCCAGTAGCCAGGCTTTAGAAGCAGTTACACTAAACAAGCCACTCACAATGAAGAAATGGAGAAAAGAGATGGTCATTTCGATGTGCTGCTCAGAGTGGAGCAGATACAAAGACAGACAGAGAGCAGCAGCACAGGTAAGGCCAAAGGAAAGCAGCTGCAGCCTGGCAGGGATCATAGCGGGCAGCTACAGTGACAGGAAAATGGTAAAGGAGGGCCAAAGCTAGCTGCAGAGCTGGGAGAAATGTCATGACTCAGCCTGAGCAGAGACCAAACCAGAAAACATCTGCACCAAGGTGCTTGTGCAGCAGAGCCACACTGGCAGGAAATGGGGTAAGGTAAAAGATATGAGGGAAATCAAAACCCTGGCAGTAAGGGGCTCCATCTCTCTTGGAGGGACTCAGGGTCTTCAGCCCCATCTCTAAGCCTGTAGAAAGCCTGAAAGAACCACACAAGGGCAGAAAATGCTGACCAGGTAGTTCAAGCATCTGTGCCTGTGGCTGAGGGTTGGAAATGCTCCCCTAGTGTAGTCCTTCCCTGATGAAAATTCCCGGTGCAGGTTGCTTTGCAGAGCTGCTTTGGCAGCAGGGCTTCCTCTTGCTTCATTTTCAGCATGCAGGAGAGGCAAAAATGCTTAACAGGGTGTGTTTCAAACATATCCTTGCCTTAGAGCCCAAATTTCGAGTTACAGTTGCATGTCCTCTTTTGGGAACAGGGTGCTGGCTGACCTGCCTGCCCAGAATGCTTCTTGTGTGCTGGAGAGACAGCTCAAGTGAAGCAGAAGCAATTATTTACAGAAAAAGAAGGAACTTGAGTAAACAAAAACACCGGTGGCTACTGTGTATTAAAGTGAAAGAGCCAGATGCTTTGAAGCCTTGTCCCCAGGTGATTGTAAGTGCTTCAGAATAATTCTAAGTCTTACCCAAAATGAAGGCAGCCAGGCACCCCTCAGACACTACCAGGCCATCAGTGTCCCATCTCTTCTGTGCCTTGGGCACTGCTGTTGTTCCAGCTTCTCAGTCGTGCTTTTTTGTGTCTTGTCCTACTTTATATCTGGGCCAGGGTCTGTTCTGGGCTCGAGAAGTTTGTGACCTATTCCCTTTCTGGAGCCTCTTCTGTGCTGGCTGTGGCAGAAGGGAATGGTTTGCTTCCTGTTGGTTGTATTCCTTATGTGCTTTGTTAGATTGTAGCTCTTGAGCTCTGAGCACCTCTTTTTATGATTTATTTTCACTTGAAGTCTCAAAATCAAGTCTCATGGTGTTTAAAATGCCACTGAGTGCTTAGTGAGCACATTGCAGTAGGGCCATTACACTTCAGACAAATCTCTCCCTCCCCATGTGGCAACTTGCTGATTTATTTACAAATTGCTTGCCTTTAGAATTTCTAAAGCTTTTTCCCCGTTATGTCCCACTTTTCAAATCTTTGTGCATCATGTAGGAGAAGAAAAAGGACATTCAGCTGCGTTATCTCCTGTCTGTGTCCAATTGCCTCAAAGCAGCAATCAGTGAATTAATATTCAACACTCAGAGCAGTATATTCTGCCTTCAACAGTGTCTAAGGACTGATCCCAGGAAAATGATCCCATTGTACTGTGTAGCAGAAAAATACACTGATAATGTGGGGCATGCCAGGAAGAGCCTTTCAACAAGGGGCAGGGAGCAGTGAGCATGGCGAGCTGGATGTTGTGGGGCAAACACACCAGCACAGTGCAAAATGCCTTGCCAGCAGCTATTCCAAATGTTCTGCTAATAAGAGTCTGTAGGAGATGAAGACACACGCTAGGATGCTCCAAATCTGAGCAGAATATCAGACCATTCTTCTGGCCCAGTCTTACCAAATACCTGCTTTTCCTACACCTTGAGATATGCTTTGGAACAGGTAATCACTGTCAAAGCCACATCCCCAAAGCAACAGAACCCTTGGCAAAGATCTCAGCCTCTGGGATGTGTGGCAGAGCCAGCAAAACCCACTCGTGGAAGGAAGTTGGGTGTCTGCCTGACACCTCAAGGTGATCCATGTTTGAGCATTTGGATCCAGAGCGTGTCATAATCATAATCTTTGATTTCCTTCATGCTTATTGATACAGTTTAAAAACATAAACTGGTTGTTGTTGTTGTTAAAAACATAAACGGTTTTACAGTTTAAAAACAAGAGGTTGTGCTTGCCTCTGGCCTCACAAGCCAACATTTTGCCTATGGAAGTTTCCATGGCCTGGGTGAAGTGAAAGGATTCCCACCTACCTGCAAGAACAGGTGGTGCCCAAGCACCCAGGCCTCCAGAGTCCTGGCATATTTTACACGTGGCAAATCCATCCCTTTCCTCCTGCAAATGAACACGGATTTATTTAGGGTTCCCAAACTATGGATGGATTTCAGCTTCCCTTATGAAAATTTTACCTGGACCTGCCTGAGGTCACTGTGTGTGGTTCAGTGAAGCCGATTTCCTACAACAGGAAAGCAGTAGAAAAGTAATTATGATGTTTTGTTTGATTGATAAAAAGAGATAGAAATATAATCATTAAGAAGTGATATCAGATGATATCTTCATCTGCAACACTATTTCTGTGTTTGGGTATCTTGTATTGCAGGGAAAAGCCAGGGATTGAAAATGCATTAAATATAGCAGCTGAAGATGATGAATGGCATAGAAAAAAAACCAAAGAAAATGTGTAAAATAGTGTATTTCAACATTAACCAAATCCTTCTTTAATTGGTCTCTACTATTTATTAAATTTATCACAAATCATGAGTAGTTTCAGGTTATCCACAGCTGTGAATTTTTAGAGTTAACCTTGTTAAAGAATGATCACCCTTCTAACACACAGGCATCGGTGACTGTGCATATCTCACTGGATTGCTACCAGCTGGAAAATCAGAGCGTGGAGCAGAACTCTGACCTTTGTGCTGCAAAATCAGAGGAAACAATCAACTGAAGGAGATAAAGGAGAATCCTCCTCATTAAGGAGGAAGTGGTACAGAAATCAAATTCACTTGTGCAAAGAATCACTTTGCCAGCCAGCCCACCAAGGCAAAGAACTCCACCTACTCAGCCAGCCGCAGGAAGGATCTGGGAATTTTAACTTGGAGCCTTAAATTAATCAGAGTACTGTTAGGAGTTGGCACAGCAGGGTTTGGAGGGTGCATTTGCTCTGGAATCCTGTTTGGGGAAGAGCTGTAGGAGCAGACGAGGCTGGTCTTTCCTTCTAGCCAGGGAAACAACAAAGACATCCAGTGACATTAGCGCCAAGTAAACACAGAACAATCAAAGGAGTTATTTCCTCACATAATATGAAAGTCACCACTGTATTGAGGACAAGCACAAGTCATATGTTCCTCTTAAGTCCTACTTAATCCCTGCTTTGGGGATTTAAAGGACATTCCAGTGATTCATAAACCTTGTACGTGTTGTCTGCACAAGAATGATTTTTACCCACCGCAGAGACAGCTGAGCCATGGGAAATCCCACAGTGGGTCTCATCAGTAGAATAATGCTGCTGTGTTCAGGAAGGTCTGGCTGAGGCTCTGTCTCACTTGCAGCTGTAGCTTTAGCATCTGACATCCTGATAATCCAAACTTATGGTTTATGGTGTGCCCTGATTCCCCACAGGGTTCTGCAAGTAATGTATGTGTCTTACCGGCATCATATCTGGCTGGGAAAGTAAGTCAAGGAGGAGCTTTGCATCAAGCACTAGCCAGGAATAAAGGCAGGAGGTCTCTTCTGACAGTTTATTGATCTGAGCCAGCATGACCAACTTCCTGTTTTCTAAAAAAAGAAAAAAGATAGAAAAATATCTGCTTGTTTTCAAAGAATATGTCCAGCTGGAAAATGGGCCGAAATCAGCAAGACAGTGCCTAAATATTGCTGCTTTTGAAGGTAACAACTAAACTGTGGAAGATGGTTTCAGATACCTTTTGCACAGTGTGTGTGAATTTATTTGTGCTTGGGTTTTTGGTTTATGCCTCGCTGTGGTGATCTGTTCTTGTTCCCCTTGCATATTTTTTTTGCAGGTTCCTTGGCAGTGTCTCCTGCATCTATCACAGCTCCGTTCTGCAGCACGCAGCGGAAAGGAGATTATTCGGATCTATAGTTCTGTCAAATGACACTCCTTAAGATATTGTGTAAGCTTAAAAAGGTGAATTTATGCTCTGGCTTTTATACCTCTTTGTGCCTGAGACACTTTGATGCATAAGAATCTTTCAATAAAAGCAAATAAACATGTACACCCACCACTTGCTGGGGCCATGAGCTCTGAGAGCTGTTTTGTAGGGGGACTGATACCTTCATACCTCCTTTCTTAAAAGGAGAAAGAAAATTAAGAGAGACTATTTACAAGGACCTGGAGTGACAGGATGAGAGGGAATGGCCTTACACTGACAGAGAAGAGGGTTAGATTGGATATGAGGAAAAAATTCTCTGAGGGTGCTGAGGGCCTGGCACGGATTGCCCAGAGAAGCTGAGGCTGCCCCATCCCTGGCAGTATTCCAGGCCAGGTTGGATGGGGCTCTGAGCAGCCTGGTCTAGTGGAAAGTGTCCCTGCCCATGGCAGGGGGTTGGAACTGGATGGTCTTTAAGGTCCCTTCCAAGCCCAGTCATTCTATGGGTCCATGAAATTCAAACACGTTGCAAGAAGCAGAGAAAAACCGATATTGAAAAATTATCGGAGACAAACTCTGGACAGGGCAATCTTTTTTTTCATCCACAGAATAAATCCTGAAGGATAAATCCTAAAACCTAGATAAAGTTCTAGATGCTAGATTCTAGTCCCAGAACCCTGCTTCTCACTTGTGACCCTCAGCAGCAGCAGCGTTAGCTTGGTCCAGGCACTTTTCTTCCCCTTCCCATCTTGCCTTTCCTATGTAGATTGCAGTGGAGCAAGAGTTTGCATGTCCATGTGATATGTAATTCAGGTGGCCTTGATCCTGTGCCAGTAGAAGAATATAAAAATCTCCAGTTTGACTCTCAGCAATGCAGCTGGAAAGTTGGAGAGGGAGCAGCAGTACCGTGTGTTCCTAATGGACCGTGACCTCTGGCTCTGTCCAGCTTTGATCACTAAAGAAAAGAAATCTTTCCCAGTCCTTTTGTGCTGCTTGCCCTGCTGTGCTGCTCTTTTGTGCTCCTGGGTAGTTCCCCAGCTGGCCAGGAGCTCCCTGCTGGGGGGAGATGGTGCTCCTCGCCAGCAGAGGTGTCCTGGATGCAATTATAAACCAGAGGGATCTCCTGTGGCAGGAGGAATGTCAGAGTTACTCTGTATATTTAGCAAGAACTGCTGATCCAAAGTGTGCTGGCCCCACTGCAGCCCTCCTTTCCTTCAAAACCCCTCATGAGTCCTCTCCTGTAACTCCATCTTCCATGCTGGAACACCTGTGGCTTTGCAGCAGATGGCAATGCAGCACTGCCCGCTGCCAAGATGAGCCAGTTCATTTTCCCATCGTCTGCATCCTACTATGAAGCAGCAGAAAAACAGGGAAAAAAAACCCCACTTGGCAGCTGATCTGTGGCAAGTTCTCTCCTGTTGTGGGGCTCTCAGCAATATGAGCACATCGATTCAAATAACTCAGGAATAAGCAAACGGAGAAGTCCGGAGACAGCTGGCCCTTACTGACGTGGTGGACATAGTCCTAAAGACAATCTACAGAGTTAGCTAAAATTCCAACCTCAGATTCCTAAACAGCTCAGATTTTCCCATGCTTTTCCCAGGGGAGGGGCAGAGAATGTCCCCCTGGTGCAGCGTTAAAACGGAATATTTCCTTGGCATTGTACCTTTTCTCTCTGCTCCCTCCACCCACTTTCATCACATTGTGTCTCAGCATTAGCCTGGCTTTTGGGCACATGATGCTGTGGAATTAAAAACTTGACTTTTTAGCAGATTAGTCCAATCAACTTTCAGCTGTGACAAAAACAAAAGCAACCTTCAAATGGGGAACCAGGTATCACAGCAAGGAATGCACAAGATATCCAGGGATAGATTTAGCTCAATTAAAAATATCCATTTTATTTCTCATTCCCTCTGTGTGTTTTTAATCACTTCAATAAAGGCAAATCAAGAGCTTTCAACTTGCTTAGGCCAACACTGAGTTAAAACTCCTATTTTATGAAGGAAGAATTTTCCAATTTCTCTTTTTTTGGAGCCAAGTAGCATTTTCCATGGGCCACTGAATGTCTTCAAAATAACAACCAAAGCTTTGTAAATACAAGCACAGCATTCCTTTCCCTCTGAAACTCTGAATCTCTCTAAGGAAATAAACAGGGATGGACACTTCAAGGGGATGGTTCCCATTCCAAGGGGATGGTTCCCATTCCAAGACCTGAAGAATCTTGCAGAGGTCCCTCTGCCCACTCCCTTTTTGGCAGAAGAGAGCTGTGGAGCCAGATTCAAGCTCTTGGTGCAGTGCAAAGCCATGGCTTCTGATGGATTTGCTCCTCACTGAGGATGCCAGAAGAGTGAAAAAAAGGGTCAGGAAGTTCAGATACAGCCTCAGGGAGCAGCCTCCAGCAGCAGGTAAGTGAGCAGTACTAAAAGATGGAGAGCATCATCATTTTCTAGGGAGCTTGACAAAGTTTTCAAAGTAAACAGCATTTCTGACACCATGCAGAGTAAATGCAATGCTCTGCTGTAATTCAAATTAGGCAAGAGATGCCAACATTTCAACATCCCCCAAAAAATTCATGCATTCAAAACAAACGAACAACAGAAGAAAGAAAGGGATGTGAAAACATCATAGCTAAAATGTGCCTTTCATCTTCTTGTGTCAGGATCTCAATTATTACAGATCAGCAGTGTGCTATCCTGCTGCATACTTGTGAAACATCCATAAGAAATTTTTGGTTTGACTTGAAAACAAACAAAAAAACCCCCCATGTAAACTATTTCAGCTAAGTCCAAGGGATCATTTTATATTTCCAAATGCACAGAAAAGTCACTTGCAATCAAAAGTACCTCTCCCAACCCAGAGGGATTTATTTAGGCTCTGCAGCATTTTTGCTGAGCTGTGCTGGAGTTTTGACTTGTGGAAATCAGGATTTTCGTGCCTCTGCTTGTCTGTGCATCAGAAATAGCAGGCAGTAGTGTGTACCTAGTAAAAACTGACCTAGCTGAGAAGTTTAAGTTTATTATCTTGGAGTACAAACCTGAGAAGTGAAGGAAAGAGGGTATTTTCCTGTGCTGCTTTTACTATGGGTGAAGCAAGAGCAGAAATTCAGGGTGGACAGCTGGAGGTGTATTTCAAAGCACAGCAGTTGGACTCTCCAAAGCTTCCAGAGTCCAACAGCATTTTATTTTCCTGAGCTGCAAGAACCTGCTGGACATGGAAGTCCCTGCAGGGGTGAACACAAGCACTGGCCATCTGGATATGGATAAAAAGACAGTGCAAATTACAGGATAACAGACTTCAGTAATGGTGCCTTAGACAAGACTCAGTGAAACAGGAAAGTGTGGACAGAAATCTGATGGTTAATTCTAAAGATTTATCTTCTCAGTGCATCAAAGTTTGACACAGTTCAGATACCTCAAATCCTTGGAGACAGGTATTTTCCTAAATATTTATTGGTTTTCAGATACTGAACTTCTGTCTCCAGCTACAGTTGTGCAGTTTTTCTCCTTCTTAAATCTGTTATCCCAGATGTGCTACCACTATCCCTGATGGGCTCAGCCTTGGCCAGTGGCAGGTCCATCCTGGAGCCACCTGGAATTGGCTCTGTTGGACATGGGGGAAGCTTCCAGCAGCTTCTCAGCCCTGCTACCAAAACTGTGCCCTGCAAACCCAATGCACCCCGAAATGAAAATAACCACAGTGAAATGCTGTGTATTTTTTCTCAGACCTCCTCTGTGGATTTTTCAGGCTTAAACGAAGCTGATTTTAGAATATTACCTGTTCAAGGTAAAGCTAGGAATAGCTTCCCTGCCAGAAGCAATTCATGCTAAGTGCATGCTTTGAATGCAGGGCTGGCCTTTAGGGATCTGCTTGTACAATGCAAATGTGCAAAGATGGATGTGGAAAAAGGAAAAATCCTTTCACACAGGCTCTTCATTTGAGCTTTCTTGTCCATAGAGAGCAAGGGTGCAAACTTCAGTGGCCTAAACTTAAATTGTACCTCGTAGTATTTTGCCGTGTTGCATTTTCTTTCTGTGGCTTTCCCAGGTAGATGTTGTATTTCAAAATATGATCTCAAACAGGCTCATTTGCTTCAAAGTGTTACCTTTTTCCAGCCAGAATTTCTTCATAATGTTCAATCCAAATGTGCTCTCTGTCAGTGTGAAGCTGTTGAAAGTCGTGCCAGGGCATCCGACTAAAGAGAGGATTACAAAATATGTCATATAATGTTTATCCAGTCACAGCCAAAATAACACACTTTCCTTCACAGGGCAGCTCACAGCACCCCTGTGGGATGACACAAAAGTGGTGAAGATGGTAACTGCAGAAAATTTCTGCTGGTTTACTGGGAGGGGAAACATGAAGAGGGACTACTTACAAGGGCCTGGAGTGACAGGACAGAGAATGGGTTTAGATTGGATATCAGGAAGAAATTCGTCCCTGTGAGGGTGCTGAGACCCTGGCACAGGTTTCCCAGAGAAGCTGTGGCTGCCCCGTCCCTGGAAGTGTTCCAGGCCAGGCTGGATGGGGCTCTGAGCAGGGGGTTGGAACTGGATGATATTTACCGTTCATTCCAACCATTCTGTGATTCTGGGACAGTGGTTTCAGGTGGTAAAACCACATCTGCCCACCACCCCCTCAAGCCATAATTCGAATGAAACAACACAGGCCAAACATTGCTTTAGCCTTTTGCTCTTTGGATAATATTACCAGCTCTCCCAGGCTTGAGTGTAAGGAGCTTAACTCTGCAGCATTATTGTGACTAATCTCATCAGAGACTGCTGTGGCAGCTAGGCTCCCCTAAGACAAATGATGGGGAGGATCTCAGGGAATAAGGGAAAGGCAGATGGGGAAGCCCTGCATAAATCATGAAGAATATGAAATTAACATTCAAGAGCTCAATGAAAATCCCAGATAAAAAAAAAAACCAAAACCATGTCTAGTTTCAGGCTGCTTTGCACCTAAAAATATCAAAATCCCATTTCTGTTCTTTCATAGACTGAGGGAATATAGATCTGTATCAAAAGAATCTAATGTGGGCATGAACTTATATGGGACATTTATTGCTGGACTTTCCATGAGTTTAAAATCCATTTTACACTTCAGAAGTGCTACATTAGTAGTGGCAAGTTCACCAAATAATGTGACTCCATCATCCTGAAAATTAGTTTATCCTGGACCTCAAGGCAGCAAAGTTACCTTAGGAAATGATTAATTAAAACAAGACTTTTTATTTTCTTTCTCTCAGGGAAAAAAAAAAATCAGCTGGCTGGAAATAATAGGATGATAAGAGAGGAATTCTGTCTTAGATTGTGATGAAGACCCAAAAATCTAGGACATTTCAGATTTTCCTACGGTTTCCAACAGAGACCAAGAAAGAAATTTGCACTATAGAAAGTACCAAAAGGATAGACTCAGACCAGTGGGATAGATGGGAAGAAACCCTGGGCAAGGTTATGAACTTTCAAGAGAGAAAGGTGTATTGCTGGGAACCTGCTGTAACTTTTCTGTGGCTACAAGCTTACAGAGTCACGTAAAATGTGCTTTCTCCAGTGATTTTGATTCACATGCTAGGAACTCACCTGCTAAGGCAGCATTTTCTTAGCCAAAAA
>VWZW01000891.1:0-22984 GCA_013397115.1 Edolisoma coerulescens | reverse complement strand
AAAAAAAAAAAAAGACTTTCTGATGTTTCAGATAGAATTTTAAAGGCTCTACTTTTACTTTAATTGAGAAGTAGTGGGATTAAACAATTAATACATTATCCTCTATCATGAGACCTTTGCACTAAATGTGATGGTGTTAACAAACCGTTCTGTAGAAAAATGTTCTGAAATGGGGTGGATTTGGATAACCCCACTGGAGGACATGTTTATTAGTGACTGACTCAGGGTTCTGATAACCAAGAGGATTTAGAACATACTGATTTTAAGTGGAGCAGTTCAATGAATATATGGAATATCTACTCAAATGGTTAAGGTTAGAAAATTGCATAATAAGCGTTTGACTAAACCACAAATCTAAATCTGGTTCTCAGAAGAAATGTTTCTAATTTCTTGCCCCAGTTTTCCCCAGGAATTTATTCAGGCTTTTTGCAAAATTCGTGTGTTGGAATAAATGTTGTCAGTACTTTCAACCTGTAAAATGGCCTGAGTTGGCCAGAAGTTCTCCAAAAGTATGTGGAAGCCAACATTTTATTCTTTCTTCAGAATACATTTTCTCAGCTTTACTTTAAGTCCATTCTCATTACACTGAAGACAATTTTTAATGTACCAATATCCTTTTATCATGAAATTCAGTGTGGAAATGGTCCAGCACTCATTCACTACTTCTGTCCTGGAGCAGTGAAGAACCACACCTAATAACATATTTGCCATCTATCTAGTAGCAGTTTCTGCAGCATCTTCTGGGATGATAACACGCAGAGCAGCAGGAAAACAGTCAAATGAGCCAATCATTCCAACCCTGTAGATTCATTGCAGTCTCATCAGCTGTTTTCTTATCCAACATAAAATGCATAAGCAAATGTGCCCGTTGAGACTCGTCTGAGGAATTTTAAAGCTTTCCAGCAATGATCACTGAATCACAGAATGGTTTGGGTTGGAAGGGACCTTAAAGATTATCTTGTTCCAATCCCCAGCCATGGGCAGGGACACCTTCCACTGTCCCAGGCTGTTTGGAGCTTCAGCCATCCTGGCTTGGGACATTTCCAGGGATGGAGCAGCCACAGCTTCTCTGGGAAGCCTGTGCCAGGGCCTCACCACCCTCACAGGGAACAATTTCTTCCTCATATCCAATCTAAACCTCCTCTCTGTCAGTGTGAAGCCATTCCCCCTTGTCCTGTCACTCCAGGCCCTTGCCAAGAGTCTCTCTCCATCTTTCCTGTGGGCTCCCTTCAGGCACTGCAAGGCCACAATGAGGTCACCCCAAAGCCTTTCCTTCTCCAGGCTGAACAATCCCAATTCCCTCAGCCTTTCCTCACAGCAGAGCTGCTCCATCCCTCTGCTCCCCTTGGTGTCCCAGCTCTGGGCTGGCTCCAGCAGCTCCCTGTCCTTCCTGTGCTGGGCCCAGGGCTGGGTGCAGCCCTGCAGGGGGGGCTCAGCAGGGCCGGGCAGAGGGGCAGAGTCCCCCCCTCACAGGGCAGAGGATGGTAGAGAAGAGCAGGCCAGCAGGCAGTGCTGCTCCTGAGCTGGATTTCCCCAGTAAGGGAATCTGTGGCCTCTCCCTCTCTCGGAAATGCCCAAACGCTCTCCCGGGATGAGAAAGGAGAGACTGGACACCCTCCTGGGCACTTTGTTTCTGTGGGAGATGGAGCAGCAGTCAAGGTTCTAAGTGGCAATTTGGAACAAGGCTCTGCAGCGGGTTACAGGACAGGGATAAGTTAGTCATGAGCACAGATGAAGAGTAATCCTGCATTAGTCACACCACAGATAATAAGAGCTGGAAAATGATGACATGTGAGCCTCATGTTAAACCCACTTATGCTTAATTCTCTGTGCTGAATATAAATTGTTCTAAAGAACAATGCATTCCCACAGAACAATTCTTCACATCATGCCACTAACATCTCTGTCATCTTGATTTAGGCCATTTAAATGTCAGTAAGACAAGTTAACACTGCCTAAGGGCAGCTCTGTCCCATGCACCAGAAATCTTGTTCTATCATATTCTGTTTTCCTGCAGTGCCTCACGAAAAGATGCAACTTTTGCACGCAGAGGTAGATTTGCAGTGGGGACACAGGAGAGAGGGATGGTGAATCCCCTTTCTCCCTCAGCATTCCTCCCCAGTGCAGTATGGAATATAAAGAATTAAGATCTAACGTGACTTGGTGCATCTCTGCCACCGCCCTGCCCCTGCTGTACCCAGCCTGCCATGTGGAAATGCTTCCCTTCCACTCATTCCAGCCCTGAATGCCTTGATTCTCCAGAGGTGTGTTTCTATGTCCCAAAAAAACTCCAACTGAAAAGCCATGGATGATGAGGGAGCAAGAGTCAAGTTTCCCATAAAAACACAAGGTGCCCATCTGCCCTGCAACAGCTTTGAATGCCAAAAGATCCACAATTTCTACCAGCAGAGAGGATTATTAGACATTGAAAACACAGAAAATATCATAAACCATAGAATCAATTAGGTTGGAAAAGACTTCTAAGGTCATCGAGTCCAACCTTTGACCAGTCCAACCTTTGACCATGCTGGTCACAGAGAAATTGGGTTTTGAAGGGCAGAATATTCCTGAGGGAAAGGGGAGTTACTGTGTTGATTTCTGAGGATGCAAGTTCAACATAAAAAGCTACAATGAATTTTTCTTTTGGCAAAAGTGGGTGTAGAGCCTGACAGCATTAAAACCTCCGAGGTGAAATTTGAAAATGTTAGCAGATTATTAGCACCATATTAAAAAAATGGGCAGAAAGCTGCAGTGCTGCATTAATGAAGTGCTGCGCTCTCAACCCCTTGCAGCCTGTTGGAAGAGAGGTTCTGAACCTCCTGCCACAAGGTCCCCTCACCTGAAGCCATGGGGTTGCACGGTGCAGATGACACTCTACCAGGTGCCTCCTACCTGCTGAGGTTCCAGGTTTGTCCCACCTGCAGGAGAATTTCAGAGCAGCTGCTCAAAGGCACCTTTGAAGGAGAGTTAAAACGAATTTTATAAACCTTTGGGTCTTGGGACAGCTGTACCTACTCCTGCAGCTTTCTCTAAAGGTAGTGTGTAGCTTGAGACTCACAGGAAATATATTTTACCCACCCTTCTGGAGAGTGAACTTCTGAAGCACTGCCACAGCATTTTTTCCTAATGACTTCGTGTATTTGTCCTTGAAGAACAACAGCAGCTTTGGGGTGGGGAGGGGAGGAGATGAACGTTCTCTGAAGATGCTGTTTCTGGAGGTTACTTTTAGAAAGCCTGGAGTCCACTGCTGCGGTCATCAGGAAGAAAGTTATCACTGGCATCAGGGGGAACAAGACCACGTGCAGAAGTTTTACATTCAGGCTGGGTTAGGGAGCCTTTTGTTCTTGCCTCTGGTTTGCATGTCTTGTTTATACAGGGCAGCTGATGCCAATAAAAGGACTAACCACCACTAACAAGCAGCTGTAACAGATAACCCAGTAGGTATGGGATGGATTGTGTTACAGTAGGAAAGGGAGGGATTTGTAGCTCTGTGTTATACCAGGATGCTGTTTTCCCATACGGGGAGCAAATTCTCCAGTGGTTAAATCGAAGCAGGGATCTAATTTATTTGTACTGAATCACTCCTTCTGTCCCCACCCCGGAGCACCCTCTCCCTGGGAACAAGGCAGCCTGAAGGTATTCATCTCCCAGCACCAGTGTCTGGGTGGTGAATATGCCAAGCACCTTAGCAGGAGGTTTCAAAGGCATTTCCCCGCAGCAGAGAGCTGACAAAACTCCTGTCTCTTAGGTTTTTTACATTCTCATGGAAATAAAAGTCCTGTGACTGACACGGTAGCATCCACCCATTCCCTGCAATCCCCCTGCCCTACACGCTTCAGCGTTGCCATCTTTCCTTTGCACACCCTGGATTTCTCTTTGGGGTCTTTCTCTGAGTCCCAGGCTCTTCATTTAACCATGCAAAGGTCGGCTCTGCACACTCCCTCTCATCTGGTCCCTTCTCTCCCAAACTGTTCTCAGCCTCAGCCCTTCCCTTCCACTTCCCAATGTCTTTATTTACCCAAATTCACTTTCCTTCATACCCCACCCTGCTGCAGACTCTCCTTCACTGTCTCCTGTCTCCTCTCCCCTCTCTTTTCATCAGCTTGGCTCGCTCTCTCAGCACCCCTTCCTTCCTCCTTCTCAGAGTTACCCTCAGTATGCCCTGTGTCCCCTTTTGCCATGACCTTTAAGCTTTCCCACACCGATACCCTGATCTGGTACCCAACAGGTGCCCCCCTGCCATCTCCAGGCATGTCAAACATCAGGATGTGCAAAGCATCCCTGTGACAGTTTTGAATCTCCAAGCAGGAAACCCAAGGCAATGCTGTATGAACTGAGTTCTCTCCAAGGGCATGTCTGGTACCTTGGGGTCTGGGCTCTCTTTTGCTCCTATAAAGACTTGTGACTCCAGCCTGGAGTACAGGGCATCCCTGCCCTCACACAAGCACCTTCAAGCTCTGCAATCAACCCACAACAAGGGTAATCCTGCATTTTTCTTGCCGTGCCTGCTTGGTGCCAACAGGGTCTCCTTGATTTGCAGTGAGGAGTCCAGATGTGGCTCCATCTGAGGCATGGCCAAAAGATTGGAGCATGCCCTGTGCTGCTGCATCACTTGGGTTTAACTTTCTGTGTCTTCTGAGGGAAAAGCTATGAAAGAGTTTAACTCTCTTTGCTAAAGGGTTTCTGTTCTTTTCTGTCAGCCCTTTGTGTCACTAGTGTGTCTTTCATTAATATCTTCTCTCACCAACACCTCCTTTTCATTTCCACATTTCCCTCTCTTCATTCCAGCCAATTTACAAACCCTTTGGCGATGGCAGAGCCATGGGGGAAAGGCTTCACGCTGACAGAGAGGAGGTTTAGATTGGATATGAGGAAGAAATTGTTCCCTGTGAGGGTGGTGAGGCCCTGGCACAGGTTTCCCAGAGAAGCTGTGGCTGCTCCATCCCTGGAAGTGTCCAAGGCCAGGTTGGATGGGGCTTGGAGCAACCTGGGATAGTGGAAGGTGTCCCTGCCCTTGGCAGGGGAGTTTGGAACTGAATGATCTGTAAAGTCCCTTCCAACCCAAACCATTCCATGACTCTCTGAAGGGGTCAGGGAGGCAGCATCCAGCTTTGTAAATGAGGTCATTACAGGCAAAGCTGGAAATTTAACCCAGTCCCTGATAGGATTGGGCTGACTCCCACTGGGTTTGTTTCTCAGGAGACACCTGGTCTGGGTTTGGTTACTGTCTGCAAACGCAGCTTTAGCGCTAAAGCTGCTCTTCTTCCCAGCACAGATATGAAATCCAGCAGATAAAAACTGGGATCCTCTCCCTGCGCCTTCCCCAGTAAAGAAGGAATTTCTGTTCCCTGCAGAAGGCTTGTGCAGAAGATGCTTGGTCTGTGTGTGCTGCTTGCTGTTCATTCAGCCAGAGTGCCAGGCTGCAGGAAGCCCGAGTTTGTGTTGCTTGTTAAGGAGTTTTCAGCAAATTTTCTGCTATAAAATGTGGCCATGGCAAAAAGAAACCTTTCACGGCAATGTTTTCATTCAGTGAAAACTCTGGGGATGCAGAATCCTGGGTCCAGGAGGAAAACCCTGATAAAAAGCAGTGTGAAAGAGTCTATTTGCCTTGTGTATAACAAGTGGGTTTATTTCTCAACACCTGGATTAGGCAGGGAACTTCATCCTGAGTCTCCTGTCTCTCCTGTACTTGAGCAGAGCCACATCCAAAGGGATCTTTCTAGCCCAGGGCAGGTGTTTCACAGTTTTCCCTGCTAGAGTGTATCTAACCTGCATAAATACTTAAACACTTGCTGAGAGAGGAGAGCGTTTTGCAAGAGATTGATTTGACAGTGCTGTTGTTCAGGCGTTCACACAGGATGTGGGAAACTGAGGTTCAGGTCCCTGCCTCAATGAATATTTAATTATTTATGGAAAGCGGAGCAGCGGCAGCAGGGAGGAGTGAGGCCCAGTAATGCCTTTGGAGCTGGGGCACTTATAGGGGATGTTGGAGATGGCAGAGCAAGATCTCATCCCCAAGTCTCCCACATTCCTGGTGACTGTCCCAGCCATGGCTGGCTCACTTGCTCTGTTCCCTCAGGGGAAACCTTCAGAGCTTGCTCCTGTCCCACTGCAAAATTTTTAAAACCTCTGTGTAGTACAAATTACTGCAGTTCTGGCATTTTTCAGCTTTTCAGACCTCTGTTTTTCAGTGTTAATGTTCTTTTACGCCGTACAAATATTTAAAATGCAAATTAAAAGATTTCTGTCTTCCTGTGACCTCTCAAGGAAGCAGTCTGAATAGTTTGCTGTATTTTCAGCCTGGATTCCAGGGCCTACTGGTCTGGGCTCCTGACTACTTCTGTGGCTGAGGAAAAAATAATTAAAAATAAATAAATTAAATTAATGGGCTTTATATTTGGTTTGGACAGTCATAAGGCTTGAGGTCAGGCTTGCAGGAGCAATTTCTGTAGACTAACACTCCCAAGCTGTGTCTTATAATGTCCTCAAGGATCAGGAAAGGAGGTTGTAAAAATAAAATACCCACTCTGAAGAAACATGGATATTATGTTCTCAGGCCTCACCGCAGAGGTGTTGGCTTATCACCTACAGGCACTCCTCATGGAGTCCAAGAGCATGGGCTCAGTGTTCCACAAAAAGTCTACATGCAGAGGAAGGAGTGGACATTGTGTGAGGTGAAATTTTGTATTTCATGGTGTCTCTGGACTTCCATCCCAATCCTTTACTCTCCTTCAGTTTGTCACCCCTCTTTTTATGCTTGCTGTTTGCACCAGGTAAGAGAATTTATGATGTGAAATCCCAAAGCTTCATCCTTAAGTTCACCCAGTCATCCCAGGTCATTTTTGCTTGGCCACTGGAGTCCCCAGTGTGGAATTTAAGCCTGTCAGATCTAACTTTGCTGCTCATTCCCTCAAATGCAGGTGTCTCTGGCTGCCTGACTTCAGCAAACACTGGTTTTCTTCAAAGCTTCCACCAGCTAAACGCCTTCAAAACCATAAAATTCTCCTTAGGGCAAACGGGTTGTGCAAGCTCCCCCAGCTTTCTGAACTACCTTAGAGTTCATATTCATCGCTCTGATCCATCACCTTGCTGTCATCTTTCTCCCTGAACTCTAATTTTACCCTGTTTTGTTTAGTTTTCTGATCTCCCTGTCTCCATCATCACAACCATATATTCATATCACTGCTTCCTCATCTTCCAGCTTGCTGAAATCCTCTTTAACTTAGCAAGGAGTGTAAAACTGAACGTGTTGCTTATCCATCAGGGACACTTGGCAGACAGGGATAGCTCTGCTTTGAGGCAGGGAAAGGACATGGGTCAGGATTGGCACCCAAACTTCCCATCTGATAAGCGACTGGGGCAGCTCTGGGCTCAACGTAGCTGAAGAAGGGCCCAGATCATAGACTGCTCCTAAACAGGAGACGACTGCCTGCAGACTGCAGTTAGGGCTAGTAAGGAAAGGTCAGTTCCATGCCAGGGCTTTCCCAGCACAGGCAGTGACCTTCCAGCTCCCAGGGATGCCCCCCAGACACACGCAGGTTTAATGCAGCAGACACAGCCTGGTTGCCAAACCCAGCAGGATCAAGGACCTCGTTTTTGTCTCACTAAATTCAGAAAACCTCCTGCTCGTGGGGAAGGGTAAGATATGTCCTACTTTGCTGCTTTGTGAAAGGCCATTTAGCAGTAAACATGTAGCAGAGGAGGTAAAATTTGTTGCACAATCCATCACCCTGACCTTTGCAGGAAATAAAGCTCTGTGGCGTGATTTACTGCTGGGGCTCCCTAATTTTATGCTAATGTAACTCTATTGATTTCTGCAGATTTGCAGTGGTATTACATGGGAGGAACATGAAAATAAACTGAGCACTCGGTGTGATGAGGGGACTGTGTGACAGAAAGCTTGCCTGTGTTTTCAAATTTTATCAGCTGGCCTAATGAAAGCCACTACGTCTCCATGTACTCCTAAATGCCATCAGTCCAAGCACGGTGTTAGTTTAAAAAAGTGATAAATTACCTTCTCTTGTTGCTGTCTGGATGTAAAGCTATTTGTGAATTACTGCCAGTAGGTATTTCAAGAGAAAAAAAATAAGAAGAAACTAAAATCAATTCAGCAAATGCCCTTAAGTACTACAAACAAAGGAAGATTTGTAGATGACCTGTGCTCAGCATATCTGTCACCAACAGGGATGACAATGTTTGGCTGTATTTTTCCAGTTGATTTGTAACCACCCTGGAGAACAGTGAAAGCTGGCTGAAACTCTTGTGCTGCCACTTATTTCTCTATTTGTTTGTTGAGGTTTTTTTGTCTCTGTACTGAACACAAATGTTCTCCTTTGGGCTGCTCCTCTGACTTTTGGTTCGTGCTGCAGAAGGAAAAACATGAATCCCTTGACAGCTGCTATTCTGGCTTATCAAAGACTTGCTTAAAAGACATTAGAGTCAAAGAAAGGCTGCTGTGCAGCAAACAGACACAGGACAACAGGGTGAAAAGATGCCAAAACAAATGCTTTGCAAAGCAAAGTTTAGAAAGCAAAGTTTAGAGTGAAGCAGAAAAAGGCATACACATAAATTTGACCCTATGACTGGGAATAAGGAGCACAAAGATTCTTCTTGCTGGGGAAAATAAATCCATGGGACCTCCTCAGGTGGAAGAGCATATTAACTAAAAATTTCTGGCAGTGGATTCTCAGTAGGATAAAGAAAGGGTGTCTCATTTTTTGACAGAACAAGCTTTGTACCTCACACTTTGTCCAGAAGCCTTCTTTGGTCTCAGTGTCTGGCTTCTGACACCCGCATGGATTCATTTCCACCACAAGCTCCTGTGTACACCTTCTTTCAGGATGATGCCTGTCAAAACAAAGCCATGAATTCAACCACTGGCACTTCCCTCACTCCTTGGAGTTATCCCTAATGCAAGCTAGAAATTAAAGCTGTGCATTTTTTTAAAGGAAGTTTCTGGATTTTGGCAGAATATGGAATAGGGAATATGGCTAGGGCAAAATGATTCTCCACAGAGCAGGAGATGAGCTAATTTCATGCTATGGGGATAGAAGAATAGTACTACTAAATTTCTAGGGAATATTAGGCAGTCAGCAACACCATCTCCATGCAAGCTCAGATGACCAAACAGGAAATGATCTAGAGTTACTGAATTTCACTGACCAAGGCCAAAATCTGAGATTCCAATTGGAGGATGTTCATTCAGGGTGGTAAGGGATGGACCTGCAGTACCAGAAGCTGTTTGGATTCAGCTGACAGCAGCTCTGAGTTACAGGTTAGTTGGTGGTCATAAAATGGATCAAGAACTTGTGGGAAACAGAGGAGTAGAAACTTCCACAGGCACTAATGAGTTTAGTTTACAACCCTGGAAAGAGCTCGGGTTGGTGTAATGATAAAGGTATACAGACCTTAAGCAGAATAATTATAAACCTATGTTTCTATAGTTATAAGTAAAAAAAAAAAAAGTATTGGGTGATATGGTGAAGGGGTTTTAAGTATAGTAATGGGATTTTATAGTTTAAGTTAAGAATTTAGATGTTATAATGGAAGCATATGTGCATACATGAGCTAACAAGTTATTGGTTAAGAAACAGCCGCAATGCAGTAAAAAAATACCAAAGGTGATGGGTTATAAAGTCAAAAAAAGGTTCATGTTAATTGCCTATTGGACCAGAAAGTTATAAATTGCCGTGTAACTTTGAAACTTGTGACTATCTTCTGTTATGGACACTTCTTGCTTAAACCACGGCCTCTGAGACTGATGCCTTGTTTGATTTTTCAAGTAATAAATCGTGAATAACCCTGATGGTCCCATCTCTTGGATCAGGCTTTGACAAGAACTGACAATCATTCATTCATTCATTCATTCATTCATTCATTCATTCATTCATTCATTCATTACTGGGGACACAAAGGAATGTTTTCCTTACCTTGCATCTACCAGCTGAGTCTCAAAGAGCTGGCAAGACTGGTGAGGTACAGGCATGGCTACCCAGGAGCAGGGAAGAATTCGGGGAACAAGGGAGAAGAGCTCTACTTAGGTTCCCATCCTAGCTCCCAGTTAGCCTTAGAACCTGCTGCAAAGGACCTTGTCTCTCGCTTTTCACCCAAGGTGCTGCCTGTGGAATATTTAGCTCCACACACAGCTGCATTGGTCCTCTAATACACACACATGCTCTTGGTGCTCTTCCAAAGGTTTCCTGGTCTGCCAGAGCATGAAGGGGAGGTAAATAGCACACACAGGCTGCCTTCCCACTGCAAGAAGAGAGGATCAGACTCAGACCACAACTGAGTGTGGTCAGTCCCCTGCAGCCAAACATCCCCTCAGCCAAGCTGGGCCCATTGCTTGCTGCTCTCCAGCATTATCAGGGAATATTAC
This sequence comes from Edolisoma coerulescens, assembly GCA_013397115.1. Lineage (NCBI taxonomy): Eukaryota > Metazoa > Chordata > Aves > Passeriformes > Campephagidae > Edolisoma > Edolisoma coerulescens. Next base: position 12,606 of record VWZW01000891.1, on the reverse strand, counting down.
CACTCGTATCAGCCCCCAAGTCCTTCGAATTCCACTGCAAGATGTGGCAGACAGGAAGATGGTAAGATGGCACCCACCAAAGTAAAATGAACCCCACATCTCTGCCTCTGAGGGCTGTGACAAGAGTAGGGGCATGGGAACTGCCCTTTTTCTCAGGCTGGCAGGGAAAGAGAACAGGGGAGCAGCTGTAGGAATCCCAGGCTGTGCTTCCCATTTTTTATTCTGCCTGGGAAACTGGGAGATGGTCAGGACTGAGTCTGAGGGGTGGAGAAGCAGGAGGATTAGGGACAGGAGGCCTTTGGTGTAGGAGTGGGAAGCACAGGTGCCGTGCAGCCATGAATCCAGGGCTGACAGCAGGCACGGCAGGACTGTCACGTTCCCCACTCTGCCTGGAATTACCTCACTACCAGCATCTTCCACAAAAGCTCTTTCACACCTTCTACAAATGTGTAACAGTAAACAAACTCCCACTACGGGTAAAAAAACTCTACCAGCATAAGAAACCTTGAGCAGGTTTTTTTTAAGCTGAGGAAAAATGCACAAAGGTTGTATGTGCATGGGGAATTTGTGACCTGCTCCCACTTTTCACAGGACTTGTCCTGGCTTCCCGCAGGTTTGCACAGGTATATCGCAAAATATCCCTTTTACTCCCTTCGAAGTGAAACATTTTTTCTTCACCATTATTTGCTCTACAGTGGGTCGAGCTCATCCTTCATGTCCTTGCAAAACTGAATGGAGAATTACACAGGATCACGTTTGGGTATCTGCTGAGACTTTCTGGGTACAGAGGCATATCCAAATTCCATTGTTCCTTTGCTTCATTTCCAACCACTGAGAACAAGGAAGTTAAACACGTGAACTCAACAGGGATTTTAATCCAAGTTTTCCATTGAAAATTTCCATGGCTTAAAACCATGTCTTTCTTAAAACAGTAACATGCAATAAAGTACAATACATGCCCCCTGCCACTAAGCAAAAACCAAAATCTACGAAAACCTGTGTGTTTTCAACAACTCAAACGCTGGGAAACCTTGGGTCCAATGCAAGCACGATGCACTTTGGTTTGCCTCCTGTTCTTCAGGGCATTTCTGTCTAAGTGCTCAGTGGGAATTAGAACACAAAATGACCTGAGAGAAAGCTCAGAGCATCAAGGTCTATATATACAACAAAAAGTGGTAGAGAAACTGTTGCCGTAAGTTCATCATAAGAAAGTGCATCAGCCTTGCAGCTGGAGTAGAAAACAAGGAAGAAACATTTTCTCATAACTCCAAGAAGGTCCTTTGCTACATAAACAGCTCAGGCTGATGTTGAGCTGAGGAGGGCTAAAGGGTTTGGTGAAGGCATGCACAGGAGCACCACCTGCATCACATGATTGTTGTATCACCCCTACTCTGCACTGCAGAAAATCATAAAATCACAGAATGGTTTGGCTTGAAAGGGATCTTAAAGATCATCTTGTTCCAACTGCCCTGCCATGAGCAGGGACACCTTCCACTATCCCAGGTTGCTCAGAGCCCCATCCAACCTGGCCTGGAACACTTCCAGGGGTGGGGCAGCCACAGCTTCTCTGGGAAGCCTGTGCCAGGGCCTCACCACCCTTACAGGGAACAATTTCTTCCTGATATCCAATCTAAACCTGCTCTCTGTCAGTACGAAGCCATTGCCCCTTGTCCTGTCACTCCAGGCCCTTGCCAAGAGTCTCTCTCCATCTTTCCTGTGGGCTCCCTTCAGGCACTGCAAGGCCACAATGAGGTCACCCCAAAGCCTTTCCTTCTCCAGGCTGAACAATCCCAATTCCCTCAGCCTTTCCTCACAGCAGAGCTGCTCCATCCCTCTGCTCCCCTTGGTGTCCCTGCTCTGGGCTGGCTCCAGCAGCTCCCTGTCCTTCCTGTGCTGGGCCCAGGGCTGGGTGCAGCCCTGCAGGGGGGGCTCAGCAGAGAGGCAGAATCCCCTCCTCACTCAGAGTATCTGCACATGACTCCTACTGATGGTCTTTGTAGTGTTAAATGTGGGCTTGGGAGTCACCTACATGAGCTCCTCAGACCTGTGTAGCAGCAGAAGCCTCCCAAGAAAGAATCGGTCATTGCTCTGTGAAGGGCTTGTTGCAAATACAGGCCTGGCACGATGGCTGCTGACAAAGGCACTCCTTGGAGCCAGGGCCTTGCTTTCTCCAACAAACTGTCAAGCTAAGGGCAAGACATATAAAATCACTGCTTCTAAAAGGAGATGTAAGCCTCCAGAAACAGAAAGTGGGGCCACACTCCTGAAGACTTTGGCAAATCCTCTCTGGAAGCAATCCTGATAGAAACCTGCTCACCAGTACAAAGAATAAGAACTGCTTGTTTTGCAGTGGAAAAGACGCCTTCATTTGTCAGAGAGGAGCAAAAAGGCTAGAAACTGCTTAAGAAAATATCTTTATTGCATTTCAGGACACTGGGGAACACTGGAGCTGTGGCAGTGTTTCAAGTCTTGAAATGCAAGCGTAAGGGAAAAAAAGGAAAATTTGTTTCATCTAGATGTGGAGTGTAGAATAATTATTTGTCCCCCCTGCCTTCCTGTGTCACACAGATGCTGGCAGTGGGAAGAGTTTTGCTGAGGGAACTCTCAGGTGCCACTGTGTTTGCCTCAGAGTAGATGCGTGCAGGCGTTTTTAGAACTGTCCCTGTCTGAGTGGGATAAACAACTGAGCTGTTTCAACTGGTTTAAGAGCAGGCAAATTTCATAACTCCCACCTTGCAAACAAAGGTATGAGATCAAACTGAAGAAGTTCCAGTTCAGCAAACAGAGGAGCCACCATGCATTCACTCTTTACAGTCCCCTCTGTCACTACTGACCTGGAAAAAACAGTAGCTAGACAAAGTGTGGCTTTACCTGGAGATACTGCTCCATGGTCCTTTCCATCCTGTGAAATAAATTTCCTTGTGAAGCCATCAGAGGATTGCACGTGCCCTTGCTTGGAAAACTGCAGCATTAGCTTGTGACCTGAGGAAGATATCATCACTGAAACAATTATAGTGGTCACTTTTGTAACCTCAGAGAGAGACAAGGCATGTTTAATATGGCACCTGGCTGTGCCCTGGCAGCCTAGAGGAACATCCCTGTTCTGGGGGCATCAGGCCGAGCACTGCCAGCCAGCCCAGGGAGGGGATTGCCCTGCTCTTCTCTGGGCTGGGGTGGCCTCACCTCAAGTGCTGGGGCAGCTTTGGGTGGCACAACAGTAGAAAGACCTATAGCTATTACAGAGCTGTGTCAGGGAAGGGTTAGGGTGGATATCAGGGAAAGGTTCTTTCCCCAGAGGGTGGCTGGACACTGAACAGGCTCCCCCAGGCAGTGGTCACAGCACAAAGCCAGACAGAGCTCAAGAAGTGTTTGGACAACGCTCTCAGGTAATTCTTGGGCTGTCCTGCGCAGGGCCAGGAGCTGGACTGGATAATCCCTGTGGTTCCTTTCCAGTTCAGGACATTCTATGATTCTATGGAACTTCTCCCAGCGACTCTTCAGCAGGTTACAACATAGGATGAGTCCTCCATTTCCATTTATAGCCTGATTTCCTTGATCTTCCTAGCACTAAGTGGTTACCACTGTGTCATGCAGGCCCAGATTACAGCAGCTCTTCCAGGCAAGAGAAAGGTGATGTCAGAACAGTGAGAAGACTTCGGTTTCTCCGAAGGCTACGATGAGTTAAGCAGGTGCAGCATTCCCATTTCCACACACAGCTGGGGAGATGGAGCCAATTCCATGCAGATGGTGAGCTGTGCAAACAAGAAGTTCCTGTTCTGCACCAGCCTGCTGATGTGCCTCCTGCCAGAGGGCATCTGCAGGCTGAGCACTGCCAGTTTCCAGCCCGGGCGCTTCCCCCATTCCACCAGCACTGCTTGTACAAACAGGGAAAAGGCACTGCATCCCACCATCCCTCCTCTGCTCCTTCAGACCCGGGGAAGCAGGAAATCTACACATTTATCACTCAGAAAGGCACTTTGGTGACAGTGGAAAATATTACACACAGCCATAAAAATAGTCATGTCTCCTACCCAACAACAGCATTATTTCAGTGTGATGGATGGCTTCAACCAAATAAAGTTACTTTCAGAGGCAAACCTCGACCTTCAGGGCTCTTCATTAGATATGTAAAGCTTCATCCACCAGGGCTCTGAAGCAGCTGTTTAAACATGCAGAGTCTTAATGAAGTCAGAAATGCTCCTGATGTGCTTCAAGCACTCTTTGTTGGATCCATGCCCATAAAACAACAATTCTGCTGCCCTTAACCATGGAGGTGTTTAATGGCCCAGGTGCCACACAGAGGAAGTGGTCACCATTCCTGTCACCCAAAGGGAGAGGAGGGCATGTTATGGGCCAGGTTCAAATAGTACTGGTTTTTCATCAGTTTCAGCAGGGCTACTTCCGCTCCAGATATTAAGACCATCATCACAGAGTTGCACCTCCTCCCAAAAGCTTAGTTATTGTTGATGTATTATTCACATATTCAGCCAAGAGAAATTCACAGTGCAGCGTCTATTTTAGCCCTAGTCTTGGAAGGGGTCTGCTATAGCTGGCTTTATTATATATGTGAAATTCCAGGTACACATCTGACTAAATACCAACGAGTATTTTCAATCTCCATGGAATGCCTACCAGTGATGTTCCAAAACATCCTCCTCAGACTGCCTGTGAAGCTCATTCTTCTTTCTGTTCATTCTTCCATCTGTGACCAATGAAAACACAGACACCATTATATTTACCCAACCTCATTTGCCATCTCAGCTGAGGAGAGGCTAAGCTCAAGGTGCCAACCAGGCCTGTGGCAGTGTTTTCATTGCAGGCTGGTTGGTTGGGTTGGGTCTGCAGACAGAGGAAACCCAGGCAGTGCTGGCTCCTGGAGCCCAGTGACACAGCTGATCACCTGCCAACACTGCTTCAGACAAGCAGGAGCTCTCTCTTGGCTCTGTTGGTCATCATTGGGATCTCCATGGCTCAGAGCAGTTGCTTAATCATGGACATCTGATGCCATCTGAGGCTGATGAGGATGTCCCTGCTCTGGCTTTCTACTCCTGATGCAGGAGAATGCCACTCTCCATGCCTGTAATTCCCCAGGCACCTCTGGGATACCCTAGGAAGCTCACTGCTTATTTATTTCAAACCTTGTTGCTCGAGAAGAGTTGGTTGTGTCAAGGACCAGAGGATTTTGCTCTGTCCTCGAGAGGGGCCCAGTGGAACATGTTTACCACTGACATTGACGCAAGTAACAGTGGTGTTCACTTTGAAAACAAAAATCCTGTACCAAGAGCCCCATTGCTTATGAGAGTTATGAGTCAAGCTCCAGTTTTAAACCTTGTGAATTAAGTAATCTATTGTAAAAAATAAAATCTAGTGGTCAGACAGTTGAAAGAAACAGAATATCCAAAGTCAGTTATTCAAAATATCCAAAGGAAGTCAATTTAAAAGGTATTGATGAGACTGTTTCTTCCAGACCACCAAGAGTCTGAGACATTCAGATATCCAGAAGCAGAATAGACTGTGCAATTTATTTACCTGATCTATGCAGGCTAACGTAACTGGGGTTTTAAGTAATAATTTATTGATAGCCACCTATTTGTGAGCACTATATAACCCCCTGAGATGGTGGCATATTTCTTCAGACACAAGGGGTCAGACAGTTAAGACAACCTGAGAGCAGAGAGGATGCAAACCCAATGATTTTTTTCATGTGATTTTTGCAAAGCAATATAGAAAACACCAAAACAACAAGATCATCTCTTTTGTACAACAGTGCAGTCACTCTTCCTGGGTGTGGGACTGACCTCTGCAAAGCATTTTGATTTGCTGTAGCTCAGTTTCTCCAATGGAAAATGGCCACTCTGCTGCCACAAACAAGAAGTGCTGTGTGAATTAAGCTGCTGATGCGTTATCTCTGATTCTGTTTACAGCTGGTGAGGGCTGTTGGCACCGCAGACTTGTGTGGGTCAGGCAGGCATTCTGTTTTCCACACAGTGCTGGAATGCTGCTGTGCAGAGGTGGCTGCGTGGGCTGGCAATTATGGTGCTGTTGACTCTGATCCATCCATGACGGCATCACTTGTACACAGCTCTGAAGAGAGCCCTTGTCAGGCTTGCCACCATCTGGGCAGAGAGTCATTCCTGGGCAGAGCCAGCCTGGGTGTACGGGCAGACTGCGGGAGGAGATGTTGGGGAGCAGTGCCGTGGAAAGGCACCTGGGGGTCCTGGGAAAGGGCCAGTTGGACATGAGCCAGCAGTGCCCTGGAGCCAGGAGGGACATCCCTGTCCTGGGGGCACCAGGCCCAGCATCGCCGGCTGGGCCAGGGAGGGATTGTCCTGCTCTGCTCCAGGCTGGGGTGGCCGCACCTCCAGTGCTGGGGGCAGTTTTGGGTACCCCAGCATAAGAAAGATCTAAAGCTGTTAGAGAGTGTCCAAAGTAGGGTTTTAGAGATGGTGAAGGGTCTGGAGGGGAAGCCACATGAGGAGCGGCTGAGGGCACTTGGTCTGTTCAGCTGGAGGAGATTGAGGCCAGAGCTCACAGCAGTTCTGCAGCTTCCTCACGAGGGGAAGAGGAGGGGCAGGCCCTGAGCTCTGCTCTGTGTGACCAGGGACAGGACCCAGGGAACGGCTGGAGCTGTGTCAGGGGAGGTTTAGGCTGGAGATCAGGAAAAGGTTCTTCCCCCAGAGGGTGCTGGGGCACTGAACAGGCTCCCCAGGGAATGGTCACAGCACTGAAGCTGACAGACCTCAAGGAGTGTTTGGACAACACTCTAAGGCCCAAGGTGGGATTGTTGGGGTGTCCAGCCCCAGAAAGGACCATGTAGGTCTAGTTCTATCAGGATTTAAGCCTCCAGGAGTTGGGCTGGATGATCTTTGCGGGTCCCTTCCAACTCAGGATAATCTGTGATTCTGTGGCCATGTCAGCTGCAGGGAACACTAACCTGGAATAAGCTGATTTTATGACAATGAAGCACAAATGGGTGGGTTACAAATTCCAGGACAAGGAGGCTGATCATATAACCTGAAAAGATAATGATGATATGCAAGGAGATAGCCAGACATCCCACTGCCTGGTCAAGGTGAAGACAGGTAGGAAGGTGGGCACCTTCTTACTTGAAACTAAAACCCAGGCAAAACTGATCTCTGCTTAGGTTGGTTACAAGCACGAATCTCAGGTTGGGTTCATCAAAGTTCTAGGATGGGAGCTGAGTATTGAATGAAATGAGCGCTCAGATTTCCAGCAGGTCCAAGTCATGTTTAGACTCAAGCGCAGCTCTCAGGCTGAGGATCTACAGTTGCAGAAAGGAAGGTGATGAACCTAAGTGGTTTTAACTGGAAACCACTCCAAACTAAGATCTGGAAAAGTGCTGCTTTCTATTCTCTGGTTATATGAAGAATAAAATGGTGTCAAAGCAAAAAAAAAAAAAGGTTTTCTAATAGAGCTGCTTAAAAGTGGGGTCCTGCACAATTTTCCTCTGCCTTTCCTCAGATTTTGGATCTGTGTTCAAGCTTTTGTAAGCATGCACTGGAAACTGGAGGGGAATTCTGATTTGGTTTGTTTTGTGGGCATTGTTATGGTGGCATTTTTTTGGCTTGTGTCCGCTTTCCAAATTGGGAAATTACATCAACATTTGCATTTTTTAGTCTTGTTTTAACCCATTCCCAGGCTGACCTTCAAGATAAAGGCTTGAGACCGCACATGTATTTCAAACCTAATTTTTTTTCTTTGCTGGAGTGGATTTCACTGTTTATGTTCTCTGATTGCAAGAGGAAAAACAGAACAGGTGTCATTTTGACAAACTCTTTCTGAACCACATGTACCTAGGCAGATAAGGGCCCAGAAAGGACCATGTAGGTCTAGTTCTATCAGGATTAAAGCCTGCAGGAGGGCAAATATAGGAGGCAGAGTGCCAGGGGTGCTCATGCTGTGTCTTACCCTGTTTATAGGTGTGTGTCAGGTCTGATGTTGATATCTGTGTGTCTAGAAACTGAAATAATAAATTAAGTCAAGAGTGCCCCCCTAGAGAGATCAGCATGAATCCCACCTCTTCACTGTGTCCTGCTGCATGACATGGTATTATCAGCATAACAGGGATGTTTATCTGTGTCCAGGTACCGCTGCTCCCTTTTCCTCTTCACCTGGGGTTAATCTCTACAGCCAGCCTCACCAGGACTTTAGGGGCTTTAAAACATCCCTAAAAACTCTGCAGGACTGCTCTTGGTGTGAACAGTACAGAATGGTTCTGCTCTGGACCCCGTCTGGACCTCCACCAACAAGCCAATGCTCAGGCTGCTCTTGCTCTGCTTCTCATCTCGTGTAGTTTACAAACATTTTGCTGTTCTCCCAGGCACCTTCCTGCTCCCCTACTGTCTGCAGTGCCAGCACTGTGTTATCCATGTCTGCAAGCCCCTTTCTGTGCACACCAGACCGAGAAGGTTCTCCAGTGCCATACCTGAATGGACAGAGCTTACCCATCTGCCCACTCCCACCCACTCTGCAGATTTGGGCTGGTGCTTCCTGCCAGCTGAAGGCAAACTGTGCACAGAAGAACACCTGAATCACTGAATCACAAAATCATTCAGGTTGGAAAACACCTCTGAGATCATAAAGTCCAACCTGTGACCAAACACCAGACCATGGCACCCAGTGCCACATTCAGTCTTTCCTTAAACACCTCTGGGGAAGGGGACTCCACCACCTCCCTGGACAGCCCCTTCCCATGTTTAATNTCATCTGTCTCTGGGATCATCTTCGTCTCTGGGTGCAGAGGTCTTCTTCTTCCCTGGGAGCAAGGGTCTTCATCACTGATCTCTCNCACACTCCAGCCCCTCAATGCCCATTTTGCAGTGAGGGGCCCAGAGCTGGACACAGGATCTGAGATGTGGCCTCACCAGTGCCATGTACAGGGGGACAATCACTGCTCTGATCCTGGCCACACCATTGCTGATGCCAGCCAGGTGCCATTGGCCTTCTTGCCCACATGTTGGCTCACATTCAGCCACCATCACCAGCACCCCCAGGTCCTTTCCCTTTCCAGCCATTCTGCCCCAGACTGGAGCACTGCAGGGAGCTGTTGGGGCCAAANTCTCCTCTTTCTCCTCTCTCTGGACTTCAGCTCTTCCTTCTTACTTGGTGGGCTATGCCGAAAGATGGGGAAACATATTGTGTACCACAAGGACACCTAATCGTTGAACCTCAAGTTCCCCCTAATGACCACAGCAGTCTAATTGTCTGCTATCTTTGAGGGCTTTGCCTCCCAGAAACAGTTGATAAGAAAGATCCCTTGCTAAGGCAACACCTCTGCCCATATAGGGAAATCTGTTTGAGTGTCCATCACCAGTGAGGACAGCCAGCACTGCTCTGGCAGGCAGCCTGCAAAAGGCTGTGTCCTCTGGGAACAGACTCCACCCACTGAGGCCACCCCCAGCCAGTCGTGTGTTATCCTCAGCTGGCATCCCTTTGCCGTGAAACCTAGGGGCTTTTCTTCCATGCCCCCAAATCCAGGGCTGTCTTAGGTTACAATGTAAGGTGTAACCAACAGTATGTACTCCATCACCATCTTCATAAGCTGTTAAAGCAGGTGGGGCAGTGTTCCATATCTCCTTCATGACACATCCCTGATAACTCCCTCCAGGGAGATATCTTCTGCTAATGGGCCATCCAGCCTCACTGCATGACTCATAGAATTACATCTTCTTATTGTGAGATGCTCCGCCCAGGGGGAGGAACCAAGCATTCCTACCTGAATATAATCTGAGGTTTGGAACACCACACTCAGCCCTTACCTACTGGATTCCCAGAGGACAAGAGCTACATAACCACCACTGGACCTTCAGAGGAAGACCAGACCCTTCTACAGGATCACTGCCTCAACAGAACCACAGCTATCACTTCAGGAGGATTGCAGCCACCATTTAATCAGACTGCTACCATCACCCTGCTGGACAGGGTGTCAGCTCTGACTTGGGATCTCCCGTTAGTTTGTTTTCAAACTAGCACAAGGGCTGTCTGTAATTCATGCAACACTGCTCCAATTTCTTTCCCTAATTCCTGTTTTCCCCAGGGCTTGCTCCCTGTAGATAGGCTTCCTTCAGCAATGATAGCACAAGGTGTAAATTTCCCACCTTCTTTACAAGCCCCTCCTGCCTTTCTGTATTTTTTTTATGCTGTTCTGGTCTTTCTGTGCTTACCTAGGTAATACCTTTTCAGAACCCTTCAGCTCTAAATTGCTTCCCCTGTCCTTGTGCATCCCCTTTTGCACTTAATTTTTTGGCTTTTCTAATTAATCTCCCTGCAATGCTGAGACGCAAATAAAATCAGAGGGAGAAAGGATTTTTTGGTACCCAGAGCTTGCTTGAAAGCTAATAACCTTACTAAAGCAGATTTAAGAGATGCTAGGTGCAGCCTTGCTCTGTGTGCAAACCTTGACTCAGCACATATGCAAACAGGCTCCAAAAATAGCTTGCGCTCTCCCAATTCACATGTGATGCATGTGCCATAGTTCTGCACTGTGCTTTCCAAAAATAGCACTCACATGCCATTGGCTGGTCTAAATCCGTGGACATTTAGCTTTTTCAACCCAGGCATCAAAGCACGGGGCTGCACAGCTTTTTCATAGAAGGATTTTTCTCCTGGGCACCTCCCCCTCTATTCACAAAAATAAAGAGATTTATCCCCTCCCCTGTGCAATTGCTTAAGATCCCCGTGGCAACTGCACAAACCCCTCGTGAGGAGAAGTGACATTAGGTGTCGGCTCAGAGGTATTTTTAGCTTCTTGCCGTGCTCTCTAGCAGCTGGAAGCAAAGAGGTAACCCATTACCTTGAAGCCAGCCAATTCCCCTGGAACAGCAGCGAGGGCTCTGCAGAGCAGCAACCCAGAAACCACAGCCTGACAAGCAGAGCTTCTGTGCACACGGATCTGAACGAGGAGCTCGGTTAGAGTCTGAATGAAAGGCTTCTCTCCAGTATTTCAGGGTTAGAGACTGAATGAAAGGCTTCTCTCCTGTATTTCAGGGTTAGAGACTGAATGAAAGGCTTCTCTCCTGTATTTCAGGGGACAAGGTGAGTTTCTGGGATAGGACTGAAAAGGCAAAGCGCTGATCTGATCACAGGGATCAAGGCCAAGTTGGATGGGGCTCTGAGCAACCTGGGCTAGTGGGAGGTGTCCCTGCCTATAGCAGGGGAGTGGAACAAGATGAACTTCAATGGCTTTCCAACCCAAACCATTCTATGATCCTGTGATGACCATTTCTTTGGAATAAAGCAGCTAGGGAGCTGGGGAAAAACAGCTATGGCAGTGCCACCCCTTAAGGATGGCCCTAAACCCACACCCTGGCGCTGCCGTGTTTGCATGGTCCAGCACAACTCCAGGGCACTACAGATCCAGGGATGCCTCACAGGTTTCCACCCACACCTCATATCTTGGTTACACACCCACTGTGGTACAGGCACAGGAATAGCACACAGCAAGAGTCTACACCTTGAGAAGGGACACTGCAAATTCCTTTGAGGACTTCTGTTGCTAAAGCAAATATGGCACAGCCACACGGCAAAAGCACATAAAGTGCCCACTCAAATGCAGCCAAAAATGTACAAGAATAAGTCTGTCCCACCAGGCCTTATGTCAGAGCAGGTGCTGTTCTTCCTGCAGCTGTGGTCAGCAGCTCCCATGTGTGCTATCACTAGTGCAGCAGAAACGTGAGGAACACCCATACCTTGTTTCCAGTGGTGCTGCTGGATGATCCAACACTGCATTGATCCCGTATCAGTGGTCATTACTTGTGCAGCCTGAGGGGAAAAGAAGACAGTTGTGATACATGAGTCTTACCAGATAAGGTCTTCAAGTGCCCATACTGATAAGAACAAATCTGAAGCAAAGGACAGTGTACCTTCTTGGGGCTGTGCTGTGCAGGGTTAAGGGCTGAACACTGTCATCCTTGTGGGTCCCTTCCAGCTCAGTAATTTCTACAGTTCTATATTCTGTGATCTGTCAGGCTGATAACACTGATATGTCCTCCAAGCCTGAAGGAAGGAATTTAACCTGCAGAAAATCCAAGGACTGAGAAACAGCCTGGACCAAACTCATTTGGGATCAATACTGCAAGATACCAAGTACTTACTGTCAGCACACCACACCTCCTTTCCCTTATCTAAATAGCCTGCTACTACCACTACCTTGCTTATCAAGTCCTGCTTTATACTTATTGAACTCCAGCAGCTTTTCTCCTAAAATATACCAGCACACAAATAAGCTGGCATGACTCAGAGGTGGTAACATCAGTGGGGATTTTTTTGCATAGCAGGAATGTTTAAAGATAAAAATTAATGCAGCTACTCTAGGGGCAGAGAGAGAAGTCAAGGAACCGGCAGCTCAAATCCCATTACCTGTGGGTATCTTTGCAAGCAGTCACAGCCTCTGACCAAGGGCCTTTCACATCTTCTTCAGCTCATGGTGGAGATGCTTAACCCTTACAAACAGGCACTGAAGGGGAAACTTCTTGAGGGTTTGCAGCTTTCCTTCTGTTCAGCCATCTTCACTGCAACACCAGCATCTAACACTGCATTATTCCCCAGGAAAACAGACAGAATTTTTGCCAGAAGGACCTGGGGGTG
>VWZW01000888.1:140834-165722 GCA_013397115.1 Edolisoma coerulescens | reverse complement strand
CCCGCCTCCCCATCCCTTCGGTACCCCCGGCCCCCCTCGGGCAGAGCCCGATCTCCTCCCGCCCCGCAGGGCCCGATCCCCAGCCCCGCAGCGCAGGAGCTGAGAGGATCCCGTCCCTCTGCTGCCCCTCGCCGTCGCAGCTCTGAGCTCTCCTGCCCCCCACCAGGACCCCGCTCACGAACCAGAGCCCCCCGGCACAGGCTGGGGAAGGGGCACCGGGAGATGCCCACCCTCCCAGGGAGGGAGGTTCCAGCAGGCTCCATTGCCCTGCTGCAGTCAGACATGTGCCCTCCTCCTCCTCTTCCTCCTCCTTCTCCTGCTCCTGCCTGCAGCAGAGCCGGGCCTGGTTGTGGGGACACTTCCCACTCAACCCCAGCTCCTCTCCCGCTGCCCCTGCCTCCATCCCGGCTGTGGGATCCAGCCCGGGCCTCTCAGCCAGCCCGGGGTCCAGTTCCCGCTCGGACGGGCTGTGTGTGGGGTTTGGTGGCAGGCAGCTCACACCCCTGCTCCGCACAGCCTGGCCTCCTTGCACCGCAGGGCTACGTGGCCATGCTCAGGGCTCTAAGGGGAGCTGCGAGCTCTGGGGGCTTCCCTGGGTCGTGTTTTCCTCTGTGGCTGTTCTTCACCTGTCTGTGATTTGTTTTTGCAGAGCTGGTCGAGGGGAATGTCGTACTGTCTCCACTCAGAAAGCCACTTGGATACTGGGCCAATATACGTGCGTGAAAATGGGAAGCTGCACGTGGTAAATCCGGGGGCAGGCGGCGTACAGAATGTCACTCCCAAAACAAGACCTTTTAGTCTGTTTTCCAGAAGTTTTTCAGTGGAGCTTTGCATGAACAGGGAGGACGATAGGGCAAGGAGGCAGAGGACTGATCATTTCATCTTCACGTACACTAAGGAGGGGAACCTCCGCTACTCGGCCAAGTCCCTCTTCAGCCTAGTGCTGGGTTACATTTCTGACAATGTTGATCACATTGACTCATTGATTGGTTTCCCAGAGCAGATTGCTGAAAAGCTCTTTTCAGCAGCAGAAGCAAGACAAAAGTTCACAGAGCCAGTGACGGGACTGAGAGCTCTGCAGAAGTTCACTGAAGCCTATGGCAGTTTGGTGCTGTGCTCACTGTGCTTGAGGAACAGGTAAGTGTGTCCCCTAACAAATCTTGCCATCTGCTAGGGCTTTCTGCTAGCACACTTCAAGCTTCTCCTAAATTAAATTAAATAAAAATATATTTTGGGCTTATAACACCAACTAATTTTAATGGAATGCCCTGAGCCTTACCTGATTCTTGTGCTTGCTGCCTTTTGTCTCGTCCCTTTCCTACAAGTGCAGCTGCAGGTTTCATTTTAAGATACAAATCATAATACAGGTAACAGACTACATCTGTTTTAACCAACAGGGGATCTTACGTGGAGGATTAAACCTGCAACTATTTTTTAACAATAATAATCAGCACTTCTGTGGCAATCCACGTGCTTAGTGCCTTCTCAGGCATTTCATGGGATGTTTCTGTAATTGCTGTTTAAAAGCTTTTCGACACACTTAGCTGACTGTACAGATAAAATACACCCTTGCAAATTGTGTGGGTTTACTAACTATAACCTTGCTGTCCTGTCTCATTTTGGGGGCTCCGAAGAAGATACAGACTTGTGGGTAAGTTGCAGGCTTTGAAATCAGGCAGATTTTACCTTAATTTATTGGTTTTGCCATCCCCATATTGAATGTACTTTAACAAGGTCCTGATTACAGTCCAGCACTAGTTTTTCCATCTTCTCAATGTCCACATCTTTCACTGAAGGAGTCTTGCCAAGTTTAAAACTGGTTTATGGTTTTAAAGCCTTGCTCCTACTGAAGTCTTTCCCAGTAATAGAACCCGTCTCTTCCATCTCTGCACTTGAAAAAGGGATGGTTTATCCAGTTTAAAATCAAAGTACTGGCATATTCATCTGAAGTGCCAAGGGTGTTCTGAGCACAGTAGGAATGTTTGAGTAGAAGTCAATTATCCTTTGTTTTATCCTTCAAACCTACTCTCTTTTTATCTCTAGCACAGATAATTTTATGGGCTTAATTTAGAAATTAAGCTACTTCTGGCATCTTTTGCCATTACAGAAAGCTGAGTTAAGTATTGAGTCTTTGAAATCCAGGAAGTAAGGCATTAAGGCATTTTCTGATGAATTTTATTTCTAAAAGAGCCCACTCTCCTCTCCAGAACCCCCCTGAGCTAGTAATCTCTCTCAAGAACTGGCTTGTGCTCTGACTTTGTGTGATGCTTTTTGCAGAGCCAAATTGCACAGCAAAGGGTTTGGGGGGTGGTTTCATGGGGAAACTTACACTGGGAGGATATTAAGGCCCCCTTATTTGCATGGACTAAGAGGTGTTCCTGGAGGGATCAAATTAATAATCACCCCCAGTTTATGCAGTGAAGTTGCTGACCTCAGGGTGTGCCTTGCCATGGGGAATGTGAGGTAAATTCAGGAGAGATCAGTGAATTTGGAGCTTGTCTCACCACAGGGACAGCAAGAGGTGACTGCAGGGGAGGTATTGAGGGCTACGTGCTCATTACTGCATACTCATGCCTGCCATTCTTCAGTGGTTTGTTCCCATCTCTAAACCTCCTACTGAATAGCTCCAGCACAGATGTTTGCGTGGCTGCTGAGTGAATCAGACCAGGGAACCAACACAGCTGAAAAAAAAGCCCACTGAGGAACTGCTGCCTGGGGTGTAGCCACAGCTCTGGCCAGCCCTGGACTTTTACCCCAGTCAAGTATTTTATTGACATATATACAAAGTAAAATTTTGCCACTGACAAGCTATCCTGCCCTGTTTCAAATCCACATTTGAGGTGGATTTTAAACCTGGATGAATGTGGATTTATCTATACCCTTTCTAGACACCGAGGAAGAGCAGTTTGTGAAGCTGACTTGTGATAAACTGGGATATTTTGCATTATTCTGAAATAATACAGTAATAATCTGTAAAGAAGCTCCTAACAGCAATATTTGCAAGTTGAAGTCTTGTTAGTCCAATTTTTTGCATCAAAGCAAAACCACAACAGTGATTTAAGGAGAAGACTGGGAATTCAGACACGTTGTGTGCCAGCTGCACATAAAGAGGTACTTAGTGCAGCTGGGTAATTTCTGTCAATTTTCACATAGAGACTGAGCAGAAATGAGTGCACTGTGCTTATGACACTTAGGATATAGACACCTTCTTACATCCCTGAGCACTGATGGGGTTTTTTTGGCTTTGCAGATACCTGGTTATCTCTGAAAAGCTTGAAGAAATTAAGTCTTTCCGGGAGCTGACATGTTTGGATCTCTCCTGCTGTAAACTTGGAGATGAACATGAGCTGCTGGAACACCTCACCAAAGAGGCCCTGTCTAGGTACCAATTTCTTCAGCTAAAAATGACACTTTCTTTCCTACCACTAAACAGTTCAAAGAATCTTTGAGACTGAGACTTTAAAGGGAAGTTTCACAGGCTGCAGAGTGTAAGGTTGAAGATTTTGGTTGTTCATAAAACCTGTTCTGGAGGTAAACAAAACACAGAATTTATTGTACACAAGGCACATACTGAATCATAAAAAGTACTAAAAATATGCAGGGTAACTGTCTCATGTTTTTAAATCAATGTTTTACAATTTTCATTGGCTGGGTAAAAAAAAGTATCTTAAGCATTTGGAACAGTTTTACACTTACGTTTCCTTTTTTAAGGGGGAACTTTATCAGCCAAATTTTTAACCAAACTAGTGTTCTAGATGAAGATTTCTGCAAGCAGGAGGTTGAATATTTGGTTAGTTCACATCTCAAACCAGTAAATTTTCTGATTTTGTTTGGCACTAAAGAATGACAGAGAATTTTGGAAACAATAAGTAGGATGACTGCTAATTAGGGATATCGTTGCTGTAAGATTTTGCATCAAGGTTTTGTCTTGAAGTGCTCTGAAGAGAGGACTTCAGTGTGATGTTTTTTCCTGAGTTTTGTTAATCCATGTTACAATACCTCATTATTTTCTTTAAAATAATTGCTGTTTCACTTATCAAATCTGTCCTCTCTCATTTTGCCAAGCACTTTTCTTAGTTTTGAGTGCATTTCAGTTTGGCAGCCTTGGTATAAAGAACTTCAGGGTATAAAGAAGCTTATTGTCTCTGTTGGCAAATGTTTGGCTCTAGGATCCGTTTGTCACTGGAGCTGTGGGAATAGCTGCTCAAGTAGTGCCTCTGTTGATCTAGCAGGGAAATATAAAGATATTTGTTAGTCCTGCTAACCCAGGCTCCTTTCTCACTGCTTTTTACAGTGAGCCTGTAGGGGTTGGCACAGGATGACCCTTCTGACACAGAGTTTTAGGACATTTTGCAAAACTCTCTGAAATAATGACCATAAACCACTTTGTTTGTGTCTCTCCTGCCAGTGTGAAAAGGCTTCTCCTGAAGGACAACTCCCTGTCAGATGCTGGCCTGCGCAGGATGACAGCGCCCGTCCGTGTGCTGAAAAAGGGCCTTGAGAATCTGCTGGTGCTGGACTTGTCCTGTAAGTGCTTCATGTTTCATAACAGAAAGAACCTGTGTCCTTTCTGATAAAGAATTTATCCTCCTTAGTACTGAAGCAATACAATTAATTTGTTGATTGCCATGAGCCAAGTGCTCAACCCCGGCTTTCACCAGCAACCTGCCAGAAGGCACAGGGCAGACCTGAAGTCTCAGGCATTTTGCTACTTACATAAATATTTTTAGTAGTTTGAGAATAGGTATTGTAAATATTTGTATTTTGATAATTAGAGGGGAAAAGTCAGTCTTGTTCCAGTAGTAGCTTTTGGAACAAATACTTCCTTGGTATTTTGATCATCTTTTTCCCTATCATGCACCTTAATCAACTTTACTTGGCCTCACAGGTAACCCTAAAATCACAGATGTGGGAATTGGATACCTTCTTTCTTTCAAGAAATTGAGTTGTTTGGACATTTCTGGGACAGGTCTCAAGGTAAAAATTATCAGAAAACGTTTATTGGACAAGTGTAATAAAAGTTCTTGCCCTCTGACTGTGATATTTCCCTTTTTCCCAGGATGTCGATGCTGTCATTAAGCGGCTCCAAATGCAGATAGGCCTGGTTCACTCAAAAGTGCCTCTGAAAGAATTTGATCACAGTAACTGCAAAACAGAGGGATGGGCAGAACAGGTAAGGGAGGGTTAAATCTGTTCTACTCTCCAAAAATTTGCCTTATGGAGCACAAATAGGAAAGAACAAGGGATG
Source organism: Edolisoma coerulescens (assembly GCA_013397115.1). Taxonomy (NCBI): domain Eukaryota; kingdom Metazoa; phylum Chordata; class Aves; order Passeriformes; family Campephagidae; genus Edolisoma; species Edolisoma coerulescens. The sequence goes on along the minus strand of VWZW01000888.1, from coordinate 160,474 downwards.
GAGTTGTTTCAAATGATATTTCTGTAAATTTTACCAGACACATTTTAACTCCTTCATCTGCTCTTTCAGACAGTTCTGCAGTGGGAGCAGGCAGTTATGGAGGCCACGAAGCCCCAGGACAACTTGAGATCCAGAGCAGCAGCTCTGCGCTTCTGTACGTAACTGCATGGACACCACAGGGTTGATTAATTTTCTTTTCTATGGGGACTATTTCCATACTGTGTGAGGGTTTAGTACAAATGGCATCTCAGCTGTGCAATTTCAGCCCTTTGTGTAACTGCATTACAATGTACTTGAGTTTTTTCATTTGTTAGACTGCTGGATAATTCAAGTACAGCACAGCAGCCTGCTTAGGGCAACATATAACAATTGAGTTTTTTCCTTAAAAATCTGAGTCCAAAATATAAATGATATTTTTTTCCTCTGGACATTTCCAAGTTGGCTTGGCCAAAGCAATTTGTACCACAAAGTTATGCATTTTACAGCAGAATTCTGTTTTTTCCCAAAATCTAAACTTGATTTTTTTTTTTTGCTTGTAGATGGCAAGACACACAGAATAGAGGAAGTAGTCAAATGCACACTGGTGGAGCCAGAAACTAAAGCATCTGGAAACTTGCAGTTTTATAAGGAAAAAGTTCAAAATTGCCATTTACCTTTGAAAAAGGAGGTTGCAGGCAGCCGCGAATTAAAGAACAACAAAAAAAGAGCTTTGGCTGAACAAGAGAGAGAAAGGACTTCCAAACAGAAGCATCTGTGCCTCACTGTGGAGGACTGGGATTTGTTAAATACCTACTGAGTCAGAAAGAAGTGGGTCTTTTGTTTGTTGTTCTCTTGCTGATGACAGGATTTGGACATATTGAGAGGGAGTGACAAAGGAGACAAGTGCTGTTAAATCTGGTTGCTGTGCCATGCCTGTGGGGTAACCTGTGCTGGGGGAGGGATAGAGACAAGAAGGTTGGTAATACTACTGTATATTTTCAATACATAATAATTTTTTTCAAATAAAGTTTTTGTTGTCATCCTTAACTAACTCTTCTGATGAAGGTATTTTTCACCAAAACAGCTGGTCCTATCCCTGCTCCTCTCCTGCTTCTCAAGGGGCAGGGCACAGATTGCTGCAGCTCATCTGAAATGAAGCTGCACTGGGCTTGTCAAGTGCCATGGGATGTTTACAGTGCTGCTAGAACAGAAACCTCAGCCTGAAAGCACCAGGCTGTGCTGATGGGACTGTGGCAGAGGGAGGGAGCACAAAGGATAAGCTCAGGCCTCTGGGGAGGGAGGCAGAGGCTGTAACACCTCGCCAACAGTCATTGCAGAAGCCCTAAGTGGAACACAAGTCCCCTTTTTTCTCATTTTAGCCCAGGAAATGAGAGCTGGAATGAGGTTACTGTAGAGATTATGCTCTGCAGTTGTAATATATTCTCCCTTACAGGCAAATTCACTGCATTTAAGATCATTCTGTGGTTTAAAACCCATTTTCAGTGTGCCTGCAATACATTTAACTGTACTTCCCCATCTGAAAACATTGAGGGGCATTTATGATTCAAATATGAATTATGCAGATCAGCTGTAAAACACCTGGACACTCAGACCTGTTCTGTGTTGCTCTGTGCAGCTGTAGTGCTGCAGGTAACTGTTTATCACTGAATTCCTGCCCTGAGTGTTTCCACCAAAACTGGCTGAGGTGCCCAGTGCCCAGCATTGTCCTCTTAGGCCTCGGATTTTCTCCAGGTTTCCCCTACTAGTGCTTCTTCAGAGGGTATCTTCCTTTTTACACTGTTGTTTACCATAATTCATCACCAAGAAAAGCAGCACATCCGTGGAAACCACGAAGAGGCCAGGAAAATGAGCTTCAGCTCAAAAATGCATAAAGAACAAAACCCCTTTGTCTTTTCCTTACTGCTGAATTTTCCTCAAAAAAGGGCTACACACAAACAAAACAGGCATACTTGCATTCAAATCCTACTTTCTTTTCCCAGAAACTCAAGGCTATTAATAGCTTCCCCTGACAACTACCTCAGCTCTCTGCTGAGACAAATAATGGCACAAATTGTGACTCAAAAACAGCAGCTCAGCGGGGAGGAAGATGTGCAATCTTCCCCCTCAAGCTGCTTCTGGTGCAATTGCCACCATGGAATTTTTGGCCAGCCCTTCTACCATTGGAGATCTGCTGATCTGACCACAGAGAGATGCACATTTTTTTACCAATCCTATTTTTACCAATCCCATTACCTGGGCCCTGTGCTGAGCATGAAGGTTCCTGTATTTTTTTTTTTTAACAGCTGATTAGTTCAATCCTTACTGCACTGGGATAACATTTTACAGGCACAGGGAAAACAAGCCGTGCACCCTGGCCAGGCCTGGAGAGGGACAGGTGAGTAAAAGCAGCTTTAACATTCCCCCATGCAGAGTTTTGCCATCTCATTCCAGGTGAAGTGTGAGTCACAATACTGTAAAGCTATTTATAAAAAGATCTCTCAGATTTCCAGCTGTATCCCAGTGACAAATTAGAAGCAACATTCACCATTGATCTGAGTTACGGTGACAGGCAGAGCTGCAGATAACAGGACAGAGCAGAAGTGAGTGAACAGGGGTTTATTTTTAAATACCTATGACCTGGGGTGGCAATGGGAAAAAGATCACCTCATGTTTGTTTTGGGCCTAGAAAAGTAAAAGTACTCACTGTAAATGTGGGGTTTTCCTCAGAGACAATGTTCCAGACACAGATGAGATTTTCAAAGGAGCAGAGAAAAGCTCATCTTTCTTAAATTTCAGTGCCATGTCCATACCTATATCCTGAGGACTGCTTTGAAGGCTTGGCTGCCTGCTCCTGCCTTGCTGGCAGGGGAACAAAACAAGCAGCAAACAGATCCAGTGTCATCCCACACCGCCCTGGGAGCAGCACTTGATTTTCTGCTGCTCTCTGCTCTCAGGCTGCGACTTCTTTTTCCTCCTTTCTTTGCCAACTTCAGTGAAACCTATCCCAGCTCCATGGCTGTTCTCAACCTGATGCTGCAAAACTGCACAGCCCCGAGGGAAGAGCAGGTTATTTACGTGCTGGTTCCCTGCCCTGGCTGTCTGGGACAGCTACTCTGTCACAGGGACATGATTTAACCCTCAAAACCCTGAAACTTCTCCAGTTTTCCATGCCATTACACTCTCTGTGTAGTCCTTTATGGTTTGAGAAGAGAGCAGGGGTGGCCTAAGGAGCAGGGTCCCATGGTGTCACCCCCAGCACAGCATTCCCAAGGAAGTGTCCCAGGACCATCAACACAGAGCCCTCAAAGTCACTACTGAAACCACCTGCAGACGTATTTTGAACACAAACAGAAGCTTCTCCTCCTGCCAGTGAAGATCAGGACTGTGAATATGTGTTGGAGGCTCACCTCCCTCAGCTCTGCTCCTTGGGGCAGGTCTCAGTGTCCCTCAGGTGGCTGCCTGCAGAGGCCCCAGCACGTCCGCGGAGGAGAAAGCCCGGCCCAGGGCTGTGCCAGCAGGGGCTGGTGAAGCCTCTCCAGCACAGCCCAGCACCGAGCCAGTGCTGCCCATGTGGGAAGTGTTCAAAGTGTTCACCTTCACATGGCAGCAGATTCCCGGGAGCTGTCCCACACACAGTGTCCGGCCAAGGGCTGCCACATGCCCTTGGTCCCTGTCCGGTGTCACTGCACTGCTGGGGAGGATTTGCTTGGGCTGGAGCTTCCCAAGCAGGTGGCAGGGCAGGACCCCAGGCTCCAGGGTGACGTGTGGGAAGCACCCAGCTGTCCCCAGCAGGGATGGGTGCCAGGATTCAGGGTGTGCAGATGAACTCGTCAGACCAGCCCAGGCAGTGCTGGATGCCATCCCGGCACAGCCTCCTGGGGATGCAGGAGCAGAACTCGTAGTGCACAGGGCTGCAGCTCCACCACTCCCACCCGCACGGCGGGCAGGCGGCCACTGGGAAGGACAGAAAACAGGGGACTGAAATGCTTCTGCTGCACTGACCCACTCCCTCCTTCCTGACACGGGTAAAACCCTTTCATCCCCCAGCAGAAAAGCCGCTGGTGACAACCCTGCGACTGTGAGCCCACCAAAGAAGACACAGGTTTGGTGCTACTCGTGGGAGACAGCCAGAGTGTGACATTGCAATGACCTTCATGGCAGACAGGCCATCCTGGGAGGAACAATTAACTGTAATTCTTTTTTTTCCCCAAACTATGGAGCTTACTTAGGAGCAAACCTGCTGCACATTTTAGCAAGTGGAGGATCTCGATGGCTTTGAAGCTGCTGAAACTCAGCTCCCGCCCAGCTCGGAGATGCACCCATCTGCTGACCAGCTACCAAAGGCCAAAATGAATGGTCACTACTGCCCACAGCTACACATCCTGATGAAACTGTTCCACATCAGCAAGCCACAGAGGAGGAGCAACTTTTGGGACTGGGAGCAAAGTGTGGAGCCTTTCCCCTCTGAGTTGCCACCAAGCCTTGATGCAGAAGCCTTGGCAGCCAGTGGGATTGAGCCTGCATGGCTCATACTCACACCCTGTCCCAGCTATTTTGTGTTTCGGTGGTGGATGCCAGCCTCCAGGCATTTCCAGCAGCATCCACGAGCACCACACCTGTACAACCTGCTGCAATCCATCAGCAGAAAAGACAGGAGCCAGCAGACTTACAGCTCCCCGTCTCGTCAGAGCAGTCCCCACAGTCGTTCATCCCGTTACACCTCTGGTCGGCATAAACCCAGGAGCTGGGGTTACTGCAGTGGAAAACCAGGTATGCTGGGAGGCTGTGGGGCAAGTCACCTGCAAGGGCACACACATGGGACATGCTTAACTCCACCAGGCACAGACCCACCGGCTAAAATGGGGATGGCACACACCAAAGGCTGCTGCCAGGACACTTCCCCTGCAGTCTAAAATGAACATGAACAAAGGGGGAAGCTCTGTCATCGGACACAGGAAGTCTGCCCCAGGTTTCTGCTTTATTTAGTTTTTTCCCCAGCAAGACTGAACAATAAATTACCCATGTAGGCCTACAGCCTCACTGATGGAGGAACACTACAGCATGGTTTTAAAAACACCCTAGGAAGATCAGAGGAGCTTGGAGTCTTTGATTCCTGGCACTCCTGCTAGGTTTTGGGCAGTGCCATCTCTCAGCATCTGCCTAACAAAGGCTCTTCCAGGCTTATCTGCTCACTTAGGTGGCCGGAAGCACGGAGCAGGATTAGAGAAACCCCGGCTGCTGTCTCACAACTGGAAGACCAGTGCAGGGGGGATGCTCACAACAAAACCACTCACCACAGAGCTGCTCCTGCTCATCCTCTCCATTCCTGCAGTTGCTGACCCTGTCACAGACCCAGCTGGCTGGGACACAGGTCAGTCTGTCATCACACAGGAAGCCTGTCTGGTTATTGGGGGCTGTGCAGAAGCGGTTCACTGAGGGGAAAGCAAGAAAACCTTTATTTTCCAGCATTTTTATGATATGAGGAGTAGATCAAGGGGAGTAAAGGGGGGTTCCTGAAATTAATTTTTTGTTCCGGAAATAACCAGGGGCCAGGATTAATCTCTGGTAGGTTCACGGCAGAGTCTGAAAACCACACCGGTAGTCTTAAGTATGACAGTGCTACCCAGAGTTGTCCCAGCCCTACGGAGCAGGACAGCAGAGCCAGGGAATGGCTGGTGGCCACTTGGGCTGTGCAAAGCTGGCACAGCCCCCACCACCCCACTTGTCCCTTTCCTTCCTCCTGGTCTGTGCTGGAGAGCACCACTAAACAAACAGCGATGGACACGAGGGCTGTGCTCGTGCAGCAGCATTTCTGTCTCCCTTACGAGAAAAATAACCACTCTTGGGATACAACCTGGTGCCCGTGGCAGGAGTGCCAGTGCCAGTCCCGAGGCCAGGGCGGCTGCAAGGACGAGCAGTGCCACGGCAGAGATGCAGAGGTGTCTCTGTGTGCAGCCAGTGCAGGCACCACGTGGATGGCAGCAGCCTGGGGGAGGCAAGAGAGAGAGGTGAGGGGCTGGGGAAGGGGCTGGGGTGTTTCAGAGGGGAACAGTGCAGGCACACGAGGCTGATGTTTTGGGGTCTCTCCATGTGAGACTGGTGTGGGCTGCTGGGGTTTCGGGGTTGATAGTTGGGTTTTAATAGTCAAACTCCAACATTAAACACCTCCTCATGGGGAATTTTGCTGCTTGCAGTGTGGAAGAACCTGTGCTGCTGTTACAGAGCACCAGGAATGAACGGCACAAACGCCACATCTCCATCGGAGCTCGTCCGGTGGACTCGGATGCAGAAGGATGAAGGCCAAGCCCCTGCCCAACCCTGTGGGACAGCAGTGACACTGAAACACAGGGCAGGTCGATGTAAGGCTGGGGAACGTGCCCTCCCAGAGCCCACAACAAAACTCCTCAAGAGGTAAGATTTCATTTTACAGCACTTCAGGCTTTCTGCCCCAACCAGGACTCACGCTCCCATGGAATGAGACTGGACTATCAGCACAAAATGGTGAGAAGGGACTGAAGATCTGCCCTGTCCCTCCCTAACGACATCTCCAGGGCACAGCAACCTTCCAGGGACTCCAGCTTTCAGAAGGTCAGGTACATAAATCAAACCAACTGCAGAAGCTAGAGGCCAAACCCACAGCCATTGCACCACAATGGCAGCACACGTAGGAGCGATGCCAGGCACCCACCCTCACCTCAGCAATCTGCACCTGGAGCTTTGCCTCTAAACCAACAGGGTGTTTTCCTCCATTCCTTCATATTCCCACACCAATAGCAAAAAATACTAGTGTGGTCATCTCAGAAACACGTAACCAGTCACTTAAGACAATCCTGCCTGTGTAATTGATTTTGGCATATCCGAACTTAAAAATCTTTCATTAGAATTTTTAAAAGCTTTCAGGAACTTCAAGAACTTCTAAGTTAGAATTTGTCTTAGCTGTGCTTTGTGTTTACTTAGTTGTTTTAGTGCTCAAACTCAAGCAAAGGCACAGCCTTTGCTCAACAGCAAAAGGATCTTGGTTCCAGCAACCTCCGCCTCTGTCATGCTCAAGCGGGAGCCAAACACAGAACATTTCAGCTCAGGAGAGAAATGGTGAATTACAGCACGTCCGTGTCTACAAAACACCTCTGACCAGAAAGCACAACAATTCAAAACAGAGATGAGTATAAAATAATGGCAGTGATGAAATGTTGCAGCCTGATCTACAGGCTTGCTGTTTGATTCTGTTTGATCTCACCTTGTCCTTCAGAGTATGGGCAAAATTTGCAGAATTTTGGCTATTAAGACATATGGAAAGCCCACAGCAAGCTCCTTATGAGCCTTTCTGTGACAGACAAGGCTCACCCATCATACCACTATACATATGACTGCCAGCTCCAGGCCAACACAGAACAGCTGAAGTTTATTAATTTTATAGTCTGGACATTTCACTACACAGAAAAGGGGGAAAATCAGTCCAAACAGACCATAAATATTGGTTGTATTTTACATTGCATCAGTAGTTTCAATTGATTTATACTTTAATAATAAAACTGCATTTTATTTGTTACCTCTTTTTCCAGAGAAGGACTGTGTTGAACCAAAAGTAGCTACATCACCGTTTCTCTAGAAGGAAAGGGATAAAAGGTTGTTTACAGAATCCCACAGCCACACAAACTTTGCCTTTCTAGTTCTCACACCATCTTACCCAGGAATACACCATGTACTCCTTTATTGTTACATACAAGCAGAAAGTGCCTCGGTGGAAACGTGGCCCAGCTTTAATTCCCAAAACAATTGATCACCTCACCTTTTAAACCTTAATTACCCATTTGTAAAACAAACACTAACCAAGTCCAGTGCTTTATATCAACACTTCTCTTTCATATCAAGTTAAGTAGAAACAACTCAAAATCTCAGAGAAAGCAGTGATAAAGAGGTCAGGCAAACAGCACTATCAAGAACACAAGTACTTCAGAGAACAGCTGTATGTAGGATTTTTCTGAAGGACTGTACCTGAGGGTGAGTTTTGTTCATGCTTCCCAGAGCTCCAGGGACCGCAGGGAGTTCTCTGCACCTCAGCAGGAGCGATGTTACCAGGATACAAACCCAACAGAGGCAGGGGAGCAAGGAGAGCACTGCACAGACAGGAGGGGACTGGCAGGGCAGTGCTGAGCCTCTGCTCCAGCCCCCAGTGAAAGCCAAACACAAACTCTCTCATTCTTCCTGTCTCGCACATGGTTTTGCAACAGGGCATTAGAACTCAAAGTAAACAGAGAACTCAAGAGAACAGAGAACATTAGAACTCAAACAAGAGATTTAGGAAGCTGAGAGCCCTGCTGACAGACAACACTCACCTCTACCTCATGCTGACTTCGTTAACCCTGGTGCCTGTCATGGAAAAGCCCCTTTCACAATGAAAGCCTGGGGGAAGAGAGTCTGCTCATCTTCATGAAAGTCTCCTTTCTCCACACCTCCTCCCCAAGACAGAGCTGTCACACCCCCCTTGGGGCAGCACCAGCCCAGGCACCTGCCAGATGATGAGATCTCAGGAGAGCTGTGCAGGATACAACCATCTGGAACAGCTTCCTTGCTTGGGCAATGAGCACAGGCACAGGAAATCCTCCAGGGTCCTCTTTTACTTGTGTGCTTGAATTTCCAGGCCCGCAGGAAGTCTTAGCAGCTCAGCCTGCAGCAAACATGAAGTTACAAATACATTGCAGCCTCCTAAGCTGGCTGCAGGTCTCAGCATAGCACACGCAGAGGGGAGTTTTACAGCTTCAAGGATGAAATTTCATGAGCAGGCAGCTTTTCCATGGGGGTAGTGGGGAGAAAAAGCACCAGCATAAAGTTTTTGAGGAGCCCATGTTGCTCTTGCAAGCATTTACTAAGAGCCCTGTGTAAGAGCCAGGTCAAGCAGGCCAGCTGTGCATACCCTGCAGAACAACCTACAATGAAGAGTTTAAAATGAGGAGTAAACCCACTCTTGGTGACAAATGTCCATCTGAGATGTCCAGAGGACAACAGAGCTGGGGAAGGGTCTGGAACACAAGCGTAATGAGGGAGGGAGCGGGGGGTTTTTAGCTTGGAGAAAAGGAGGCTTGGGGGGACTTTCTCACTCTCTGCAACTCCCTGAAATGAGGCTGGAGCCAAGCGGGGGGTCAGGCTCTTCTCCCAGTTAACAAGGGTCAGGACAAGAGGAAACAGCCTCAAGTTGCACCAGAGGAGGTTTAGATTGCATAGCAGAAAAAAAATTCTTTACTGAAAGAGTTGTCAGGCATTGGATCAGGCTGCCCAGGGCAGCGGTGGAGTAACTACCCCTAAAGCCATGTGGATGTGCCACTTGGGGACATGGGTTACTGGTGGCATTGGCAGTACTGGGGCAATGGTTGGACTCATTCTTGGAGGTCTTTTCCAAGCTAAAAAATTCTGTGATTCTACAGCCTGACATCTACCACCATCTGTTTCCTGCTCTGGGATTACCAAGCTCAGCTGTAGCCAAGCAGGCAGCAGGAGTTTAGAGTAGTTACCCCACATCAAAGACTGTTTAGAGTTCAGAAAAACGAGTTCATGACAGTGAGGTAAGAAACATAAGCAAGCTTTTCTAAAGTTTAAAAAAAATTAAAAAAAAAATTGACAAAGATCAGAAAAGCTGAAGAGGCAGCGAATATTAAGGTATCCAATATGATAGAAGGTTATTGTTAATTCTAGCACCTAACCCCCTCCCAATTTTCCCCAAATGTACCTTGGCTGTTTCTGCCAGCAGTGAATTGCACACACTAAAGAAGGTCACCTCATTTGTGTCCAGATGATTCCATTCTAAATCTGATACAGGTTCAGTTGAGCACATGCCTAAAGAGAATATAAAATGCTTTCCTCCTGCAATTTCAATAATTTAAGGCCCTTCATTTAAACAGCAGTTTTGAGCAGAGATCAAACCCAAATTGCAGCCTCTGAAAGTGGAGATGTCAGTAAGTCAAACATTTAACAAAAAATGAATAGGAAATGACATTTTGCAAAGCCAAACGCCAAGATAGCTTAAAGAGTCTATTTAGATTAGAAATCTTGAGAAACAGTTCAATTGCTTGCTAGTACCCGATCTTGGTGAGGGAAGATCTTTTGACAAGTTTACAACACTCACCAAATTCCTCAGGCTCTGGCTGGCTCTGGATACAGCAGTGCCAAGTGCCAGAGTGCCACAGGCACAGAGCTCTCTGTGACCCAAGAGCACGTTGCTGAATCACTGGCTGCACTGCACAGATCACTCAGCTGAAATGTCATTAAACAGCAAACAAAAGACAAAACACCCAATGAAAGCACAAGTTGTTTGCTTAACTCGAGCCCAGGACTGTAAGCAATGGAGTTTTGAAGAGAAAGTTTTGTGAAATCAAGTCATCAGCCTAACAGAGGTTGTACTGTCCACGCTGGAACAGGCAAAGAGCCACGTCTGCACTGAGCTGCTCCCTCTGCAATCACGTGTAATGGTAAAGAAAAACATTTTAACAGACTTGCAAACATTTCCATGAGCTATTCAGTTAGAAAAATGGGGATTGCTGAAGTCTCTTCTGGAAATCCCAAACACCACAGTGCTAAGAAGATGGGCACTAATCCCTGAAGTAAAGCCAGCGTTGGCAGAGTAATTGCTGAACAGGGTTGCACACATCCCATCTGAGCTCTGGCAGCCCCAGCAGAGCGGGGCCGTGCTGGGCTTTGCCTGCGCCAGCAGAAACGGGGCTGCATCGCTGCTGCGGAATCAGAGAGGGGATCTCCTGTCCCTGCCAAGACAGCAGCATCCCCCAACATCACCCTGTCCCTTCTCACAGCAAGGCCTCTGCAATGACACCTACACAGAGGGTAAGGGCTGTGGCACCCAAATTTCTGGGCTGTCCCACTGAGGAGCTCAGCATGAAGAGGTACTGCTAATTTAAGACTGCAGATTGCAGTTCCTGCAGGCTGAGAGAAACCTGCTTAAAACAAACATCCTTAATGGTCTGACAGCTCCTGACAGCCACACTGCTGGAATGCTGCTGGGCTGGGGTCCACACATTTCCTGCCTGATGGCCCCTGCAAGGCTCCATCAGCTGCAGTCCCACAACCACCTGGTCACAGACAAGTTAGGAACAACCACTGAGCCAGGTTTAAGTAAGGGGACACATCACTGTATCACCCAGAATCTCCACAGTTCTTCATTACGTTTTTTTAAACCTTGGAGGGAATTCTGTCTAATCAACAAAAAGATGACAGTGAATTGGAGACCATGCATTCTAGCCAGCATTCACTTAGACAACCGAAAATAAATCACTGACACCCCCAACTTGCCAACACTGTGGGAACCCAGCATATAATAAGATCCACAAAAAATAGGTTAGACATGAGGGACATTGTGAGCTGTTGTTGCTGTGTTAGTGAATCACACAGCAAAATGAGGTCACGCTGCCCACGAGAGGAAGGCTACAGACAGGCTTTCACACCGAGCCTGTTGTGGTCAATAATTAACCATAGCAAAAAGCTATATAGTCAACATTTTCTATACAGTCAATTTTATTTGTCTGCTCTCAGGAATCAACTTGTTTCTGTAAATGAAGTTACAAGACCAGAATAGTTAATCAAGAACAGAAAGTAGAAGTTTTCAGAAAAACACAAGTGCTAACTTTACAAGCAATTTAAGACTTAAAGGCTAAAGTTTGATGAAATAACTGACCATGTTATGTTCTGCACGTGAAGGGATATGTCTGTAAATTTTAACAAAGTGTCCATCTTTCACAAGCTGAGTTCTAGCTTACAGTACCTCACAAATGCTTTCCACCTTGAATATTGCCACACCGTAGAAAAAATATATTTCCATTTTTGGAGACAGGGTTGTTTGTGCATGGACATTAACAAGTACAAAAAATTCAGCAGATAATTTTATAATATTTTCTCTTAACTACAACAGAAAGTGCAACACTAGAAAGGCATCTCCTGCCTACTTAAAATGTCTTATACCTTTACAAAGCTAACTCTGACTGTACACATTACATCCTAGAACACACAAGTAAGTTTGAAAGTGTCCTGGCAGAAGTATGGAAAGCATGCTTACAACTTTTGTAAGCAAAAAGACACATAGCAAACACCAGTGAAAAGTGATTATGCCTGGAAACAAACAAATTCATGTCTCAATGTCTGAATCTTCTCTACTAGCTGAAAACAAAACCCCATGACATTTGTTGATTCTGCAACTTTATTTGCATTTAAAGACTGGCTGCTAAGCTGCTCATCTGAAGAACCACCACAAGCAATCAGGAGTTGCTAGCTCTGTTAGAATTAGTCTATCGGATCCAACGGATTTAAATTGCAGATTGATCCAGATTGACTTTTGTAGGAAGAGGTCCTGCTTCTTCATGTTCCTCAGTCTTGCATCTAACCACAACAAGTGCAGAGGGTGGGTATCTGTTGAGTTTTTGCTCATTCATGTATTCCAAATCTCCGTAGATGCTCAGCTTCTGAAACATTTAAACAAGTTACTTTAAGACAAAATACTGTGAATAAAATTATGCAGCTGCAATCCAGGCTCTGATGGCTGCAGCCCTGCAACACAAGCTAACCCAGGCTTTCTGTAACATCTGAAATTCATGGCTAGAACTGGACTTGCATCCAGAAGAAATGTATTAAATCTGCCAGGAGGAGGGCAGATACAGCGTTTGTGTAAAGCTCTTTGGTGTGCAAACACTGTGAGCCAGGACTCTCTGGGCACTGGGAGAGTGCCTGTTCCCCTCAGTCAGACTCTCTGCACTCACTAAAACTCTGTTCTCACTGTTGATCCTCCTGCATTAAACCCATACTGGGTCCTCCCTACACCACCCAGCCCTCGGAACAGCTTCATTCCCGGAGAAATGAGAACCAGCCTCCATCTGTTCAGAGCAATCTGAAGGTTGTTGAGAGTAGAGCACTACAAAGCAAAAGACATCACATCTGAGTAAGGCTCAGAGCTCCTGTGAGCCACAGGAATGAGCAAGAATGCTCAGCTATAAAATCATTATTTAAATAAACAAAATTGGTTTGCCATCCACAGCCACAAAATAAAAAAACCCTCTTTCTAACCGAACCTCCCCCAAATATTTCTTGGTCTCTAGACAGCTGTAACATAAAAGCAATATAATGAATAAATTCAAATACTGTAGTTCTGAAATGCAGTACCTCAGATGGCACATACTGCTCTACAGCTGTAGCTACAGTTGCACAACAAATCCAGAGAAGCACCAGCACTGACAGGACGAGCGTAGTGGTTAAAATCCAACTGGAATTTCTGAAATGAGAAGAATGTTGATAGATTTTATAGACTGAATACAAGACAATGGACTCTAAAAAGTTTGGCTCATTTTTGACTGCCTTTCCTGCCAATTCATTAGTCTCTGGCTCTTCCAGCTACACAGCCCACTGCAGACTCCTGGGTACTCTAAGGCCTCTTTGATATCACAAAAGACTTGCTGGATTCTGTTACTGGGCCCTAAGCATCCTCCTGTTTACAGATTTAAAAACAGATTTTTCTGTTATGCATTTGGGGGGCAACTCACTGATCCTGCATGTGTAAACTTCTAAGGAGAAAGTAAAAAAGCTTCATTAAATACATACTGGGTATTTTCAGCCTGGAAACAAGACACAGCAGTGTGCTACATAACACAATCCCAAACAAGTGCTTTGCCCTAAAACACATCCAGAGCTAATGAACAGGCAAAACACAGTATTGATTAAACAGTTCCCAGAATACACTCGAAAAACAGTGCAGGAAATTATCAATATGTTGTTCATTTGAAATGGAAAGGAAAAATCAAAGCTGGCAGAACAGCCTGCCAACAAAACACGGGTCCAGCACAGCAAAGCAGCACTGACAGTCACATACAGAATTGTGATGCTGTGCATCCTGAGCCTACAGATTTGGAGACCTTGAGACCTCCCACGAGTGCTCCACACACAGAGGAAAGGCCTTTACCCTCCTCAGTGGGCACAGACACCCCAGGACATACGTACATGGAGAGACACCTGAAGAAGCTGTCGTTTGCTCGCTCCTCGAAGAGCCCCCGGAATGTCTGTGAGCTCCCGGGCCGTCCGTCTGCTGAGGGAACAACAGCACAACAGAGGTCAGGAGAGCGAGGGAAGGAAAAACCCAAACCCCACACACTTTGTCTGTACAAACAGCATAAAAGGAAGCTTTTAAAACAGCTCCAGCTTGCAGGTTTCCATTTCTAGCAGAGCTTGGTTTCTGCCACACTTTGCCAAGTGTACACAGTGCACTCTGCACAGTAAATAATTATAGCGCAGCTTTCTAAAAATTTGCTTTCATATGCCACCTGTAACTTCATTTTTTTAATTTGCATGACAGGGAACATTTACATTTACTCTTCCAAAGCACAAAGAACAACTTACAGGCTGTTTTACTCAGCGACAAGGATCCTTTTGTATCTCCAGTTTCCTGATCAAGCTGTGGAACATACTGCACTTCTGGCTTTGACTAAAACAAAATAAGGAGTTAGGAGATCATGCTAGAAAGCTTCCACTGATTTTGATAATTTACATTTTCAGAACTAATAAAGAAATTAACCTTAAGACATGCTCCATTCTTTTAGGTTTGAATTTTAAAATGGCCCTAAAGGCAGTGAAATACGAGAAAAAACTAAACACTTTTGATAGTGCTCTACAGTCTTTTCTGGGACTGAAAGGAGCAGAGTTGAAGTCAGCAGCCAAGACACCTTAATCTCAATGAAAAAAGGAAGCACCTGGAATATGACAATTTTGCCATCATCTGCTTGAAGGTAGAAAGTCCATGAGGATGTTATAAAGCTCTGAGCTGAGTCCATCATGTCACTCCAGAATGATCTCACCAGTGTCAGAGGAAAGAGGAGATGAATTCTTGGCATCAGGGACATTAACTGCAAGCACAACATTAACATTTTTTCCATTTGTTTTTATATGAAAAGGACAGAAGTTATGTTCTTGCTCACCCCTCACTTCATGTCTAGATTTCAGTCCTTAGGAAGATTTATTTTCCATTTGAAGAAATTTTAAAAAGAGAAGACACACACTGAACAGAAACAAGTAGGTGGTATTTGAAAAATATGTCACCTACTTACTTGCTCTTGCCTTAACTCAGCAAATGGCAACTGGCTCTGGCATCCAAGATGGCAAGCATATTGTTCATCAGATTGGGAGTATGCTTCAGTACAGGCTGCAAGGGAGAAGTTCCCCAAATGAGATGATAAATTCTGCATTTTAGTTAAGAAAACATTCCCAGTATAAGTTGGATCAGAAACAAAGCAGCAGTTAACAATCCCCATTTGCAGAGGAAGATATGGCAATCCCAGGGTAGCATTTGCTCTGAGGTCCAATGACAGAATCAGAGCTTCAGCAGAGCAGGGAGTTGAAATCTGGCTGCAATCAGAGCAAATGATCACCAACGTTACCCTGGCTGAGCTCAGGGATGCAAGTTCTCATTGATCCTCCCACTGCCACTATAGCTTTCCTCTACATACCACATAAAACATCAGAGAACAGAGATGGAATCCTAAAGAGAACAGAGGGACCATCAGTCCATTAAATCCCTTTGAGATAACAGCAGAAGCCATGGTATCACAGGAAAATCAAAGGAGTGTTTCCTGCTAATACAGAAACTGCACTGAAAGTGTTATGGAATCATTTCTTATGAAAAATGAAGCTAACTCTTTGTTTTACAGAGAGCTTCTATTAATTGCTCACTAGAGATCATAAAGACCAAGAAATCGAAAATATTTAGAGAGAATAATTTAGTTTATTCTGCCCATGGACAAATCAGGCAGATGATACACAGGCACAGCTCTCCTGCACAATTCTAAACCTTAGGTGGGCAGTGTTGCAGTAGTACCTGAACTAAAGAATCAAACCAAGAAGCAACACAGAGGACAGGTGCTCTCCCAGTTTTCCAGAGGAACAAATGGACCATCATAAAGACTAAGAAGCTGG
This sequence comes from Edolisoma coerulescens, assembly GCA_013397115.1. Lineage (NCBI taxonomy): Eukaryota > Metazoa > Chordata > Aves > Passeriformes > Campephagidae > Edolisoma > Edolisoma coerulescens. Next base: position 144,544 of record VWZW01000888.1, on the reverse strand, counting down.
CAGGAAGCACGGCAGCAGCAGCTAAACATTTGAGTGTTCAGCTCATGGCACCTGAGCAGCCATTCCGCGCTACAACTGCCACCGAGCCGGTGTTTGCAGGAAGCACCAGAGACAGAACTGAGCAGATCAGCCAAGATGGATCTGCCAAGCACAGAACACTCACTCGGGGCACCCACCAGCAGATTACAGAACATAAGCCAGCAAAGACAACAGCCCCAGAAAGGAGAGTTAAACCAGAAATAAGCAACTGTTCCATTACTCTACATGTGCTCTATTGCTACATTACCCTGCTTTATGGCACTCTTCCGTGTGTGGTTTGACAACGACACTGACAGGCTGTATCACAGCTACACACAGCGTGACAGACTGGAGCATTAGCCCATTTCTGGAGTATTTAGTGCAGTTTTGTAACACATTAGCATCTGTCCATGTCAGGCTTCTGCTTCCCTACCTGAGCTGGCCACAAGCTCTCTTGCTTTCACGAGCTACTGAGAGGACAAAAGCCTTCCTTGAGTGCTGGCCTGGTGCTTAATTGTATTGGCAGTAAAGATGGAGAGTTCCTACCTTTAGTTTCTGAATAAAACTGTCAATCAGCTTCCTCAATGTTATTGGAAGAAAGTTCTACACAATTCCAAACCCACTGTTAATTGGCCTGTATCACACACCATCCCTGGAGGGATTTAAAGGTGTGATACTTGGGGAAATGCTTTAGTGGTGGGCTTGGCAGTGATGGGGGAATGATGATATTAAAATTATTTTCCAACTAAAATGATTCTGTATTTCATCTTCACTGTGAAATCTTTGCTCTAACACAGATAGCCTGAGAGAATTAGTAACCAGTACTTAAAGGCCTATTCCAAAGAAAACATGTACTTCATTCCCAAGGGTTTAGCTGCAGGGAAAGGTTAGGATGTAGCCTAGACCACAAGTTACAAGGCATATTAAGATCTGTGTTCTTGCTCCACTTAACAATTCACTTCTATACACATATTTGTCAGGAATGGCAAATGGGACTGATTGTCACAGGGAATTATTAAAAGACAAATGTTCATTTGCCTGGATTTCCCTCCAGGCATTTTATGTTTTCCATGACAAACTGTTTATAGTAAAATGAAGTGTTTCTAATTTATTTACACAGACTGATGATACTTGAGAAATTCAGGAAATCAGCACCACTAAGGAAAAACTCAGAGAACAACCTTCCCCTAAGAGGTTTTTTTTTTAAAATATCCTGTACATAGACTTTAAGAAGCTGTTAAGCAAACCCAAAGCAACTGAAGGAATGCCACCAATTTTAACACCACCCTTTCAGACATTGCAGCTCTCCCCTCTATTATGTCTTCAGGTGATGGGATGCTGAAGGGGCTCTGAGGGCTCACCAGAGTCACATTCCTGTTTGGTCCGATTCAAGTCGGCGCCATCGTCCACAAACTGACAGATGGAGAAGAGTCGGCAGCCCCGCTGGCAGGCGTACAGCTCCTCTTCCTGGGGAGGCACAAGGAAAGGCTTGCATTCCTCCAGCCCACAAGAAATTGCCAGAAAACAAACATTTTGTTGTTGTTTGGTTAGGTGGTTTTGTGCTCCTTCCCTCCACCAGACCTACGACCCAACTCAAGGTGACACGGGATGACCTGAAATAAACCCAAGCCAAGCAGCACTAACAACCTCGGGATTTATTTCACTCTGAGCTTTTCCTTCTGCACTGGGCAAACCTGGAACAGCAGATGCTATTTTGTAATTCCACACCCACAGCTCACAAGCAAAATGAATTTTTTAGGAAGTGTTGTGTTTGAAATTAAGAGACAGCGCTGTAAAAGGTTTATTGATGTTTAACCCCACAAAGAGTAGAAAATCTCCATTCTCAGAACTGAAATTGTAAAACCCAGCAGGAAAGGACAAAAAACTCTAATTTTGACAGTGCAATACAATGTATCTAATCAGACTAACGACTCTAATCAGAACAGAACTATCAGAAAAAGAGATTATTTTCTAATGTCCTACACAGCATCCTGGTTATCTGCCTACAGCCAGAGCAGCTCCACAAACACAAATGTTTATTTATTATATTGACCTGAAGGGCAAAAGTGCTTCCTCACTGCCAATCATTAAAATTAAGCAAATATAGAAATCCTACACCTAGTATTTCTTCTGTCCACAGCACCAGGGGGATGGATGTGAACTAAAGCCTCGGTCACAGGACTGTCCCACCTGTGACCACACCCTGCCACTGACCCATGAATCAGAACTTCAAAGCCAGCAGCCACTTGAACTGCACAGCAGCAAAACAGGCTCTGAATTAATTTAACAACAACCAAACTCACCACACCTCTTGTACAACCTGTTGTAAATGACCTGGCCATTGTAAGTGAGACCATGAGTTCACGTGCTTTAAAGGCACAAGGGTAGAAAATTGTGAATATAAATTAAAATTTAAGTCTAACACTGACAAGGTGGGTGGTGCTGTCAGAGAAAACATCTTTTGTAATTTGATATCCAGATAAATCAGCTTTACAGATATATTTCCATGACAGTCTCAATGAAGCTTGTCTTATTTTCCAATCACAACAAAAACAATTTCCTTCAATTCCACCACCAGTTTTGTGACAAACAGAACAAACACTAAATGTAAAGGAAGATGTGACTATACTAGTGAAGAGCTCCAACAACACATAACAAAATTCATATTCAAAAAGTAAAGTAGCAAAATTCAAAAGTGCAATAAAAATCACAGAAATATCAGCCCTCCTTGAACTTCAAAGGTCCTGCAAGAGAAAGAGGAGCAATACACCAAAACAAGCCGTAAGTACACGTGTAAATTTACTCGTGTTCCACACAACTCCCTGTTCCTTCTTTCCATGGGGATACAGGTATCAGCTACAAAATCCAACTGAATTCCACGGGGAAGCAGACAAAGCCCTGTTACCTGATCCTGGCACTGCTCCACTTGCCTGCTGCCTTCCTGTGAAACCCCAAATCTGGGCTAAGAGTTCCACCTGCTACACAGCTACAGTTTATCGCCAACAAAAAACAAGGAAAGATGAGATTTTTGATCCCGGATTTTCCAAATTTAAGCCCATAGTTCAAAGCCGTGCAGAGCATGAACCAATAGCAAACTCTGGGGTATGAAATTCAAATCCTGCTATTTCACTATTTTATCATGACATTAAAAATTCCCATGAAGGCTCTGACGAGCTACTTGTTTGTCATCATTTATGCTCCATCCTTCAACATCCAAGTGCCGCACTGGCGCCCTGACTCAGGATCTCTGCCCTGCCACGAACACAGCACTGTTTTAGTGCCCAAAATATGGAGCAGCCCAAGCCAAATTACAGCTGCCTTTTTAGGAACAGGAGGGAAAAAAAAAAAAGCACCAAAACGCCCCAAACCCACAAAAGCCCCAGCACTGACAGAGCTGTACTTTGACAACAGCGCTTCCCTGGCAAGCGGCAGCCTGCCATCTATTTCCATACCGAAGTGTCTGTCTTTAGAGACGAAACGGAGCTGCAGGGGGAGAGGGGCAAAGGAACGGCCGTGCCGGCCCCGGGGGAGGCGGAGGGAAGCGGCGCAGGTGCGGGGAAGGGCCCGCCCGTACCTTGGGGTAGGTGTGCAGGGGGTAGGTCAGCTGGCAGGCGCGGTGACACGACGCCGTGTTGCCCAGCACGGAGTCGAAAGCCTCGGAGGAGGCGGCGGGGAGCGGCCCTGCGGCGGCT
>VWZW01000888.1:107152-140389 GCA_013397115.1 Edolisoma coerulescens | reverse complement strand
CCCGCAGAGCCCCCGCCGGGCCGCGCCCGGGCCCCGCGTCTGCCGGCAGGTCACCCTCGAGTCCCTCAAGGCAGGTCACCGGCGGGAGGGAGCGGGGGCACGGCCCGGCCTCCCGGGCCCGAGGAGGGTCGTCAGCCCGCGGCACCGCGTGCGGCGCGGGCGGGGCAGCGCGGGGCGGCGGGGGAGGAGCGGTGCGTGATCACCGGCTCTGCACCGGAATCTTTGCAGCGCTGAGGTGGGATCCTCGCAGGGAAGTGGTTATACAGGTGCAGAGGGCTCTGCTGCCTTGGAGGGAGTTCCATGGGTTGTGCAGGGTCGGGATGGGCACACGATTCGAGGACAGCCCGGTGACACCGCCAGCTTCAGTATTTCCAGCTGGCTCTCTTCCCTCCCCAGCAAGGAAATCCCTTCAGTTCATTTCACGGACGTCTTGCGTGAGACCTGCACAAGAGCTAAACCCCTCTTGGGCACCTGCTCGTAGAAACACAACAGCAAAACATTTGCTGCACCAAAAAGTTCATCGATGTGTGGCAGAAATCAAAAGAATGGTGCCTAAAGCACTGCAGCTGTCTGAGCACTGCTGGATAAGATGCCTCACATCCAAAATATGAGACTTGCACAGTTTGCAGTCTGTTCTGTCAAGGTCTGTGGCAAAACCAGTGAAAAACACTGCAACTGTGCAGTGTACTCAGGTCTGCATTTGTGTTCTCTAATGCTTTGTTTCTCACCTTGCTAGCATTATTTTACTTTTGCAGTCAATCTCAGCAGGATTCTAAGGATAATCAGCCACCTCCCTCTTAATCCCTTTTCCTATTTAGAGGCATTTATACAATAGATTTCTTAAATTCAGAACACTTCTAGGAGACGTTTGCTGTTACGTGCCCAGAGTTTGGCAGACCAGGGTGAAGCCTCTCACTTTGCTTTCTGGTTACAAGAGTCTTGATTTGCAGGGGTTTTCTAATTCCAAGCAAGTACCCATCATATATTCTGTGCCATGATCAATAATTCATGCTTTGATAACAGCCCCATTAGCTGAAATGAAGGCAGTGTCCTTATTTATCATAACAATATTCCACTTTCCTAATGGCTTTTCTCTCTCCCAGAGAGTTGTGGTTGTGGAAGACATAAAACGATGGAAGTCTATACTGGAGCTTCCTGGGCAGCCAAAAGAGAACCTGATGGAAGCTTTGGAGGAGCTGAAGAAGAAAATACCTTCCAAGGAAGTGTTACTTTCCACTAAAATAGGTACATCTGGTCTATCTAAACTGTGAATATTAGGCTGTCTTGTGTCTGCTTTGGCTTGTCAGTACACTAGAGATTAGTTTGGAAGCTTTTTAAGAAATGAGGAAATTGCTGCCAATGAAATATTGTTGATATCAAGCCTGCAGTTTTCACAGCTTGTACTGAAAAACTCAGCTGTCCTCTGATTCCTCCCAGGAAATACTGCATCACCCCTTTTGTGGTCAGAGTTCTGAAGAGCTCTTCTTGGTACCTGTGTGTTTTATTCCTTCTGCTGTCTGTCAGTGCTCATTTATCTGATTTGGCTGAATCCTCTGAAGGTGTGAGAAAATCTCCTCAGACCCGGAGCTGCTTCCTGCATCCTCACCCTGAGGAATCCCCAGCAGATGGGCAGCTCCATGCAAATAGCACAGCCCCATGCCTGCCTCTTTTCCACAGGACTTGGGGGAGGGATAACGTGTGACCGCATGGTCCCTGCCTTTCTGGACAGGGAGAGCATCCCGGCCTTTGTTTGCCATCAGAGCAGCCGGATCTCTATTCACAGGAAAAGGAGCTGCGATCCGCCCCTTTCCCCATCCTTCTGATCTGTCGCTTCATTCGCCATGTTCAGCTTATGTAGGCTTTTCCCGGGATTTTTCCCAATGCCTGCCTGAATAGCGCCGGGCTGGAAGAGCCACTGAAGCCTAACAGTGACATCTCCTGGCCGACAGCGCTCCTGGCCAGGGAAAAATACCCCTCTGGAAGCAGGAAGGTCCCTTTTGTCTCCTTGCAGGGGAAAGCCCTGCACTGCCAGGCCCTCTCGATGGGAAAGATTCTGCTTGGAGTCACCGTGGTGTTCACATGTTAAAGTGCTACAGCCATCACCAGCAACATCTGCTTCCTTAAAGGGGTTTCCAGTTAAAAACCAGCATTTTTTGTAGGCCAAGCTTAAAAGCTTTCACCAGATCCAGGATCTGTGTAAAAAACTAGTGTAGCCCTGTGTTAAATAAATGTCTCTCCACACCTTGGTGACTTGGGAAGGTGATTTTCACAACTCCTTGCTAATTTCTCAGGCTCCACGCTTAGCTCCTGGTCGTTTTGTATTTGTGTCGATGCTTTGGCTGTTTTGCTGAGACTGCCCGAGTTAAAAACGTGTGTGTGGCTGCTTTAGCACCAGTATGATTTGGCTGGTGCCAGTTGTGGTTTTTCCCACCTGCCAGTCCCAAAGGAGCTGCTCCTCTTTTCCAGGTCACACCGTGAACAAGATGCGCAAACACCCCGACCCGGACGTGTCCGGCCTCGCCAAGGACATTTACGGGGAGTGGAGAACCTTCATCAGGGACCACTCCAACAGGCCCTCCATTGAGGTCAGGAGCGACCCCAAGACCGAGGCTTTCAGGAAGAATGCTCGGAAGCTGCTCTGTGAAGCCCTGGAATTAGAGGTACAGTTCAGAGCCACTTGTCTGTGGCTCAAACACTTCCTTCTTGTAGGAACAAGTTAAACCTTTTCCAGACAGAGCTACTGCCAAGCTGGTCCTGCCTGCAGAGTGGGGACAAGACCAGGTGATCTGATCCTATTTTTAGGGATTCACAGCACATCCCTATTTATAAGTAACTTCATTTGCAAGGTGGATAATGTTTTTTGGTTGTTAACCAAGTGAACCTGCTAATCATAAGCGAGGTGTATTTGCTGTCATTTCCATAGCCTGTCAGCAGATTACTTGTGTGGCCACTGCAGTTGAGCTATACAAGAGAAGGAGGAAATTAATAGAACATGAAGTTTTTCCTATTAAACAGCTGTGAAAGCAACAGTGGGACTTTTTGGGTGTTTCCTAATTAAATATGTGTAAATTTAAATCAATAGCTAAAACGGAGAGGTAAGGTTGACAGTATATAAAGTGGTGATAAATACCAGATCCCTTAGGTGTGTTTAACTAAATGAACAAGGCTTTGCTGCAAGGCTTAATAACTAGATTGCTTGGTCTATGAAATGCCATAATAATTATCCTTTTCAATTTATTCATTAATTATCCTTTAAATGACAAGTCAAGTGTTAAGCACTCAAGAATTTCAAAGTTTTGTGTTTGCTAGCTGTGAGAACAACCTCTCCAGCTTCCAGTCCATCTCATCTGGGGCAGCACAGAAGGATGGTTTGCTGTAGGAATGCCTCAGAAAGGTAGGAACTCACCTTTGCTGGGTCAAGCTTAGATGTTAGAAAGCACAGCTACACATGGTGATTAGACTGGTAGTAAAGTCTATATCTGTGGGACATAAAGACTCTGGTACCACCCTAAAACGAGCAGAATTGGGTAAAGCAGAATTGCCTCTGAACAGGAGTCACCTGAAAACACCTGCAGCCACCACGTGTGCAAGCAGAGGTCACAGCAGTTGAACTGCTTATAAAGGCAGGGGAGCCACAGCTTCTGCACCAACACCTGAGAGGCTGACAAAAGGGAGGAGGGAAGGTGGGGCTGAGTGGATCCAAGGGGCTTTTTAGTGATGGGTAGCAAAACCTGTGTGGCAAAGGACTTGCAGGAGTACTACTTGGCTCACTGGAACCTCCTGCATGCAAAGCATGGGAGGTTCCCCATCACAAAAGGCAGAAGTGAAATTAAAACCATTTCTTGAAGGATGGGGGATTTTTTTCCTAAACTGTGCTGAATTACAGGTTTTGGCACATGTTGAAGCAATAACTACATAATTAACATTTAGCAAATCCCTTTCTGCGTTCTTAATTACACCTCCTTCTACACACAGAGAGCCCACATTTCCCTTTATAGCACCAGGCAGAGTTGCCAAGTGTTTGGCATGTCTTAGAGTTGCTGTTGGAATCAAGTTGAAAATAGTATCCAAGGTACCTTATATCAGTAAGATCAAAAGTGAGTTTTATGGAGACACTACAGCACAGGTTATAATTGCAGTTGAGCTTGATAGCCAAAGCTTGTCACAGATTAGTCTCCTGTTGTGATGGCAAAGTACTGCCACCCAGCTGGAGGTGAGGATATGTTCCCTGCCACTGACCACGCTGCCTTGTCCCTTAATTGCTAGGGTGGAATTAAATTGCTCTTCCTGTTACACTCGTGATGGGAAGCAGATTTCCTTGAATCTAAGCTGATTAATGAAGAAACACTGAAAAGCACCAAACTCCAATTTCAATCAGCTGGCCTCCTTATTAAATGTAAAGATCTAATTTTATACTTTGCTGTTTTCAGATTGATCACCCACTGGCTGAAAATATTGAGCGCGAAGCTTTTCATCTCTGTTCCCGCCTCATTAGCGCTCCGTATCGCAGGGCCGTGCGAGCCCTTGTCTTCTCATTAAAGCACAAACCTGAGACCCGAGCAGGAGTCAAGGCTGGCACACTCGCTGTCCCTGCCTTCGTACAGAGCCATAAAAAGTGAGGTGTTGTGCTTGATCCCGAGGGAGAACTTCCTGTGCCTGCATTTCTCTGGAACTGGGAGCCCTTCCTGTGGTGAGGGGAGTGCAGGAAGGCTGACTCTGTGTGACTCCCTGGCACCGCTCCATGAACAGGGCTGCTGGAGGGAAGAGCTAATGATGGAATGGGTGCTGTAAATCTGACTTGGTAGAAATCCACGTGTGCTTGTTGCAAGGGAAGTTTCTTCTACTCTGCTGTGTATTTTCCATCCTTGCTGACTCACCTGTTTCTCTCTTGTGCCTGTTTGTCGTAGCTCAGTTTAGCTCTGTCCCTGATGTGGATCTTCAGGTGCAATCAACTGAATAACCCTTTTAAAGGAGCAGCTCTGTGCTGTGCTGGTTGGAAATACTGGGAATTCAGGGTAATTGGTCCATGGGAGGGGATTCCTAGTGGATAATTGCAAACTCTAGTTAGCCCTAAATCAGCCACATCTGCTGCAGCTGGGCCCTGCCTGTGGCAAGAGCTGTTTTGCCAAGGTGATTTCCCTTTGCTGCATTCCAGAACCGGATGCAAAATGGATTTCAGTGACTTCCATCATCTCAGTCATCCTGTGATTTGGGGCATTTTCTAAAGCCCCTGCAATAGGTGCTATCTGATGCCTCTGCTGTTGAAGGAGCAGCTCACTCAGCCTTCCAAACCTCACTCATGATGTAAACATGGTGCTTGTTCTTACTGTAATGTGAAAAAAAACATGTAATGAATTTTCTAAATAAAACTAAATACTCCTTTTAAAGGCTTTTTTTTCCTCTAAAAGGAACATGGTTCAGAATGATTGCGTGAACAAATCTAAGCAACAAACTGTTGTTTAAATTCTTTCTAGTTATTGTAAAACTGGAAATTTTGCCTTTATATTTCTCTAATTGCTTTCATGCCACAAATTGTCTTGTTCTCCATAAGACATTACTAAGGCTGTTCCATGCGTGGTGTTCATATCTTCACCCTAAAAAATGACTGACTGTCATTACTTGGACCTGCTAAATACTTTTCTCTTCTCTAGACCCTTAGCAGAAACACCCAAAACTTACCTGAGGTGTTGAAATTTAATTAGATAACTGTGGGTTCTCTTAAAAATATCTACACTGTTTTGTTTGCTTGGGCCAGTGCAAGACCAGTACCTGTACACATTGAAGGTGTCCTCAAACAGCTGAACACAGAGGTTTTATTTGTAGGAAGTTATGGTCAGGTGTATTGGAGGCAGAAACTGGCAGATCCTTGGGTGGTGATGCTATGGGTAATATTCATTAAGATGTAACACTTGTTGACCAGGCTATAGTAAGAAATGGGAAAACCCTCAATTTCCTACAAGCAATCAGCTCCATTTCCCACTTAAATAGCTTCAAACTGCACAGCTGTAATTGAATTTATGTGTCCTGGACTGTCAGGAGGGGGTCAGGATCAGTGAATGACACAGCTTTTGCATCAGAGCTGCAACACCAAGACCTGCAGTATGGATTTTCAGTTTCCTGTTCCTGGGCTTTGTTTTTTCCATTTGGGTAACACGTGAGAAGCAAAATTCCTGAAAATGAGGAACTTCTGGTCTAATGAAAGCCAGGCCAAAGAAGTTTCCCACACAGCTCAGATACAGTCTGGCTGTGGCAAATATTTTGCATTTAGAAAGTAACTTCAGGGTTGCAGAGTTGCTGCACATGAGCAGAAAACTCTCCTATAAATTTCCTCTATTTAAGGGTTGATGTTTTTGCCCAACTTGTTTCAAAGGAACCCAAGTGTAAAGCTCTGGGTCCAGTTCTTTTGATGTTAAAGCTGGCAGTAACATTTGGGCTGAGGATCCACAGACTCAGCTTTGCAGGAAACTGACTGGAGGAACTGGAAGAGAGTCTGGAGAGTTGGACTCGACCCACAGCATAGGAGGGATTCAGGGAACCAGGGAACAAATGCTTTAAGAACAAAAAACAGGAAGGTGGGGAAAGAAAACAAAAACAGAGACGGGAAAGCAATAGGCCAAAAAGGGCTTTGTTTTCCCAAAGGATGATGCTGAATGTGACAACAGGATACTTGATACCTGGCACTAATGAAGTTTTTAATTAGTCTATAAAAACCAGATTCCCTCCATGGAGCAGCCTCACCTGCACACTGTGTTTATTTATGCCTTGGGTTACCTGCTGAATCAGTTTGCTGCTCCATGGCTCTTCCTTCCCTCCCGTGGGTGATGCAGCCCAGTCTTCATGCTGGGGAAACCCTTCCAGATTAACAGGGAGGATGAGGGGCTTTGTGCTCAGTTTCTCTGGCATAGAGACTTTGAAATCGCTGGTTCCCTTTTTACAGGGGAAATGTTAAATGAGGGAGGCACCCAATCCAGAGAAAAGTTCTCATTTTTCCCTTTTTTCTTCCAGATTAAGCCTATCCCACAGATTCCTTTCCACAAAGGGGTACATACATAAAGCTGGCAGACCTCTAGAGAGCTGTTGCACCCAGCAGAGAGAGGAGGGGAGCACCTTCTGGAGGTGTCACCTCCTGATCCCCTTCCCCATGCTTGGGGAATACGGGGGGGCTCAGGAGGGATGGGAGAGGGAATTCACTCCTGCCAGAGCTGACTTCTGACCCTGCCTTCTGAAGAGCAGATTTGGGAAGGCAGTAGGTGACAGCTTGCTCTGTTCCCCATCAGCAGGCACAGCTCAGGAGAGCTTTGTCCTGCTGCAAATTACTTGGGTGAAAGATGGGCGTAGACAAGACCCTCCCTGTCCTTTGGAAAAGACAGTGCGCAGCAGCTCACCAGGTTTCATCTTTCAAGAGGCTCTTCAAAGCTTTCTTCACAAAGAACCCAAACTTTTAGATCTCATTTGCTTCCCTGGCAGCCCTGTAATATGAAGGGCTGGCTAAACTGGCCCTGGATTAAGAGACATTAGGGCAAGGAGCAGCCACAGATGTCCTTTGGAGCCCAAAGGAGGCTCCAGGAACTTCCCTCCCAGGGTGTGTTCTGGAGCAGAAACGGGACTGGAGCAGTGGAGGGACAGAGGGAAGCAGAAAAGAAGAGGTAGAGGGAGGGAAACACATGAGGGAATTCCCCAGCCCAGCTGACCACAACCAGCAGAGCCTTGCTCCTCCATGCAGGGCACAGCAACATTCACCTCACAGAGGGGAAACTGAGGCACAAAGGAACTCTGACATGTCACAGGAAGCAAAAAAAAAGGGAAGCCCATGCCAGGGTTACACTGCAATTAATGATGCTCCAATTCTTGTGCTGGCAGTCCCCTGAACAGCATCCATGGTCTCTGTCAATTAAACTAGATTATGGAATGATCCTTGCTAATTATATATTATTATCTAGCAGTTATCTTGCTATAAAGGGTGCTCCTATAATGGACAAACACTGTTCCTCTAGCACAGCCAGCCCCAATGGCAAGGAAAACAAAAAAGCCAAAATACTTTCTGCTGGGGCCAATATTTTGCCTAAGCTGGAATGTTCACATTGCAAACACTGCACTCCTGTCCCAGACAGAGGGAAGAGGAGGAGGAGGGCTGCAACATGCAGAGCCAGCCAGAGGGAGAAGGCAGGACCAAATCTGTATCCCTCAAAGCTGCCACAGAGACATGACTGCAAGCTCCAAATCCAGCTGTGAACTCTCCAAACCATCACGGAGCACTCAGCCTCCACACACCAAAACCCCCACGAGCAGGGCCCTCGCTGTCCCCGGGGCTGTGATGATCAGGAAACAGGGCTTAAAATAAGCCTGGAAAACAGCTCCCGGTAAATGCTGTCATTGCATTTTTAATTGTCCATATGCTTGATCCATTATGTTTTCCCAGATGGCTGGGCTGCCTGACTACTGCCTCCTCAGCTGTGCCACTGTGGCCAGGGTCTCCAGTGGGTACCTGGACCCCCAAAGTAGGGACATCCTCATGGCAGGATCACTGTCACTGTGGCCAGGGTCTCCAGCAGGTACCTGGTGAGCTCCGTCCTTCCCAGCACAAACCCACACCCACTGACCCATCCGTGCCAAGCTCCTGGAGAGCCGTGACCGGCTCGATGGCAAAAGTGGCTGGTGGCCTCCTGGCCTTACACACCAACCCCCAAGAAAACCACCCCGAGGAGCAGCAAACCTGCCCCTGCTCCAGCCCCTTGTGCTTGCCCAAGGGCCAGTCCCTGTTAAATTACCCAAAAATGTTTGAGGAGAGGATGCACAGGATGCACACCACCAGCATCCTCAGTCATGGGGCTCAGCTCCAGCACTGGCTCCCTGGGTGTCACAAGCACCCCATTCCCAGACTGTGGGATTAGAGTATAAAAACTGAAAAGACACAAACAATAGGAGAAGAGGGAAGAAATCACTGGAGGACCGTGGGTGTCACCACAGAAAACTTACAGTGAACATTCCATAGAATAAATCGCCTGGGAAGGGGCGGATCACGACACCCTGTGCTTGCTGGGCTCCCCAGTGGGATGCCCAGTCCTGCCCAGTGCCCCAGGGCCTCCGGGCAGAGGGAGCAGGGTCTTGTGCCAGCAGCAGTGCCCGTTTTGGGGCACTTCCACCATCGTTCTCTTGTCCAGCACAGCAGAACAAAAGCACATCCCGCAGCAGCACACCCTCACAGTGTGACACATCAGGAAAACCTTCCTGGTAAACACAGAAAACACAGAGAGCATGGCTGAGATTTTTCGGATATTTTAGCACAGCTTCTCTCCAGTAGGAGCGATTTCCCCAGGGAAGGAGAGGAATAAACCAATTGATCCCCTGGGGGCTCTTGCAGTCCTGTTTTCTATGATCTACAATTTTCCAACAGTTCTTCACCGGATTTGCACGCAGACGCTTGCAGAGGGATAACAGAGGCTCTCCCTCCCGCACAACAGCCAAGCCTTTGTCTGCTCCGGAGAGAGGCGACTCCACGTCCATAAGCAAAGCCAGGAAATGGGGTGGCTGCATCCAGCCCGGCTCAATCCAGTCATCATGCTCTAAATAAATAATCAGATGAGCAACGGGAGTGCTGCCCATGCCTGCTGCTCTCCTGCTTGCTCGGGAAGCACCGGGCAAATGCTAAGGAGGGAAACTGAGGCCTGATGTGTGAGCACCACGGGCATGGTGGAGGGAAGGAGCGCTGGTGATGGATTCCAGATATCTGTTTGCCACTCATCTGGGCAGGTTTTACATGAGAAGAAGGATTTGTTTCAGGAAATTACCTGGGCAGTGCCCCTCCCCTGCTGGGCTCCATCCCCAGCCGGGGCAGTACATCAGGGAAGATCTGGTTTAAGAGGGGATGCCAGTGAGCAAATTCCTGCAGGGCAGGGAGAGATTGGATGCCTAAATCTAGTAGAGAGGCTGAGACATGGTGGACAGTGACTGAATGCTGAGGAGGGCTGGTGTTTGGTGAGCACCAGAGGCTTTCCTTGCTGCGAGTGGGATGACTGGCTCAAGTGGCTCACTGCTGGTGGCAGATGCAGCTGTGAATGCTGTCAGAAACAAGTGGGTAAAGGGCTTTTGGAGGCATTCAAGTTGCATTAATCACCCAATTCATGACCCCTGGATAAAGCCCTGCAGGCCTAGGGCTGCTGGGGATCCCCTTGACTCAGGTGCAGAGCTGCTCCCACAGCATCCTGCATCCACAGGGATGTGTGCAGGGGAGCACTGCACCCAGGGATGCTCGAGTGGTTGGAGCCAGAGCTGGAAACCCTCCCTGCGGTGACCGGGTCCAACTCCTTATTCGAGTGCAACACCAACAGCTATCCAGAAAAGCCTTTTTCCCTGCAAATCACAGGGTTCTGCAGGCTCCAGCTGGGTGAGGAGGTGCCTGTCCTGCAGGCAAGGGCTGGATGCTGCTGGGTGCTGCGGGCTCCCCACCAGGCGCGAGCAGCCGCAGTGCTCACCTGTTTCAGCAAAATCTGGGCCACCAAGAAGGTTAATTATATCTTTAAGTTTCTTTCAGTTGTCAAATCTTGTAACTATGGTCTCAAGCTGACAGTTCTACACCCAGCAATTAACCGGCAGCGAGGCTTTGCAGGCAGCGGGGGGGGCTGGCCTTGTTTACCATCTCTGCACACAACAGGCTCTCAAAACATTCCCTTAATGGAGCTTAACCGTGCTGGCAAATATTTCCCACAGAAATCTCGCATTTGCCGATGTGTTGCACCAACAAACGCCAAATCAATCCGGGCTCCGATAACGAAGGCTCCTCGTTAGGAGGCATGCGCAGCTCTGTGCCTTCTTCCCTCCCCACACGCTCTCTCGGGGCTGCTGCAATCCAGGAGGAAAAGCTGCTCGATCATCATCCTATTCCTTTGCTGCTGCTTCCTCTGATGCCCTGATGAACAGAACTGTCCCAGAGGGAAGCAGGACATCAGTCAGGGCAGCCTTTCACCGACGCGACTTTCCTATCAGTCCCTGCTAAATGCTGGATTCAGCAGCACGAGGGGTTTGCTGTGCCCCTGAATGACCACACTGGGACACTTTAAGATCTCTCCCTGCACTGCAGTGTGTTTCACACAGGCTGGAGGAGGAGGGGTGGCCTCTTTCCACAGTAAGATTTCATGTGGCTCTGACACACGCTGGCTCTGACCCACAGGGATGAACACAGGCTGCTCTGTGACAGCCACCCCCTCTTTGATGCCGAAGGGGAATGTCCTTTGTGCTGGGGTGGCACAAAAGGCAGGCAGAGGTTATTCAGCCATCCATCAGCGCTCTTGGCGAAGATCCCCAGTTTTCTGGAGGGGCAGATGATCACAGGACTCTTATTTTCCTGCTCTCAGGTGCTGAGCTCACCTTTTGCAGGGACCATGAGTGGAGGTCTGGTGTCACTGAGGTCCCAGGGGAGCCAGCCCCTCCTGCCAAGGTTGTCTTTACAGGGTTACCAAAACCCCCATGCTCCAACATCTCCCCAAGCCATAGCAGAATTTGCCCATGTTTTCAGACTTCAGGAGTAATGCTGGTAGAGACTTCACAGCCACAGACACCTGGATATGCTGGAAAGGAGGAAAACACAGAGGAAAAAAGGATTGTTCTCCTCCCCTCCAGCTGCTGGTGGCTGAGGCGCTCAGGTGAGTCCTGCGAGAAGGTGAGACAACATGAGAAGATCAAACGAGGAGCTCCGGGGCACAAGTGAATGCATCTCATCACATCACCCACAGACACCCAGAAACATCACCTGGGAGCACCTACATGAGCTACATCTGCGTGTGCCAGGTGGAGATCCCTGAAACACAGCTCCACGGTCCCCCCCAAGCATGGGCCGGGAGCACGGAGAACATTTGTTGGGAATAAAGCTACATTTGGGGATGGTTTGTACCTCCAAGAACTCAGCTAGAAATAATTGACAGGAAGATTTGCAGCCATCGGCAAACAACGTTACTTTCCTGAAAGCAGCAGCACTACAGGGAAAACAAATTGAAGCAGGTGCGGGAAGAGTTAGGGAGCGCAAGAATTGCATTCCTGAGCCAAATGGACAGATTGAGACAGAGGAAAACAAATTGGGAAGGGAAACGGCTGCCTATTGCCCAGATTTTTCAGGCACTTGGAGAAGGTGGAGGTTGGGTTCACGCTCGGTTTCAGGGCCTGGGAGCTGTGTCTCTGTTTGGGCAGCTGTGTTAGGGCTTAGCCTGCGATGAGGGTGGATTTTGGGGTGCCTTTCTGCCTTGGGCAGGACTGCAGTCCCTGGAGCCTGGATGGAGCATCCTAGAGAAGCACCAGCCCCACCACTGCGATGACCATGAGGAGCCCAGCCAGGATGCAGATGCTGATGAAGACGATGTCGCTGGTGTCCTGGCTCTTGACTTCATGGGCATCGATCGCTTCCCCCTCCCGCTGCTGGGCATCCACCAGGTTTTCTGCCTGGCTGAGCCTGGATGGATCAGGGCCAGCGATAAGGGTCACTGAGGCCTCCTTCCTCTTTGGCTCACACTGCACCTCGTACTGGTGGATGTCCTCCTGGTCTCCCACCGAAAAATCGATGTAGAGGGTGCTGACGATGACGGATGTGTTGTTGCGTCTCTGCAAGACAAGGGACACAGCTCCTCAGGGCTTTGGAGGGGCTGGCTATGAATCAGGCCAGCATCTACTGGGAAAAAGTGAGAGGGACCAGGAATACCTCTCTGCAGCCAGCACAAGGCTAACCATGTACACAGCTTGCTTTACAGGAGGGTTTGCTGACTGCTTACCTGGGATTCAGTGCCGCAGGTGTCGAACCTGGTGTGTATTTTAAAGTTCTTGCCAACCACCTGGGCTGCACAGGAGGGAGTCCCCAAATAAATCCTATTCCTCTCCAGCTGGGCCAGGGACTGCACGGGGATCTGGATGTGGAAGTCCGTCCGGGTGCAGCTGACGTTCATGGGCACAACTATTGGGACAGAAAACAGGGTGCACATGTAGGAGCAATGATGACCCCAGCCCCTGTCCATCACTCTCCTTCTGGCACCATGTTTGGCCTCTCTGGATGTAGAGAGCATCCACACAAGGAAAGAAGCAGGGAGGAAAAATACCCCTCTCTTTAAAGTGAATCCTTGCCCAGCTTGAACTAACCACTTGGGCAGTATGAATTATTGAAATATTCCAGCTCCCTCTGAATCTCGGCCTTATGAAACTGGGAAGATGCAATAAAATCAATACGGAAAAATAGTGTCACTTTGCTTCGCTTAGTGCATTATAAAACCATTAGAAGATTTACCAAATAACTAAAGTGCATTAGATCAAGGGGAGGAGAAAGTGGATCCTCTCTCCTGGCGTGAAGGCTTTCATTCAGCGGCCATAAATCACACACGCCCCGCCCAAGCCATGCCTTTTGGTGGGCCTGAAAGGAAAATATCTGTGTGGCTGAAGGGCTGTGGGTGTGGAGGTAGGAAGGAAAATAACTGCATGGCTGACAGGCTGTGGGTGTGGAAGCAGAGACTGAGGTGCCCCTTTGCCTCTGTGGGCTCCTGAGGAAGCTGGTGGCAGGGAGAAGCTGGTGTGTCCAGTGGGAGCAGCTGGATGTGCCACGCAGGATGTTAATCACAAGCAGATGCTGGAATCACTGGGCAAACATAGCCGGCAGGCTCAGCTCTGTGGAGGGAGGCTCAGTTTCACATCCAAGCCTTTGTCCTCCCCTGCATGCATCTGGCAGTGTGTACCAGGGATGCAGCAGCCTTGGGCAGCTGGGAGATGTCATGCCCCTCTCTGTGGTGGGACATCCCCCACCCCTCAGTAGCAACCCATCTATCTGTCTGCAGGCTGCTCCCTCTGGAGTGGGGTTTCTCCATGACCAGACACAGACACCAAGATTCTCTCCCTGCACATGGCTGTAAAACAGTGAGAAATCAGTGGGACAAGGACAGGGACAGACCTGCTGTGCACACTACAGCCCTACTAAATGTTCAACACCACCTCTCTCCCTCCAGAGGCTGCAGAGGCTCAGGACAAAACTCTATCCCATCTCCAGCTCCAAGAGCCACATACCTCCAAATCTTTCTGCTACATTGGAAATAAGGAACGATTTTGCAGCTGAGGGATAAAACCCAGGGCGAGCCCCTGCATTGCCTGTGCTGCCAGTCCAGCAGCCCTGCTCTGGCTCCAGCCCTCTGGCAAGGCTGCCCCTGGCTGAATCATCCCTGACCCACAGGTCAGCTCGGATGTAATTATCTTGAAATACAACAAACGCCATAAATTTGCTGGCGTTTGAGGTGCAAAGGTTGGCAAATAGAGGAGGAAGGTCACACACTGCTCCTCCCACCAGCTGCGGACATGCTGGACATACTGGCTGGGACACAGGGCATGCCAGCAGCAGGGATGTGCCAGGCAGGGCTGGCCAGGTGGATTTGGGAATGCTGTGCCCCTGGGGTCCTGCCCTCCTGTGCTGCTGCCAGTGGAGGAGGGGACACTGTTTATGTCTGCCTGCTCAGCCGTGTGCTGGCAAGGCCGGGGCATCCAGGGGAGCAGGAACAAGGTTGTGATGCTTGAGCTGGTCACCTGCTCTGGGGCTTTGGCCCTTTGAAAACCCCCGTATTTTTTCTCCCTCACACTCTGAGAGAGGAACAGGAGCATGGCAGTGGCAGACAGACACACAGGAATTTGAAGCTGGAAAGCATCTCCTGAATACTAAACACGAAGTGCAGCTCACTCGCCACGTCTTCCTCCGCCCCATCCCTAAGGAGCCATGGGCTCTACTCCTGCAGACAGGAACCTTCACTGATGGTCCTTCTGGAAATTACATGGTCTCAGGCATGTCCCAATGGAACTAAAGCACTGAGGAGCACCCAAGTGGGACCTTACCTCCCACATAGGAGATGGAGAAGCCCCTCTTGGCCGTGTTGCGGTCGGTGTGGAGGACCAGGAGCAGCCGGTTGCTGCGGGAGGTGACGGGTGCCAGGCTCTCCCACCCACACCACCGTCCCAGCAGGGATCCATTCTCAGTGCCACCATCAAAGGCAGACAAGTGATCATAGTCACAGCCACCCGTCAGGCTGCTCCGGCCCTCCAGCTCCATGTCCAGGAAGAAGACCTTGATCCGGTAGCCTGGGGGCAGCTGGATGCTCCATTGGCACTTGAGGTTGTTGGGGTAGAAATTGGGGTACTGAGGGCTGGAGAAATTCCCTTTGATGGTGGTGAACACCTCCTGGCACTCGCCTGCTCAGGGAAAAAGGGGAAAGGAAAAATCAAAAGCAAACCTGAAGCCCCCTGGGTGTGGATGAGCAATCACTTGTTTTACTGCTAAAGGATGGTCTGCCCTCCACCTCACTGCTCCCAGCCTTGTGTTTGGCTGATGGACAGCCAGCAGTTTTGGGGGTTGGAAACTTCCAAGGTGGTCAAAGCCCTACAGGAGCAACCCATATCCCCAGGGAATGGCATGAGCAAGGGTGACTCTTGCTCAAGAGGACAGCCCAGGGCTTGGAATAGCCACAGTGATGCCATTTGCATTGAGTGGTGGTTTACACCTCACACCATCATCTCATGGGCTCTCCCCAAAGGGATCCCCCCCATGATCGTCTCCTCTTGCTGCTGTGGGAGGGACAGAATCCCCACCCAAACCCGGTGCCTGTCCCCACGTCCTTCCCACTGCCCCACCACCCTGAGAGCCCCGCACCCGAGTAGAAATGGGCCTTGAAGCCCCTGCCACCGATGTTGAAGTCGGACTTGAAGATGATGAGGAGGTGCGGGGTGGAGGAGATGGTGCGGGGCGGGCGGGCGCTGCCGCAGTAACGTCCCAGGCGGGGGGCAGCGACGGTGGGGCCATCAAAAAGGGCCACGTAGTCGAAGCCACAGCCTTGGCCCCCCTCCATCTGGAAGTCAGCAAACACCAGGGTGAGGGGGCCACCACCGCTGGCCCCCCCGATGCTCCAGCGGCACTCGGCATCGTTGGGGTAGCTCTCGGGGTAGCGGGGGCTGGTGATCTCCCCAGAGAGTCCTGTCAGCTGCCCACCGCAGGCGTCTGCAAGGAGGCAAGGATGATGAGGGCGGTGGAAGAGGATGGATGGATGGATGCTCAGTGACCACCACCCCTCCCTGCTACCTTTCCTGTAGGCAGCGGCGAAGCCGTGCTTGGCCACGTGCCGGTCGGAGCGGAAGACCACGGCCATGACGTGCCAGGCGGAGGAGAAGGGTGGCGGGGGGCTGTGACCACAAAAGGTGCCCAGGAGGTTGCCCTGGTCCCGGGCAGCCCCGTTGTAGACCTGGAGGTAGTCGTAGGCGCAGGCGTCGTGGTACTCCAGCTCGAAGTGGCTGAAGGAGAGCAGGACGGAGGAGCCCTCAGCCACCACGATGAGCCACGTGCACTCCGTCTCATAGGGATACAGCCCTGGGAAGTTGGGGCTGGAGAAATTGCCAGAGGGTGCTGAAAGCACTCCCCCGCATTTGATGCCTGTGGGACACAGAGGTGGGTGTGATGTCCCCTTTCCAGGGGAAGCCCGAAAGAACGGAGACGGGATGCACAACACCAGCTCCATCCCACCACCACACTACCAAAACACCAGCATCCTGCAGACCTCCACTGGGCTTGTCCACCCACTCTCCCTGGAGGACACATGTTCCCCCATCACCTTTCTTCCCTCCATGTAACCCCTTTGCCCCATGCTGCCCCTGTGGGGGCTGCAGCACGGCTCAGTTGTGCCCTTGAGCTTGTCCTGCCAGTGATGGCACAGCATCCACACCTGTTTACAGCAGGGAAAAAGGAAGTTGGGAGTGAGTTTTAAAGGCTCAGTGGTTCCAGGCTCGCTGGTGCCCCAGCTGCCCAGTCCTTCAGCTTTGTGCCTCCCACTGACCACACTCCCTCCATATAATGGTGGCATCAGAGAATCTGAGTGGGGAGAAACAGGGGTGAAGGGCTCGATGAGCTGAACAATGAGTTATGCATGTAGGGATCGATTTCCTAATGAAATCTTTATACTGAGACACGGTTATGATAAGATAAGGCTGAGAGGGGGCCGGCTGTCACCTGCCCCTGGGTCTGATTAGGGCTGGGGTGAAGAGGCTGATACAGGGGGCACATAGATCATGTCTGGGAGGGATGCAGACCCTGCGCAGCCCCCAGGAGACATGTGTGGGTTCCCAAACAAGGCTGGGCACTTGCTGCCATCAATCTGGGCCAAGTATATTGCAAATCAATAGTCAGCCTGTGCACATTGCTTTTCATCGTGCTCGCTGGCACAGTGACCTCCAAGCAAGGGGGGTCCTGGGATGTGTGGGATGCAGCACCACGTGTGTGTGTCTGGCCAGATCTAAAATCACCTTGCTAATTGCTGGGGATAGGCAGTGAAGTAATATGGGGATGGTGCTAAAGGAATAATGTTGTTGAAATAAATACCCAAGAGGGGAGCCTGTGGGAGAGGCGAGTAGCCACAGTGCAGGCAGGTGGATGGATGAAGGGCTGGGAGCCTTGGGGTGCTCTGGGAAGCCCAGGTGGGTGTGGGTGGGGGGGGAGCAGGCACCACAGCGCAATGGTGTGGCCTCAGGAGCACCCGCACCAGGGCCAGGGATGGGTTTTAATTTCTGGCTCAGCCCTTCTGTGATAAAGGCCCTGCCATTTTTGGGATGGGGGATTGCTTGGCCCACCCTGTTCCCTGAATTACTGTGTCATCTGCTAACCCTGCCCTGCATCCTGGGGGACATTTTATCTGGGTAAGGTGAGAGGTTTATTGCACGCCTGCCACATACACATCCGTGCATACATTCACATATAAATGTATATGTACATATAGATGTATGTAGGCAAGTGCAACTC
This sequence comes from Edolisoma coerulescens, assembly GCA_013397115.1. Taxonomy (NCBI): domain Eukaryota; kingdom Metazoa; phylum Chordata; class Aves; order Passeriformes; family Campephagidae; genus Edolisoma; species Edolisoma coerulescens. The sequence goes on along the minus strand of VWZW01000888.1, from coordinate 122,604 downwards.
CAGAAGCTAACAAACCCTTCACCAAAGCACCTGTACACCCCAACAGGATAACCCCTACCTGCAGTCCTCAGTAAGGTAAGCACAAAGCAGAAACAAAAGCACGGAGCAGTGTCCCACACTTGCTGCCACACACGGTGACTCCAGATCCCAGCTCCTTGCCCCTGGCCTGAGCCAGACCCTCTCCCTGCAGGACAGCTGGAACCCACTCACACCCCAGAGCCACTGTGGCACCTGCAAACGGCCCTCCCCTCCTCAGGGACCACGGATGCCCATCCAGCCCGCTGGGAGCTGGGACCAGGCTCTTACCTCTGCTGGAAGCATCCCTGAGAGCCCCGCAGAGCACGGCCAGCACTGCCAGGCAGCCCAGCCCTGTGCACCCCATCCTCCAGCAGGCAAATCTCCCCTCACCAGTGCCCGAGCATCCTTTTGGAGCTGTCTATCCAGGAGGAAAAAAACAAATAAAGAGAGAAATAAATAAAAAGCAGGAGGACTGCAGAATTAATAGCGGAATGAATAATTCATCACTTGTTTGAATTAAGAGCAGCAAGGTAACTTGATCTATTCCTCCCTTCCTTCACTCAGTTTTAATGATCTGGATCAAATGTCCCAAGGATTTACACTATACCAGATACCTTGTCAATACACTATATTTAGAAGAGATATTAATGTTTCAGAAATGGTGTATAACGGCAATAAGTCTGGGCTGACAATATGCCCTTAAGGGGCTATGAAAATAATTTAGTTCGCCAGGCAAGCCAGCGAACCAAAATGGGAATTTCAGACTTACCGCGGAAAAGCATCTCAGGAATTAACATGATTTATACTGCGGCACCCACTGCACAAAGCCAGCTGGTGGTAAAGGCTAGAGAAACAGGGAACAGGATTGAAACGTGGCCGTGTCTCCGCGCCGGCTGCCAGGTCAGCAGCCCTGCAGCAGGAGCCCAGGCTCAGCGGGATGCTCAGCCCGGGGAAGCGGCAGTCGTGAGCACTAAAGATAGCAAATCCCACCTCCCCCGAGGAAGATTAGAGATGAATTGTGACTCATGGGCAAAAAACATCGATTATTATAGAACCTGCTAAGGCCTTGGAGAATTGCCACGTTCTTCCAGGCTGGCTCACGCTACTTCTTGCCCAGGCTCTTGGATGCACTCGGCTGAAGGTAATCAAGCCTTTGGGTTTGGTGGGAAAGATGTGCTCCTTGTGCTGTGCCACATGAGCTGGAGAAACCCCAAACCCAACAGCGGCTCAGTTCCTTCCCTCCCGCCCAGGAGAGAAAAGACTTTCCTGCTGCCACAGCCCACACCCACATGAATGCCAGGAAACAAAATCCCACGAGGGCCTCCCAGCATGAGGGACCTGTGCTAAAAAAGTCACCTTCAAAGCAGCAGGGAGAGAAGCAGCGAGTATCTCTAAATCTCAGGCAAGAGACAAGTTGCATTTATTAATTAAGCAATGAGGATCGATGCCCGAGACATTTCCTGTGGATTAATGATGGGCTGGGAGGTGCTGATGGCCTGAGGTGCAGCTAAAGACCATTAACGCCAACTGGTCATGAATCCCCAGGAAATGCTCCATGCCAAGGTCGTTAAGTGCCTGCATATATTTATGGGGAATAATAACAACAATAATATTTGTACAGGCTCTCTCCCCACTGCCCAGCCTTGCTGGAGCCATGCCGAGGGCTGCTGGGAGCATTGGGTCATCCCAGCCAGGAGCCCTCTATCCTAAGCCCAGCTGAGACAGGGAACACTGGGTTCTGTCCTGGGGCATCGGCCACTGTGTCACCCCACCAGCACCAGGACTAAGTGCACAATGGAATGAGGAGGAGCAGGGCAGCTCCTCCTGTCCCTGGGCACTGTGTGAAGATCCTGCCCCAGTGCAGACTCTGGAAGATGCTGCGACACTGGCACATCTCCTGCTGACCTCTCAGGCACATTACAGAGCTTAATTAGCTGCTTCCCTAATGGCTTGGAGAGGAGGTCTGTCCCTGTCAACAAGTGTGGGCCCACACAGCAAAGACGCAGGAGAGGTCTGGCCATGGCGCAGGGGCCTCTCCCGGGTATTCTCCATTGCCACAACCCTGGTTCATCCAGGAGAAGTGTTCAGCCCTCCTAGCCACCATCCCCTGGGCTCAGGGACAACGTGCTCCCCGACTTCTGTGTCGCTGCATTATGGAGCAACATGTTCATCCTCACCACATCCATCGTGGGCAACACCCACGGCCCTCCAGCCCTTCCAGCACTGCCTCAGCACCGAAGCAGTGCCCAGGACACTGGTACCTGCACAGCTGCTCCTCTCCCTCCCCTCAGCTGTGCTCTGCATCCGCGATCCCCAGGAGATGGGGGGCCAGGGCTGTGCAGCACAGCAGCTGTGCCCCGCTCCCAGGAGACGGCATCCATCAACCACCGGCACATTCACCCTTCTCCTGACCCGGAGATGGCCATTCCCAGGCTGGGCCTGAGCCCAGGCAACCCGGCTGTCAGCTGCAGAGTGGGGTGGGAGGGCGGAGGGAGGCAGGGGGAGAGTGACATGCAGCAGGGAAGCAGAGGAGCCAGGCATGGAGGTCTGGCTGGAAGGTTCTCTGGATCAGCCCAGGGTCCTTTGGCTCCAGCCACACCCACAGTGGGTGATTTCAAGGTGTGCCATGTCAGGGCTGCTTCTGTTCCACTGTGGGCAAATTTATAAATCGTGAGTCAAAAAGGCATTTGATTCATTTAAACAGAAAAGGACATGATCAGGACTGTGAGACTTCAGAGAAGATCAAAGGTTCAAAAACGGTCCCCAGGAGAAACGGGAATTATTTAGGCAGGAAATAATGAGATGAAATTAAGACGGTATTTAGGCTGCACATGAGGAAGAAGAAAGGAAGCGAAGCGAAGCCTCTTTCCCCAGCACAGTGCTGCACGGGTGGCAGGGCCTTCCTGCGGGCAGCCAGAGATCAGGAGCATCCCACCAGCACCCCCTGGCCTGGCAGGAGAGGCAGGATGTGAGCCCCTGCCCTGGCTGGGCATCGGCCACCCACCCGAGCTCACACACCTCCAGCTCCAGAGATGCCCCAGTCACCAACAGCCCCGACACCGATTCCCCACAGAACTGCCACCACGGCGTGGTTCTGGGCCTCCAAAGGGAAGGAAACCTCTCATCTTCCCCTGGCAAGGAAAATTCTGCCCGAGAACCTTTCCACTCCACATCCTTGCGTTTGCAGGAATCCACGCCGTCCTCTGAAAGGGGCTTGTCCCTATGGGGGATGGTTGGGATGAGGGGACTCGTGTAAGAGCCAGCCTGAGAAACAACAAAAGGCGGGAGGGGGAAGGGAGAGAAGGGCAGAAAATAGAGAACAAAGTGCCTGCGGGCGGTTTAAAGGCTCCTTCGAGTTCCTGCTTCCAAGGACATCATCTCCCCCACGGAGAATGTCTCGCAAAGCCCCTGTCCCCTCGGGCGGGACATGCCCCGCTCCTCCCGCTCGGCCGCAGCCCGCCCCGGCAGGATGGCAACCCGCAGCACTCACAGCTTGCTCCGTCTCTCACCACCCTCCCTTGGAGCCACGAACAAAGACGGAGCTGCGCGGCAGAACGGCCGGACCAGCTGGGTAGGGTTTAACCATCGTGGCCCATATGTGCTGAAATACCCAGACATATTGGGGTTGTGTTTAAAGGAACAGTCCCAGCTTTCACGCAGAAAGCCGGCGCTTTTCCAAGGCGAGCGTGAAGTTTTTTACCTTGGGCCTTTGCAAAAAGGTGGGGTGGGGTTTTAGCAAAATCTCGAAAATATGTAATATTTAAAGCAAAAGGAAGAGAAGTAAGGTTTTCAAATACTTAATATCTGACAAAAATATTTCTCCATGTTCCTAGCTAAGGCCAAAGTAGGGAAAGCAACTGGAGAAAGCGTCTCATTATTTTATCAGCCTGTGCTGCAAAGAAGCACCTTCACTGCACAGTGACCTAGGGTGGCTGAAGCCCAGCGTGGATTGGAGATGAGAGCTTGCCTTGGACTGACCATGGACAGCTTCCCTGGATCTCCATGCCTTTAAAGCCAGAACCCTAGTTTGGGTTAGGAGGATGGCTTTCTTGTCAGCCCTTTCTCCACGGAAGTTAACATAAAAGCTGCAGCTACACTTGATTAATTCCAGGCATTTGGTAACTGGAGACAAATCTCAGCAGTGCAAAGGGAACTTACACTCCCTCCCAAATGTGTGAACTGAGCCACCACTTCAGTGCACACTGTGTTTTTTGTGTAGCAAACGACATCTCCTTTGTGTAAGGTGTAGTGTTAGACACAGTTACAAAAGAAGTATGAATGATAATGCAATAATCATCTGACACACCCTGGAAAACCCCAACACAAGATGAACTGAGAATGAACAGAAAAACACAAGGTGTGCAGGAAAGTTGCATTTCCAGGTGTAGATACTAAACACAGCAGTCTAAGAAGGTAAAAGAGTGGACAGCAGATACCACAGAGGAAAAACAGCAGCATTTTGGACTGAAAAAGGAGGAAGAGGACCAGGTATCCAGGCTGGGTGCTGTGCCAGGCTGCCATCCCCAAGGCAGCTCCCTGGCTCTGCTCCCTGTCCCACAGGGAAGCACCCCAGCAGCCCCCATGCAGCTTTCCCTCCTCAGGTAATGTTCCTGTATGCTGAGGGAACCTCCTCAGGCACCTGGGAGAGTCCTGTGACAACACCAAACAGCTGTTTATTTGTAAAGAGGCTCAATTTAATGAACCAGGGCTGTGATACAACACTTAGGGGACGTGGAAAGCAAACAACCATCCTCCCTGACAGCCAGCAGCCACAACCCCACCACGCTCTCCCAGTTTTAGGACATGCTCTTTGTCTCCCCAGGTAGCATTTCAAGGGTTAAACACAGGGTAGGTAACACAGGCTGCGCCAGGGCAGCAGCTCAGCCTGCCTAAGTTCTCACTAGACATAATGTATCATTCCATCCTTACGGATGGTTTTTCCAGATATAGTTGGAAGGGCTGTTTTCAGAGATCAGTGCCACCTTCTCTGTATTAGTGTACAGTGGGGAAACTGAGGCACGGTGAGGTTGAAGGGACTTGCCTGACATCAGAACCAAAATGATCCAGACTCTGCTGTCCCCTTGGCCCGGCAAGGATCCCTGAGGACTCTGTCTCTCCTCTGGACACCTAACAGGGCACAACATCACTGCAGAAGAACACAGATTGCAAAGCAAGTCACCAATCTCCATATTACAGCAGAGCTGTGTGCATGGATGCTTTCTGGTACCCCCGCAGGAGAACTCTCTCTTAAAATTGCACGTGAAGACTTCCATTAAAGCTACCAGGCTGGTCCCTGAGGTGTGGGTGGCACACCATGTAGCAGCCACTCTGGAATGGCACCCGTTCCTTAAAACACCCCGGAGTGAGGATCAACAAATAGTTGCTCCAAGGAGCTCAGTCTTCTGAGCAAGCCCATTTTGTGCAATGTCTGCAAAGAAACAAGGACACCCAAGGCTCAGCCTAAGGCTCCTCAGGTCAGGAATATCCAGCTAAAAGACAAAACAGGAATTTTCTTCAATTCCTGCAGCTTTCAAGTATCTACTCATATCTTCATTGAATGTAGAAGAGCCACAGATTAATACAAATGGCTTTCTTCGACAGGAATATATTATTGTCTTCGTCAAGTCTTCATTGAGACGACCAGTGTATGTGTTTTCCTGATAGCTCCAAGGAAGTTTTTCCAGCGAAGTTTCCTGGAAAGGTAAAAGGTTTGCTGTGTGTGACGTTAAAAAGGACAACATTGCTTAGAGCTGAATCTCCCTCCTCCCCCTCAGAGTAGTACACAGGATGATTTTAACCTCTGTGACACCATGTGGGTGACACTGACCCTGCCTGAGAGCTGCATTCCTCTTCCCAAGCCCAGATGAAATCCTTCCCTGCCACAGGACCTGGCCACTCACTCAGAGGGGACTGAAAAAAACCAGAGTGTAACTATCACTAATAGATGCTGCAGAACCTCCTCCATCAAGAACCATCTCCCAGGGCACCTTTCCTATTCCCAAGGCCCAAGTCTATTCCTCTCTATTGCCTCTCCCATTCCCAAGTCTCTTTCAGTCCCATCTCCCTCGACCAAAACTGAAAGAAGCCAGCTCTGCTCCAAAGACAGCTCTGATCCCATGAGAAGTGTCAGATCCCATGGCACTGGATCCAGCAGGGATTCCCCTGCTGCAATTAATCAGGAGCAGAAGGTGCTCAGATGTGGTGGTGACAGGCAGCACAATGAAACACAGACAGATACATAATCCCAAGAGGGAAGATGCACGAGCCAGCCTTGGACTACCACAAACCTGCTAAGAGAGGAGGAAAAAGGGAGAGAGGAGGGGCAGACAGTGTTGACAGGGGTCAGGTGGGTTTCTTGCCCTTCGCTGATTGAATTTCAAGACCTCCTCATGCTCTTGAGACAGCAGTCAAAGAGTTTAACACCCTGAAAAGGGTATTTAAGCCATGTCACCAGAGACAATTATGGTTATGCTCCTACAGAGCAGCTGAGGGGGTGCCCAAGTCACCAGCACTTTTCCCTCTACCAAATCTCATCCTGCCGAGGCCACACGTGGAACAGAATGTATAAGGCAGTTCCACTGTGAGAGATACAAAAAATGATTCATCTGAGAAACTAAAAATGCAATGGGATTCATTCCCTTAGCATAAATAATTCTTTCTATATCTTCCCTGCAATGAATCCTCATTTCTGAAGGAAATAATTTTTAACCACCAAATCCACGCAGAACACAGGCAACTTTGGGACCAAATGGAAATGAAAAAGACTGCTCAAAATGTAAGACCACTGAGAGGTATGCCCTCATCCCGTGAATGTGGCAGAAAAGTAATTTTACAGAGGGGGAAACAACTTTTAGAAGTTTAAAAATGGGTCAGCAAGGAAAAATAATTGCTAGGAACTTGGTGCTAGCACACCAGAGGAGAGCTCTAGCCATGAGCAATGAATGGAGGATAAGGAGAGATTAAGGCACTGGTATTAGGAAGAAAAAAACCAGCTTATTTGCTGTTTAGGTGCAGCAACAACTGTCTGAAATGGGGGGGAATAATCAGCAGTGACTATGGAACAGCAGGTCCATCCCAACAGAACAGCTCTCAGGGAGACAGAGAAGGACAGTGATGGTCACTTCCCCAAAATTCTCCAGACTAGGAGCAGTGTGAGTACATTTAGCAGATTTAAGAACAGCAGCTACTGGATCACAAATTAGGCTGGATGACTGGGGAAGAATTAAGATCATGCTAATGGAAAATAGGAGGAGGCAGAGGCTCATCCAGCACACAGAATCCTCACACAAACACACTTCATATCCATTTATTTACCTGGCTTAGGACATAAAATATTCTAATGTTCCAGTACCGAGCCAGATCCTGCAGAAGAGGTTTCAAATAAATTTTGTCAAAGGTAGGGAAGCAGCCAACAAGAGTTACAAAGGTTTCATCTTCTTCATCATCTGTTATGGACTGGAGGATGGGAATCATTGGTGCAAGGCCAGTGCCAGAGGCCAGCATGAGGAGTTCTCCATGCTAACAACAAAACAGAGAATTTGGAATGAGGTGTGGTGGCTGGAAATGAGTGTGCTCATAGTCAGTTCCTCTTGCTGCCACACTGGTAAAGGGTCTCTTGAGAAACAACATATCAGAAGGTCATGAACTGGTAAATTCAGATCTGAGAAGGTATTTTTCTGCAAAGGATTACAGATAGCACTTAAAGGGTTTACATATCAAATCTAACAAAACTGGATTTTTTTACCCAAATATAATAATTTGTCCTAACTTTAGCCTTGGTTTCAATTAATTCACATTCCAGTTTCAATGCTGCAGTACGCTTTGCTGACCCACTGTGTGCTTTCCTCCACTGGAAATGCTCCCTGAGTTTCTCCTGGTTGCTGCAAAATACAGTCCTGAATGTCCTCTGGAGCAAACGAGTATGTCAGGAAAGAGGACACAATTGCTCTGCATAGAGCTTGGCCACTCAGATTTTACATATTTTTGTTGGGGATAAAAAAAAACCAAACCCAAAACAAGCCCACCAAAAACCCCACAAAGCTTTGGGATCTTAATGACCAGTGTTTCAATTTTGCTCCTCATTTGAAAGGTCAGAATTAAGTAACTGAATTAGTGTGTGTGAGAAGCCTTCCCCTGAAACCAGATCTGCCTTTCCCTGCAGCCAGCCTGGTATTGGCAGGTGGGATCAGCGTTTGGGGAGCGACCTGACACCTCAACAGCTCAGGGAATAACCGAGAGAGAAGATTAACACCTCCCCTGCTTAGTCACAACACAGCAATGTGGGTCAAACCAGGCAAAAACCCATCCACACTCATTGCTGGTGCAAAGAAAGTTCCCCTTGTTAGGCACATCAGGAACTTCTAATGCAAGTGATGAACACAGAGCCTTGCTAATATTTTCCTGTCTCCCATCCACCTCCTCTTCCCTCTTAAATATTCTGCAGTTCCAGAAGGTGCTCCAACTGACTGCTAATGCTGTCACGCTGTACAGTAACCCAGGAAGTCTCTAAAATAATCATGAAAACAGTAATCAAATTGAAGTCTTCCCTTCAGAGTATTGAACAAAGCTTGCTGCCACAGGCTGAAGCATCCTATGTCTCTTAGGAACTAACCTTATTGGGTCGATATGGGAACCCTCCAAACGGCCCACGCCAAAAGACCACGTCTCCTCTTTTCCACGTTTTTATGTATTGTGACATTAGCCCAGCTTCATAGCACTAATAAAAAAACATTACACAAAAGAAAAGAATAATTATACTCCACTGGAAAGTTTCCCAGCCTAAAGTCGATTATAAAGTTATCTACATTTAAACGAAAAGGGGACAAAAACACATTTTGTGTGTTTAAAAAAAGAAAGAAAGATCTGTTTGAAAAATAACTCAAAGTTATACCCAAAACAAAGACATTTAAATTAAATCATATTGGAACCACTCCAGCTTGACTATAATGTAAACACAACCCCCCTCTCACGCAGCCTGAATTTCCAAAACTGGAAAAACCTTATCAGAGTTCTTGCTTACAAAGCACACAGAGAAGAGTGTCTTGAATGCAAAGCAAAGTGCAGGCCTTCAAGTGTTCTCCAGATCTCAGGCTACGGGGTCTGCAAATGCCCTCTGGGTACTGTTAGTTATATAAACACCGCATAGCTCTTGCTTTGTTTCAGTCTCTCAGATGCTGTGCTGATACAATTAGTGACCCAAAGTAAGGTTCCTCATTTGTTAAACTCTTGTTTTCAGAACAGATCATCTGGATGCTGAGGGATGCCTCCACAGTTCCAAAAGAATATGTTCATGTTGGCCCCATGGAAGAAAAACACGAGGAAAAAAAACCTGCCTTACTTTCTACCGGGCACAAACAACATTATCCAGGCTGTTGCCTGCAGGAATGCTGATCTCACTCATGACTGATGAGAAGGGAGGAGAGGCTGGAAAATGAAGGGCCTGTCCAAGCACTCTTGTTGCCATCCATGCCCTAAATGTGTGTCCACCGTGTGGTTAAAGAGAACAAATGTGAGCAAAAGAGTGGCCACGGTCTGAGATGTGGCCGGAGAACCAGCACTGGCCCAAGCAGCAAGAGCAGAAAAGCCCAAAGCTGCAGCACACAATGGATCTCACCAGGATCAGCCTGGGGAAGAGCAACACAACCAGGGGTCAGAAGATGGGGTGTGATACAAGCCTTTGGCAACTCCAGCCCACACAAAAGAAGTGTATTTGGGGGTATTTCCTGCACAGGCATTGGAGAGAAGCCCGGCTCCACACCCCAGTGCCTTGGCTGGCCACCAAGCTGCACTGCAGGCAAACAAAATTGGTGAACCACAAAGCAGCTCAGAAAAAGCGAGTGAGGGAGCCTGTGCTTGTGCTTGCAAGCAGCGTTAGCTAAGAAAGAACACAGATGCTCCTCCCCTCCCAGCCCCTCACTTAAACCTGTAATATTAAGAAGTATTAGGACCAGTTGTTACATTCAAAAGGTAAATCACACACACATCCAGGCTCTGAGTTATCGTCAGAATCATTTTGTGTTCAGAGGGCTCTGGGCAGGTGCTAAGACTCATGCAAAGAGTGTGCAGTTGCATCAAAGAAGCAAATTTTATACCTCCCTTCTTCAAATACATCCAGAAAACCAAGGCAAGAGCACGAAAGTCAGGCCCACTCACTGCCTATTCCCAAAGGATCGGGGTAATGGAAACTAAAACAATCCTTCTTTCACCAAAATTATTTCCAAAAAATTGAAGTGAGAAGTGATTGAGTGGGTTTAAAACGAGTTTTTCTAAATAAAAAGAAAAAAAAAATTATCTCCTGGGGGAAAACTTCCACACCCCGTTTTACATGGAGAGAAACCCTAGCATTATAAAATCACTCAAAAAGAGGGTTATGCTCTGTAAATGGCAACTCCCTCACTCTTAACTGTAGTATCACAAATGCAATGCTGTAATAACAGGAGACAGAAGGGTTTGAACAGTGCTTGGATTGCATAGTAATAATAATATACTACTTTCCAAAATTGCCTCAATAGTGTGAAATATACCACAACCTACAGAGTGAGTTATAAAAATGGCTGCTTTACACTGGGTGTTACCAACCTCTTTTGTCACTGCCAGAGAATAACTATAGCTCCTTTTGGGATGAAAGGTTCTATATAAAGGAAAGGTATCATTACAATCATTACTATTATTATTGAAATGCAAAACCTGTGAGTAATGAGCCGCTATACATGAAATTTCACAGTCATCCTGTGAATGTATCCTATTAATGCAACTCAAATGCAACATTTCTCTCCCCTACCACACGCCAATTGCCACAAGAATGGGGAAATGACCCTCCCACAGGTGTCCTAGAGAAGCTGTTCACTTTTCTAAAGAGCAGGGTTTGTGTTCGAACACACAACGCATAATAAACCCCAGAAACACGAAATCCTGGAAGACAGGCAGAGGACAAGTGGCCCTTCTCTGCAAGCCACCTGAGATACCCAGCACTCTGAATTTCACACTTGTACTCAAGTCTGTGTCTGCCCTGAGGAATCACTAGTGACACACAGATGCAGTATAGGAAAAATGTTCAAGCCAGTATTTGTCACACGAAGTAATCATTTATGAGGGCCCTACAAACTTACATGAGACAAATTTCCAGCCAAATCTCCCATAAAATCCTTTTGAACTCAACCAGCATTTTGTGGTTGTCTCCTGAAAGGTGAGGACACTTGTCCAAAATGGGCTCTGCCACCCTGTCCACCCCAATAGATGCAGCCTGTGCCCATGGAACACCTCTCTGCCCCATGGGCAAGGTCCCTCTCAGACTGCTGCTCCAGAGCCCTGTCTGCACACCAGGAACAGCTGCCCACTGACAGAGGGGTGTTCTTCAAGTAAATACAGCGGGGAGATAAGGGCAAACATGTCCCAAAATCAGTGGTTCAGCTGGGCTGACAACTGGGTGTGATTTCAAAGACAGCCTGAAAAAGCAAAATGAAAGGAGGGAAGTGGAACGGACACCTCTTTCCACCCGAGGGGCTCTCCCAAGTGCTCCAAGGGCTTCTGCTGCAAAGCACTTGTTTGTCAACTTCTTCTGCTTTCAGTTTTGTGGGAAAAACTGCAATTTTTATCAGCAAAGCACAACTGCTTCAGAACAACAGAGCAACAGTCCATGAGCGATTTGGGAGAGTCTCACTTGAAGCACTGACAGCACGCTTGGTTCCTAAAGAAAATTCAGGTTCCTAAAGAAAAGACCTTATACTCTAATCCATATTGTCCAGGCTTACTTACTTTAATTAGAACTTCAAAGTAACCTTCTGCATTCCCAGGGCTAATTGGAGTATAGGCTCTCTGGACCTCCAAACCATTCACCACTCCTCTGAGAAGAGAAACAGGAACCCTTTGTGACTTGGGTCAGTTGGGATCACCAAACTCCTGCAGCTCTCTGGGAAGATTGGGCAGGCAGCAGGTCCTCTTTGCAGTGGCCCAGCCTGTGCACAGGTGCAAAACATTTCCCTTCCAGAGGCAGAAATCCAGGGGGAACGTAATGGCTAACAGCACCTTTTGTTTTCCCGGTGGTGGCCTCAGCTGTACCACATCCAGCTCCTGGACACACCCCTGAAAGGGATTTTGTGAGAACATGCAAGAATGGCAAAGGGGAGAGAAAAGACTTAAGTTTGCTGTTCCTTCTGAGCTGGGGTCACCTTCTGCATCCAGTCAGCATCTGGTAATCAAATAACAAAAGCCAAGGCACAGCCTTGACGTCAGGCCTTGTCAATGTAGACTGCATTTTCCTGTAAGTCTTCCCTTTCCATGGAATTATCCACCCTGCTCTTTGCTACTGACCACGGGAATTGATTGAAGTGACCAAACTTTTTTCTGAGCTGTGTGAGGAGCCAGGGCTGGAGGGAGGAGGCTGTGCTGTCAGCAGAGCCAGCTGCACACACCAGCCCTGAACGTACCAGGGACGTCAACAGATGCCCATCAATGGCATCCTAACAGGACTTTCTCTATCTGGCAATGATCACCACAGATGGCTGAGAGACAGGAACTTTCCCCAAGTGGCCCCTTTCTGGCAAGCAACAAACTACATAGGAGGGTTGTTCTGCTAGAAATCAGTCAGGCAGTGCCTGGGTAGTGGGGTGCTGAGTTACCCTGAGATATAGGGCCTAAAACACTGAGCTCTGGGGCAAGTGCAGCTCATCATCTTCATTCCAACACGCTGGAGTAAATCATCTGTTGTAACATCTATTCTTTAAGTCTTTCTTTCTGCAAATGGATTTTCTTAATCACACCTAGTTCTTTCTGACCCACCAACGCAGGGATAATGCTGAAGAAAACTACAGCTTTTACCATAGAATTAGTAGAGGCAGTGAGCTCACGAGCTCTTTCATCTGTGTCGTTGTGGAGGTACAGAAATCATGATTTGCCTGCTATGAAGCCTTTGTCTATTGACAAAACCCTACGTGTTAGGTTACATAATGCAGACTGTTTAACTAGCACAGAGAACAATACCTTAACACGATATGTTGTCCTAAACTCAATCGCAGGCTGCTATTTCCCGGTAATTCAAATTTGTACTGGTAGGTGTCCTCTGTCAGCTGCTCCACTGAGCTCACGCTGAATGCAGTGAATGTATCTGGATTCAGCTCTGAATTATTGCTCTGCAAGAACAACAATAAATAATTACTTGGTTAGATGGTGTCTTTTATGATTTCATTTTTCTCTGGAAGCAAACGTGTGTGCTAATTTAGTGCCAGAGATACTCAGGACGTGTATTAAACACCGAGGCCCGGCGCAAATTCCAGCTCTCTGCTGATTCATTATCATGTTCTGCAGTGTGCACTTTGGGATCTTGCATTTCTCCCCACCACCACCTTTTTAAATTACATTTTTTTTTACACCTTACACCAAGGTCATCCTATTATGACTCATTGCAATCATCTTCTCATGTCTGGAAACAAACAGAAATAATTCTGCTAAAAGAGCCACGCGCTTCTTTGGGGGCAACTTTGCAACCTGCTGATGGCCACAGTGAACAGAAAATATTGTCAGTTGTTTCAGCTGATCTTTTTTTGCTTGACCCAGCATAGATAATCTTATGTAAAAGGGCACTGACAGGCTTAAAAATTACACTTTGAAGACAACTGCTCCACCACACACAACGCAGCTTTTTTTCAGCATCAAAATAAGAGTCTAAGAATCAGGAAAAGATGAGAAAGGTGAGGAAAACAAAGCTTCTCCGAGGAAACTCGGAGAGGAGAAGCTGCAGAGCCAGGGCTGTAATGCGACACCAGGGAGAACTCTACACTTGGAAAATCACATTACAGCAGGGAGAGAGCGGCCAAGGGGGAGGGTGAAGGTTGAGTTTGGGGAATTGCATTTACAGCCATCTCTTAAGGCACCACTTGAGTTTATCCCTGCATCCCTCACCCATCACCACAACCCCCCACCCGAACAAGTACGATCAAAGCACAGGCTCCAGGATGCGATGAGGATAAATCGACCTGCTCCTTCTTTCCCACGAGAAGGCTTTTGTCTTGCATTGCTTTGGCTCTCTCCCACTGTGCAAGCTCCTTCTCGTACACATCGTAGATGCAGGGCTTGCAGCCGCTGCTGCAGCACTGGGATGGAGAAGGTTCCTGGGGCCTCAGAGCCAGCCAGTCCTGCTCGTTGCCACTCATTACCTGCAAAACACAAGCCCTGCATCAAACCCAGCATGATGAAAAGCAGTGCCTGCTCATCAGCTGGGTGTTTTTGGAGAAGGACTGGGAAAATCTCTCTCGAGCATCTTGCACGTGTATCAAACTGGAGCTGATCTGTGTCTGCAACACCCCATTTTTGCCCGAGTGCTCAGTCCTGGTGCAGAAATGCCAGACCTCGCAGCCACCAGCCCAGAGCAGAGCCTTAGCCCAGCCTCAGGCCCTCCTCCCCAGCCTGGCTGCCCAGCCAAAGCTACACCCTTTAATCCTGCTCGTTCTGCCCTGCTGATCTCCTACAAAAGAGCAGCTTGGTCACACGGAGCAGAAGCATCTTAAAAATCTGCTGCTCGGTCCAGGAGAAAGGGTGACAAACCCAGCCACTGAGACAATGGGTAACAAACCCAGCCACCAGATACCGCCTGGGTTTTGTGCAGTTTTGGAACAGGGGAGGGCAGCGAGCTGAAAGCAGCGTTTAGAGCCAAGAGATTTGAGGTAAACAGGGCAAAGTCTGAGGCAAACAACCACTTTGCTTATGGGCTTTGAATATGGCTTTAAACGCGCAGGTAGGGGAGGGCAAGAAGCACAGGATTTTATCCCTCGCTCCCGTAGCTTCCGAATGAGTTGTACCCATTGAACACTCGTCAGGTCAAAATCACGCTGCAGACCTCGCAGGGACCCTGTTAATTTTACACATCGGCTGAATTAAAGCTGATCACAACGCACTTGTGTCCGCATCCCTTGAACACAAAGCGGCCCACAGGAAATTATGAAGCCACGGGTGACGAAGCGGAGGAAGCGAACACTTAAGCGCTTCCAGCAGTTTCATTGTCAAGGTCAATTAATTAACTAACCTTCACCCCTGTAAGAGACACACACTTATTCTAAGGAGGGGGGTGGGGAACGGAAGAGAGAACCGAAGGCGACTGGTCTGGCTTCCCACCGCGCCCGCTCCGTCCGGGGGCCCGGAGCACCCACGGGCTACGAACGGGGGGTAACCGTACGTGGCCGCGGGTGAGCCCGGGATGCCCGGGCTCGGGGCTGCGCAGATTTACAGAGCTTCGAGCCCTCACTGTGCGCGCCCGGGGACTCGGACAGGCCGGCCCGGGGACACAACTGCGGGCCCCGCCGGCTCCCACCCAGGGACGGTCTCTCAAGTGCCCCCCGGCCCCACAGGCGAGGAGGCGCCTGTCCCCGCC
Organism: Edolisoma coerulescens; assembly: GCA_013397115.1. NCBI lineage: Eukaryota > Metazoa > Chordata > Aves > Passeriformes > Campephagidae > Edolisoma > Edolisoma coerulescens. The sequence continues at coordinate 107,225 of VWZW01000888.1, read as the reverse complement.
CACCTCCCCACTCACCAACCCAGCACCCGCCCTAAGCCGCCAGGCAATTTGCCGACCCTCCCTTACCGCGGGG
>VWZW01000888.1:71893-107081 GCA_013397115.1 Edolisoma coerulescens | reverse complement strand
CGGCGGCGCGGGGCCTCACCCGCGGCATCGTCACCCGCGCGGGGCGGCCCCGCCACCGCGCGCCGCTGCCGCGCACGCCCTGGACCGTGCGCGGGCCGCCGCCGGAGGTGCTGGCGGAGGTGGTGGAGCGGCGGCCGGTGCGGGAGCAGGTGGAGCTGGACACCATCACGTACGCGGGACGGCTGCACTACATGCCCGGCCTGGCCCGGCCGCGCTTCCCGNCCGCGCTACGAGGAGATGCCGCTGTACAAGGAGCGCGGGTGCTACGTCTGCCATCAGGGTGTCCGCATGCTGGAAGGTACCACACACCCGCGCTGCCCCCAGCGCTGCCCCTTCCCAAGCACTCGCCCTTCTCCGCCTGCCAAGGGTTCTCCTCGCACAGAGTGTAAAACACGGGCTGTGAAGAGCCTGCCCAGCCCCGTGAGCTGCCAGGCAGCCTCGGTAACACACAGAACGGCTTGGGTGGAAGGGGGTCTTGAGGATGGCCTGTGTCACCTGTGATAGATCGTGTTGGGTTTTGTTCCCAGGCGTGCGGCAGGCGCAGTGGCTCACCAAGACGAAGCTGGTGGAAGGTTTGCCCCCAGCCGTGCAGGGCATTGTGGATAACCCGGCCCACGGGCTCCAGGAGCTCGAGGAGAGGGCGAAACAGGCGGTGTCCCACGCGCGGCTCTGGGACACGGCAGAGGTTGCTCCCAGGAGGGAGCGATATTGGTGAGTCCTCAGCTGTAGGGGAGGCTTTTAATGCTACAAAGAAAATTCATACACAGGTCTGCCGTGGAAAGAGGGTCTGCTGTGCAAGACCCTTTGCGTCAGATTGTCAAACAAAAAAACCAGCAATCAAAGCAATAAATAAAACCCAGTTCTGAATATTGACAGTAGCACTGACATAAATACTACGCTAGATCAAAGCTTCTTTCAGGCCAATGTCTCTGTTTCAACTCAAGATCTGCTTCTAGCTGATGCAGAATATCAGTTTTTAAAATAATTGTAAGCATTGCCTCTGCCAACTTAAAACAGGACTGGTGTGTGTGTGATACCAATCTGCAATTTCTGTTATCTGTTTGGGAGTGTTATGCCATTATATGTTTTACATACAGTAATTTTACAGCATTTGTGCCCCAGAAGCATCTGCCTGCTATTATGATCTCATTTTTATGTAACTGTTTCTTTTCTCATTTTACAGCCCAGTGCTGTTTGAAAACCTGATACATATATGCCGGTTAATGTCTGGGAAGTATCCTTCTCTGAGTAAAAGGATGTTGGCTAGAAACTGCAGGATAGCAGCGACGTGGGAAAGAGGTCAGTTGCTGCTGTGGTGGAAGCATTTAGCTCTGTAAGATAAGAGGGGTAGCAAAGCTGCTGGCTTTAAGGCTGAGGACTTGGACAAAATTAAACAGTTTCTGGAACCAGGTAATTCTTTCTGGTTTAAATAGTGCTGTTGGCATGGGCAGCCTTGGATGATGGCAGGATGCTGTCCCTGAGGAGATTATTAGGTGTTAATCAATATTGACAAGATGGTGGGAGAAGGGAACCAGTATCTTAGGCCTGATTGTTTATTTTCTTGTGTCCTAAATCCGTGCTCTTGTTTTTCTAAGGATGTTTAGTTAAGAACTTAACCCTAGCAATTAACATTGGCATTTTAGAAGAAGAACCTAGAGCTGAGCTACTATTTAAGATGGGTTTGGAGGCGAGGGGGAGAGAGTGAGCCTTGCAGAACAGACTTGCAAAAGCAAATGTGTGTACATCTTTCCCTAATGTTATTTCACCAGTGTTTGACTGTAGCCTAATTTCCCTCCCCAGAATCCATCCTCCTTCAGGTCCGTGGCCTGAGTGGAATACTCATGAACTCTACGACCCCAATACCACCAGTAGCCTCCAAGGAGGAGATACTGGCCACCAAAGAACATGTTCTGGAGACCTTCTATCCCATTGCGCCTACAATCGATCTTCAGGAGGTGAATGTGTACAAAGAGCTCAATGATACAGGTCAGTGTTGATGATAATTATCTGTGTTTGGGTTAACCTGGAGTCCTTGTCCTTCTGGAGGGCAGCTGAGAGTAGGGAGTGTGTGGGAACGAAGAGACAGAGGAATGGGCACAGGTTTTGCAATGCCAGTGCTCCAGACCTGTGGTGAGCATGCTGTTGCCTAAGCAGGACTGAGGAGAAGAACTTAAACCCCAGCAAACTACCTGAGCAGTTCCTGAAGATAATGGGAGTAAACCTTGGCTGCATAGTGTCTTCCTGAGCAGTTTCTGACATGATTATGTGCCCTTTAGGTTTCGGAGATGGTTATCCCTACTCTCATCCTCACACCCTGTTCTTCCTGGAGTCGGCCAACGTTCGCACCGACAGGTTCAGGCCAGAACAGCTCCGTGCTAAAATGCTGATGTTTGCTTTTGGCAACGCGCTGGCCAAGGCCAAGGCGCTCCACGGGGTACGTATGGGAGGCTGTGCTGGGCCTCTCTTCTTCCTCTGCTGCTGCAGCCAGTGGAGAGAGGCCTGAAAGCCCCTTACAGTAGTTGTCACATCCAAGCTTCCCAGTCCAGAGGTCAAAACCCAACCTTCAGAAATCCAGAAATCCACCGCTCGGCAACGAGCGTGCTTGTGGTGTAACACACACCGGGGTGGTATGGGCAGGAACCAGGGGGTGAGTTCAGCTCTAAAACTCTAACCCATCCCACAGCTCAGTATGTAAATTGACACTTCATTGCTGGCTGAAGGAGGGATTTTAATTAAAATACAAAATCTACATTCAAAACTTGTTTGACTAGAGTAATTTTCTGGGCAAGGTAACAATATATTTATTAAAATCCTGGCTTTAAACCAACCCAAAGATGCAGAATCAGCAAATACTTACACAATTTCTGTTGTAACTAGCTTTTAAAACATTCTTCCCCCACGTGCCCCTTCTTTTCCTAGGATGATCCCAAGGTTTTGGAGCAGCCAGTAGTGGTGCAAAGCATTGGCACGGATGGCCAGCTCTTCCAGTTCATGGTGTTCCAGTTAAATACAACAGACCTTGTCTCTAACGATGGCGTAAAAAATCTAGTCTGGATTGACTCTGATCAGAACCTGTATGAGAAAGCCCAGTGTGTCCCAGAAGTCAAGAAAAGAGTTGTTACGGTAAGGAAAACTTGGGAAATGTCATGGAAGTGCTGCCCTTTCATCTCAGCTGGGGGTCTGGCACAGAGCTGCAGCAGGTTTTAAACCAGCTGGAGGGACCTGAAGTGGGCATTTGCATCATTTTTACCTAAGCAGGTGTTTCTGAGGGGACCAGTTCCTGAGTATTTGTAGTGCTGACGTGCCACATGCCAAGCTTAACATGAGCTCCTGCACACAGATATCCCCAGCTGCAATCCACCATCTCATAACGTGCTTGTTTAACACTAGCTCTGATGAAGGGAGCGCTCACATGCGACCGTCAGCCTCGCTGGGGAGTGAATAGAGCACAGGGCTGCCAGTACTGGTTATACTGGGAGGGCAGGGCATCTCACTGATGGGCAAAGGGGTGCTGCCCTCTGAGATTGACACCAGTGGAAGTACCCCCACACTAACCCTTCTGGGGAGGGAGAGCACAATTTGGAAGCTGCCATGCCTGAAAGTCTCATTTGAGCATGTTTAAAGCCGTTGTTTGTCTACATTAATCACTTCACTGCAAACTGAGCATCCGTGTCTTTTTCTCTGCAGAAGCCCGCTGGAATTTCTGGCTTTCAGCCAGACACATTCAAGAAGTTTCTGGCACTGTATCTGCATGGAACTGTGTGAAATTCAGCTCAAATGAAAATACTTCACCAACTGTACCTGCTGCTTCTCTTTGCCAGAGCCGTCGTATAATTAAAGAAAGGTGGATTAATTTACTTTAAAAAATAAATTATATTGTTACTGAAAGTAAAATTTTTTTTTTAAACTAAATAGTGCATGAAGAAACTCTTTCATTTTAAGGGCTCACCTCTGGATTTGGGTTAGAGAAGTCATCAGATGCATCCTCCTGCACTCTTCCTCCATTGCCTGGGAAGAACATAAGCCAGTCATTATTCCTCTGCGCAGGCTCTGCTCTCAGTGTGCATCTGCACAGAGCCAGACTCAAACCTATTCCCGAGGTTGCTTTGAGTCCCTCTGAATGCAGAAGAGACTTACAAAGCTTCAAGGGGAAAGCCTGAGCCACGAGCCTTTTTCATTCCGCCTGGCTTTGACTTTGTTTTACTCCTGGCTGCTGTGGGATGTGTCGTGCTGCCCTGTGCTTAGTTCCCAAAGCACTTAATCGGAGGGATTGCTTTGTTGGATCTGTAGAACCGCAGTCCTTTTATCCCCCAATCCTGGATGAAGAGACCTGTGCATTTGGGGAAAGTGGTGTAGAATGTAGCGGGAAACTTTGGTGCCTGTAGCTGGTATTTGCTGCTAAAAATACAAAGGAAGAATTTCTTCCTGCCACACAGAGTTAACTGAGCAGGAAGCGTATTCTTTTTAACATGGGGGGATTAGTGTGGGTTTTGTAAAATGAAAGCTAAATTAGCTGCAGCCAAATGTAGAATGTTTTGCAGTTCTGATACCCTCCAGCACATGGGAAGGAAGAGGACAGCCTGCGCTATTTTGAGGTGTGGAAGAGCACATTTCCAAGAAATTCATCTCACTTCAGTGTCTTGTGTCAGAGGCTGGTCTGTGCTTTGTGATCTCTGGCCATCTGGATGAACACCCCAGTTGTGTGTTCCAGCCCCAGTCCATCAGGCAGCTCACTCTGCAGGTTTCAGGAACATTCCCCCGTCACTTTTGAGATCAACAATTGCACCCCGTAAATTGGGATGCAGGGGCTGCAAGCTAAATTAACAAATTGCTCCATAGACAGGAGAAGTGCTTGAAAGAGAAACAACCTCCTAAGTGTTGCATTGCTCTGCATCATCTTAATCCTGCCTGCTCCAGGGATGCCTAATTCAGCTCATTGGAGTAAATCTGCTCAGGTCTGTGATTTGCACCCAGGTGTTTGGGAATACATTTTAACAGAGCTGGGCTCTGTGGAGCCTGTCACACGCAGTGGGTGTTTCTTTCTCAGACTGTTGGCTCCCTGCTGTGCCACACGGACCCTGCTTGACATCCCCTCGCTCTTCCAGCTTCGGGTCATTACCCGTCCTAGGGAGGAGGCCCTGTAGGGCAGCCAGCTGCCCGTTAGCATTCCTGAGGAGAGAATTTCCCTGAGGAAGCCTGGTGGAAGAGTGGCTGTGGTGGGGAGGGGTTGTGTAGAGGTGAAACGCCTCATGTGCTTCTGGTAGATGTGGGGATTTGTGGGGATGGTCTGTGTGGAAGAGGCAGAGTCCCTTCAGCTGCTTTTACCTCTCAACAAAGACATCTCTGTCAGGGCAGGCAGTTGGAGAGACTGAGGGAAGCTGGAATCCCGCTGTGTCCAAGCTGCGCTGAGACAAAGCGCGAGCACAGGGAGGGATGGACGAAGGCAGAGCAAAGGGAGTTTTGAAAAACAGTGGAAGCAGTGAGACATGGGATGGTCAGCAGGAAAACAAGGCTTCAGGGCTTGTGTGAGGCATCAGGAAGCCGCTGGAGGTGAGGGGATCACACACAAGCATGTGAGGCCATGTCCCTGCTTCGCTCAGGCACAGCCACTCTCACCTGAGGCTGGGGGGAAGTGGTACTCGCGTGTCACTGGAAGGAGCATCTGATCCTTGAGCAGGGAATGATCCTCGAGCAGGGAATGCTCCTCCAAGGGCCTGCAGGGGAGCTCAAGGTGGGGGAGAGTGGAGCTCCCAGCTTGGCACCTGGCACGGATGCTCAGGTTGGCCCGTCGTGGTCCATGGACCGGGCAGCCCCGATCACCTGTCCGTGGTGTCCTGCTGCGCTTCCCAAGCACTCTGTGCATGGCTCGGCTCTTCCAGGTCCTCCAGCGTGGCCTGCTGGAATCAGCCCAGCTGAGGGAGGTGGGATGGGGAGCCCAGCAATGGGGCACAGAAGCACATCTGGGTTGGCATCAATAAGTTATAAAGGCTCGTCAGCAGACGAGTGGCGTTACCTCAGCACGGACCAGGGCCAGGCATTAACTTTTCATGAATGGCAGCCGGGGAAGCAGAACATGCAAGAGTGGGGTGGCAGGAGCCTGAGATGGGGAGGCAGAGGAGCCTGGCTGCCCACAGGAGAGCTCTGCAGGACCCAGAGGAGCCTGCCTGCCCACAGGAGAGCTCTCCACCACTCCACACTCCCTTCCCCTGAACCGCTCCCACTGCAAAATCCAGCTCCACAGGCTGCACACATCATGCCAGCCAGTACGCACCGTGCTCAGCCCGGAGCCCCTGGTTGTTCAGATCCTCCTCCTGCATTTAATTTAATGAAAACTAATGGGGGAGACAATTATCCCTGAGGCTGGGCTCAGGAGACGTTTCGAGGAGGGAACTTGGCAGTTTCATGGCAATATTTAATAATACCAGCCTGTAACCCTTAAGAACCAACAGGAAGGACTTTTCTGTGCCCCGCAATAAAAAACACAACAGGCAGCAGTGCAGGAGCCTGCTGCTCTGGGCAGCCGAGCAGGGCCTGGGTAGGCAGGGATGGCCCCAGGGATTTGTGAGGGCAGGATTTCCTCATCAGCCTCAACCCCTCAGGGGTCATGAATCCCAGTGATGGACAATGCTCACACTCTACTGCAAAGCACAGGGGGACGTGATTGCCTGGACCAAAATCCACACTGAGGCACGGCTGCGGGCCCTGCACGTGGATATCTGTGGCATTACCCTGGAAGCAAACCCACCCAGGCAGCAAAGGGTGCAAACACTCCCTGCTCCTCTGCTGATGGGCTCTGCAGGCACGATGGTGCTTCCCAAACCCAGCAGCCACCCAGTGCAGTGCCCCCTCACCCTTCTGCTCCACGAGCATCTGGCAACCACACTGCGCTCACCACTGGAATTCCAGCAGTGACGTGGCTGCGGGTGCCAGTGCCAGGTGGGAGCATTCCCCAGGAGTGGCAGAGCTCCAGGATGGCCCGCAGCCCCCCAAGCCCACAGCCCACGCCTGAAAATCCCCACCAGGAGGGAGAGAGCTCACAGCCAGCCACGTCCTGCCCCAACTAGTCAAAGGCAGAGAACAAGTCTCACAGCAGCTCCCGGGAGCGTTTCAGGCACCTGGCACTTGCAACCACCCATCCAAAGGCCTAAAAACTCCCAGTCTTTCCCCAAATGCTCTCAGCAGCCTCTGACGCTGCCCATTGGGGAACCAGGTTGTGTTGCCTGGGTTTCTCCATCCCCAGCAGCTCCTGGAGCCGAGTTTGTTCCTGCAGTGGTGCACACACCCACCCAGCACCAAAGCTCTTACCCAAGGAGAGGCTCACAGACCCCGCTGCAAGCCCAGTATTTATGTATTTGAAAATAACACTCGTGTCTTCCCCTCTTTCTTACCTCCCAACAGTGCAGGACTCCAGCAACAGGAGGTAGCAGGACCCAGCTCCTGCCCCAGGGAGCTGCTGCAGGGGACACCAGCCTCCATCGCCACGCTGGCATCCCAACTCCTCCAGCCTCTAACGAGCAAAGCCTGGGGAACTCCTCCAGCTTCTAACGAGCAAAGCCTGGGGAAGAGTGTACAAAAAAAAAAAAAAAATCCCTTTTTAGCCCCTAAAACACCCCTCTCTGCCTGCAGGCTGGTGGGCTGGGTGTAGGAAGGGCAAGGATCTGGCCAGAACATCCTCAGCCCGGTGCAGACAACACTGACCATTTTCAAGGCTAAATTTTCAAAATGCTTAAAAAAAAAAAAAAATTCCAAGAAACAAGCAGGCATCGTTAACCCTCACCCAGGTCCTGAACTGCAGCCAAATCCCTTTGGGATTTTGAATATCCAGCCTCAGCCAGCCCCGCCAAACGCCACCTTCTCAGCTCTGCATCACCTCTGCTCCCACGCCCCAAATCTGGGGTTTGATCCTCAATAAAAGGTTGGAAAAAAATACCCAACTCCCGCCCTGGGTCTGGCAGCAAACACCAGGAACAAACTGCAGAGCACCGAAATCAAATGTTTATGTTGATATTTATTACAGCAGGGGGAGGGGGGAGAAGGGGGGGGAACCGTTTCATTCAAAAAACCATCCCATACCAATGAAGACAATAATTTAGCTATTCATTTTAAAATACATTAAAACCGGTCCTTTCATTTCCTCACGTCAGAACAAAAAAATTANGCAAACATTAAAAAAAAAAATTATTCGTATTACACGCTAAAAAAAAAGAAGTTTTGTCATCTCATGTCTTGCAGTCAGAATAATAAAAACAAGCCAAATGTCCCCCAAAAACATTTCAATGAAGGGGTGCGGAAAAAAGACATCCCTTTAATAAAACATTATCAACAAATATCGTACACAAACTACAATGTATAATAATTATTTTTTTTTTCCCCTCTCGGTAATTTTCGAACCAGACTACAAGGTAAGAAAAAACACTGAAACAAGATACAATGCTTTCAATAATCCGCACAAAGGTCAAATCCAAGGGAGAGAATATTTTACAGAATATGATATACATGGAGCAGAAATGGGAGCTGGAGAAAAACAAAGACCAAACTACAGGGTAGTGTCATGTACAGAGATCCCAACCCGCCGCCTTGGCTCGTCCCTTCCTCTCCCACCAGAAGGAAGGGCCTTCGATGCTTGCCATTAATTTTTATTTTCTTATTACAGAGCGAGCCTACAGAATAGCAAGGTTACATTTTAACAACAAGAATTCCTTAAAAAATATCTCCATCCAGTTCCAAATCATAGATAAGTGAAATCTTGACAAGAGCACATCTCTAAAGAAAAGAATGCCCCCTCCAAAATACCCCCAAAGCAAATAAAACCCCCAGAAAATCCCAAAGTTAGCTGGAGATCACAGTTTCAAAGTCCCAGGTCAGATTAACCCTTTTTTTTCCCGGTGGATTTAAAAAAAAATTATTAAAAAAATCAAATTTTTGCAGTGAACCAGCTGAAGGACTCTGGGGAAGGGAGGGACAAGAGATTTCTTCTTGTACTCAGAGGGGGGGGAAAGACTAACACAGTGCATGCCACAGTCACAGAGAGCAAGATCACGATTCATTCGAGGATGTGATCCTAGAAGGGGTCACCTGCGTTAACAAGTTTATAACGAGGTGGTGGAGTCTCTTCCCCAAAGCAGATCTTGTTAACTGGAGGAGGAAGCGTTGTGCTGCAAATGAACCAAAAAAAAAAACCCCAAAAAACAGAAGGGAAAAAAAACCCCCAAAACAAAGAAAAAAAAAAAAAGAAAAAAAAAAAAGAAAAACAGGCCTTCTGAACGAAAACCACCATTGTAAACTGTCCAGTTTATTTAAAAAAATGACTACAACAGAGACAACATGATTTCATATCTAGACTAGCTTCCTGGTGTCGCACGGCACAAACATACAACAGGTTCGGTTTCTGTCTTTATTTAAAAGAACAAAGCAAAGAGATCGGAGTTGGGTGCTAGAGGCTTCCGTTTGTTTCCAAAAAGAAGTGTCATGTACATATATAAACCCTTCTGCACAAAGAAGGGTCTTGTCATGTCTTGAAATATTTTAAGTTTTGTCCTTCATGTTTTATGGAATAAAAAGTTCAGCCTTTTTATTGCATGAAACTAAACCTGGGGTTTTGGCCCCCGCCACGCGTGTCCCTGCCCATACACCTAGCTTCTTCTTTTTCTTCTTCTTGCATAATTCGTTGAGATCCTCCGAACGGCAGCTGACTCTCTTGATCCTGGAGAGGAGGAGGGGGAGGGAAATCACACACTCATCGTCATGCTGGGGGAATACTGCAAGAGAGACAGAGCCACGGTGAGAAACCAGGTGGGTCAGATCCCCAGACATCGAAGAGGGGGATGCAAAAGGAGGCTGATGACAACTACACAGCAACCTAATTGGATCTAATAAACCAGGAAGAGAGGATATGCTGGAGACTCCAATTTATCAGGGCCTAATCTGTGCTGTAACTTGCTTTTCCGGGAAGAAAATCAGCAGAACAGTATGGGGCGAGATGCAATTTAAAACAAATAATTAACATGCACATGTGTATATGCTGCTAATAGAGGGAGGAGAAGAGGGATGTCTGCAGCCACCCAGGGAGCCTCGAATTGGCCAGGCTGCACTGGCTCCTCTCCACCCTGCAGATCCTCCCCCCTACACCAGCACAGCCCCGTCCCACCACAGAGCCCAAACTTCCACCCACTGACCTATTTCCTCCTGCCCACTTTTCTGTCCTGGAGCAGCTCACACATGGCACAACCCAAAAGGCACCCACTGTGCCAAGCCCACCCATCCCCGTGCCGGGACACCTCGGGGACCGTCTCCCCATCCCCAGGCAGGCACTCACTCACATTGTCATTTTGGAAGGAATGGAGAAAGTTGCCTCCCAGCTCCCCGTCGTCTCTTGGAGTGCCCGGGGGATTGCTAATGCCACTTATGTTGTTTGGAGAATTCTGTGGGAGATGGGAAGGGAGGTGGTGAGCAGGTCCCCACGCCCCCCTGAAACGCCACGGGGGCAGGACAATGCTGTGGGGCAGGACACAGCCCTGCCCACCCCAGTCACATTCCCTGTGTCCCCATCCAGCAGGGTCACAGCAGCACCCCAGTGCCGAGGAAAGGGGAGCCCACACACCCACCCTGCAACCCCACTTACTTTTGGAAGTCCATCTATGTCTCCTGACCCTGCAGAGGGGAGAGAAAGGAGAAAGAAGAGCCTTACTGGGGCTGCAGCCATGGCCCTGTGCCCCCCACACCCTCACTGATTTCCACCCAGAGGCTCAGCTTTGAGCACTGGTGCGAACTGGGGGCTGACCCCGGGATGGGAGCAGGCACTGGGATGCTCTGCCAGTGTCCCCAGGGAATGAAGGACCATCGTGGCTCACCTAACGATCCGTTCATGTGGTGGGGCTCCATCCCGCCCATGCCACCCATGGGGCCGTCAGAGCCGGGGCCCATTGGGAACTGAGGAAGAAAAAGGAGACAAAACCAAAATCAGCCACAAAACAGCCCCAAGCAGCTGCCATGGTGGCTCCTGAGGACTGTCCCTGCCCCAGCCATCCCTCTGGAGCAGGGCAAGGAGGGATGCATCATAGAATGACTGGATTGTTAAGGCTGCAAAAGTCCGTGGAGATCACTAAATCCAACAGTCAACTCAGCACCACCACTAAACCACACCCTGAAGTGCCAGATCCACATGTTTCTTGGACACTTCCAGGGATGGTGACTCCACCACTCCACCACCTGGGTAGCACACTCCAATGCTCAGCAACCCTTTCCATGAAAAAAAATTTCCTAATATCCAATCTGAACACTCCCTGGCACAACTTGGGGCTGTATCACCCCCTGAGGCTGCGGGGCTCATGGTCCTGTGGGTTCACCTATAAAATTTGGCTGGATGGCAGACCCAGAGCCATGGCAGCACAGAGGGCTCCCTCCAACCAGCATTCCACAGGATTTAAGGTTGCCCACATCCCACAAAACCCAGCACCTCGGCCGGAGCAGCAGGACCGCTGCTCTCTTAATAAGCATAAAAAATTAACAAAGTCGCCCAAGAGTTAATCGCTTTTTGATGGTTTGTTTTATTTCTGTTTTGTAACAAATGGCTGAAATCAATTAAACTGCTTTACTCTCAACTGATGAAGTTAATTATGATTTGTTATGGTATCTGATATGTAAATTATTAGAAAGCAGACTTACATTCGATCGACTGCCTGCGGGCGGTACTGGATTAATCATTGTGTAGATGTTGTCACTTGAATTTGTTGAATCTGTGGAACAGTGAAGCCCAGTAAGTCGGGTGATTAATTCATTTCTTAATTAAAACAAACTCATGCCACTTGAACTCATTCTTTTGTATTTTATCACCCAAAATTCCCTCTAACTACCACCATTTTCTGGCTAATTTGTATTTAATGAAGATCCACAAAGTTTTTAATCACAGAAATTCAACTGTGAAAAATAATTCAGCTCCTGGCTGGGAAGGGTGGGGAGGTGATTCCTCACCTTCCTGAGCCCCACAGCATCCAAATCCATAGGGGGATGTAGGAACATCCCCAAATGCCATTCCAAAGCCAAGCAGCCTGAGCCACTCACTTCCCAGAAAGCCAAAAGCCACAAAAATTGGTCATTACCAATAAGGCAGGGATTGCCTGTGCTCAGCAGCACAACCCCAGGGATGGGGGTCTCGTGCCATGAGAAGGGGCAGGAGCCTGGGAGGGCTGGCCCTGGAGAGAAGGGGGGGGGTCTCAGGGGGCTCGTACCTGCAGGACTGGGCATGATGGGTGTCCCTGGAGGGCCACCACCGCCAGGCGGACCCTGCGGAGACAAAGCCGGCGTCAGATGTGCAAACATGAGCATCACCCACCTTTCCCTGTTTTCACACACCTCCCCCAACGCTCACCCCCCCCTAAACCCAGCCCAGTCACCTCCCACGGCACTGATTCCCCCCCAAAGCACATGAACGCCTGACAAAAGGACAGACAGCTGGGGCAGGAGGACTCACCACGTATGTACCAGGCGATGAAGAAGAGTATGGGATCTGTAGGGACAAGAGAGACAAGGTTCAGCCATGGGGTGCTCCTGCAGGCTGGATCCCAGGATGCCCCCTCAGCCCGGCCAGGATGGCAGTGCCAGCAGCCTAAGCAAGAGGCTGGGGAACCCCCTCACATTAGCAGGACTCAGCTAACGGGGAATGATCCCGTTTGCAGGACACTCCCCAACCAACCCCACTCTTGCCCCAAGACACTCACTGAGTTAGCACTGCTGGGGTTCGGCCACGGTCTACCAGCACCCGGCCCCCTGGGGACAGAATTAAACAGGGGAAGAAATAAATGTTGTGCTTTGCTCCAGACAGCCCCGAGTCAGCGGCCCAACCTCCCGGCACGGGGATTGCCTTACATGTTAATTCCAGGCATGCCAGGACCTAGGGAGTTGGGTGGAGGTCTCATGCCGCTGCCGTAGTTCTGCAACGATAACCAAGGGTCAGTCTACCGTAACGGGGACACCAGAGGGACAAGAGAAAGGGGAAAGAAACAAACAAAAAACCAAGTGGGTCTGCGTGCGAAAATGAGCTTCAAAAAAAAAAATTAATGACGATGAACATAAGAGGCAATTGTGCTCATAAAAAACCAGGCAGCTGAATATGGACAGGAGCCAGGCTGAGCCCCAAAGTTCCCCCTCCCCGCTCTCTGTGGAGGGAAAACATCCCCCTCCCAGCTCTGAGAGACAATTCTGTTCACAGCCCCCAGCGCCAGCAACAGCCTTTTGGATTTTTCCCTTTGTGCAGGACAAAACAGAGGCAGGAGGAGAAAAGGCACCACTTGGAAGGTTCCTGCTGCAGAGTAAGGATGAGGAAAGGCTGCACGAGCTCCCCCTGAGATGGAGCACTCCTTGCTCCCCGGATGGCTGCTGGAGTAGGGAAAACCAAGCCAGGCTTGTTTTTCTGTTGCTCCCCAGCTCTCTGCTCCATCCCCCGGAGCGGGTCTGCCGCCGCAGGGAGCGGGTGAGGGCAGGCAGCCCCCTGGGCCTCCTCTCCTGCCTTATTCCTCCCTGGCTTAGCCTCCAGCTGGGACCGGGAGCCTCAGATCTGCATCCCTCATCTCCTAAAACCAGCTCTAGTACAAAGCCAAGCCCAAGGCAGTGGAGGAAGAGGAATCCCCCGAATGCCGCGCTCCATTTGGTCGGTGCTTTGCTCCCCGTGCCCTCCAGGCGACGTGCCGCCGGATTTAGGTCGCGCTGCCGCTCTTCCCCTCCCACCTCCCTCTGTGTAATGCATCTTTCTGGACTGTATTTCTGCCATTTAAAGAAAAACCTGCTACAGCAGGAGGGATGGCTGGCCACTTCCTACACCACAGCCCCTTGGAGTGCTTGGATTTGAAGTACAATACTTGAGTGCTGTCAATTTTTACCTGGATTTACGGATGCACCAGTGCACGGTGCACCGCTGAGGGCATCACCAAAGTTTGTTTTGAAGAGGCAGAAAAGGGTTTTCCCCAAACAAATTACCAGCAAGTCCTTAATTGATCGAAATTTCAGCCATTTACACTGAATAGCAGCATCAAGCCCCTTGTTTAAAAAAAAAAAAAAAAAAAGGGCTCAGCGTTTTTAATTGGAGCTGAAAGGCTGGAAAACGAAGCCAGCTGAAAGATGCTCAGGGAGGGTGGGGAGGGAACGCAGCTGTGCCGAGCGACCTGGGCAAGGCACCGCCAGAACCCAGAGAGCTACAAACCCTCTTCACATTGGTGCTGGCAAACCCTGTCCTGGCTTCTGCAGAGCTACAAATGGGACTCTTAAAGGGAAAAAGGCAGTGGCAATCAGCTGAAAGGGATGATTCATCACTGCTGTGCAATAAGGAGCTGCTGTCAGGACGCCGGGATGTCCTGGCTGGATGTTCTGCAGCCCTCTAGAATCGTTTGAGCAGTATTTAGGAAGGTCCCAATGCAAAGCCTAAAGGAAAACAAGCCCTGGGGACACAAGGTGTGAGGGGCTGCTGGGTCTGGGTGGGTATTTTTGGTGGCTGCCTGCGCAGGCGCCGATTCCTGGACGGCTGCGGGGAGGCAGCGCCTGCGGGTGCCAGATTGGGAAGCCCAGCGCTTCTCCAGGGAAAGGCTGCCTCTTAAAAAACCTCTCCCCAACGTACACACACACAGGGAACGGTGGAGTCAAAAATAAAGCTCTGAACATTTCACAACTCCTGCCGGCTCCCAGAGCCGCCGCCATCCCACGCGGCGCTCAGCGCGCGCTCGCCGCTTCCAAGTTTCACGGCGAGCTCTGGCAGTGGGAAGCAGCCTCCCCCGGGCAAGCCGCCGCCGCTCGCCTTGGCGCAGGCCACGCTAGCAAATGCTTTTTTTTTTTTTTCTTTTTTTTGGGTGTAATCCTCCAGGAAAGGAGGATTTTAAGCACAGCAGCAGCGCTATGAGAGGGCTTGCCTGCGAAACGATGCTCGCGCAGGGTTTTTGTCCCCTACCCTAGGATGGATGGAGACGGCCGAGCACCCCTGAGCAGCATCCTCAGGTTGGTGCTAAAGAGATGACACAACTCCCTCTTTACACAACATTCACTTATCTCAACAGTCTCCAGGGGAAAAACAAAACAAAACTCCAGCGCACCCGCTAGTCTCCTGACAGACTCTGATCCTCGCGCTACAAACTCCACGTAGGCGACGATGCAGAGAGGATAAACCTCCAACCAAAATATGGTAATCTGGTTTTGAAGTCTCGTAGAAGGAACAAACAGGAGTGAGTCAACAACAAGCCACTCCATAAAGTGAATCAACGGAACGACAGCATATATTAACCCAGATCTGCTTAATTTCAAGAGTTTACTCCCCTTTCCTGAAATAGAGAGCTCAAGCAGGCAGCAGGAGGGGCAGGTGGAGGGGAACCTCGCAGGGGAAAGCCTTATTCCCTTGCTAAAGGGATCTTTGCCATTTCTTTTTATTTATTAATTTCAAATGCAAGCCTCCTTTCCCTTTCCTGCTGTTAGGGTCGTAACTGTTTCCCAGGCAGGCAGTGTAATGCACTCAAAGGCTGCTCCGGCGCGGAGCTAAGTGCCATCCCCTCTGACAGAAGGGCAGGAGGGAGGCTGCAATACCCTTAATGAGCTCTGAAGACCTCACTCCTGTTAAAAGGAGGGATTTCCAGATGCAAGACTAATGTAAAACGCATTAACACTAATGGGGGGACAGGGTGTGGGGGGGGAACTCCCAGCCCTCTGAGCCCCAGGAGGTTGTTCCCATGGTCTGTAGGATGGGCTTTGGCACTGGGCTTACCTGCGGACCGGGACCCATGGGGCCCATCCCTCGTGGAGGATTCATCCTTTGCATGGGGCCGCCCATGTTAGGGTGCCCTGTTGGGAGGAAAGCAGGGGTGTTACACGGCACCACAGCCACTCTGGGTCCCAAATTAACAGCTAATTAGGAACATCGGTGCTCGACCCTCCTCTGCTGGGTTTACCTTGCTGTCGCGTGGGATCCATCGAATTGGGCAGCAATGGCTGTGTACCGGGAACGGCACCCGGGGGCTGTGAAAGCAAGGCAGCAAGATTGAAAAAATAAATCCTGCATCCCGCTGCATCCTGCTGCATCCCACATCCCACTGCTACAGCCTCCAGGTGTTTGCCTCCCTCATCCTTCTGCAAAACCCCTCTAAACCTCAAACAAGGTGCCAGCGTTTCCTCCTCCCCCCAGGCCGCGTGCTGTTGTACTATAGGGAAGCAGGGGAAAACCTGGGCTGAGCAGGGCAGAGGGGTCAAATCCAGCAGGGAAAGGTGAGGAGCAGCATGGCACCCTGGTAACACACAGCAGCAGGGCCCAACCAGGCAGTGATTCACTGGCTGTGGTGGGGAGATGCTCCACGTGCAGCAGAGCAGGGCTGGGACCCATCCCTGCGCAGGCTGAGGGGAAGGCGGATGCTCCCCCTCCCCAAACTCACATTCCACTCGGGCAACGCTGCTATTTAAGCTTCAAAGGCTACTCCAAACAGATAAAAGGGAGGAAAAATGCAGATATTGTCTGCCTGAGGGAAGCAAACTGTAAACAGTTTTTCTACGGCGCTGCCTTTCACTTGGATGCCGACACGGAGGATCCCAGTGCTGGAGCACAGGCCCTGGGTGCACATGGCTGTGCTGAGGCAGAATCAGCCCAATCCCAAATTTTTTGCAGGCTGGAAGCTGGCAGCAGGAGGAAGATAAACCACGGGGGTTGCAGAGGTGGGTATTTACACTTCTGCTGCCTGACCTTCCTGCCTGCCTATTTATTCCTCTTATCCCTCAGGATGTGACCGCAACCTTGCTGAGCTCTGCCTAGGTACAAACACGTGTTTTATATGTGGTGTTTGGGGGAATAAAATGAAATCCTTCTCATTAACTTTACCCACTCCTGGATGCTTGATCCTGCTGTGGGAACAGCCTCCCCAAACCTGTCACCCCTGACTCTCCTGCCTGCCCAGCTCACTGTGCTCACCTCCAGCAGAGCTCCAGATGAGCCCACAACCACGGCAGGATGGGGTCCTGTTAAAACTGACCCATGAGGAGGTGCAGTGAATTAATACCTCGTTAGAGCAGCCATCAGTGCCCTGGGTGGAAAGCTCTTCCAGCTATCCGGGCACAGGGGTCCTTCATTAGCCCCTTCTGGGTTTTTCTCAGCTACATCTCAGCTGTCTCACCATCAGTTAGCAAGTTCCAAAGACTCAAGTCTCAAATTCAGCAGGCACAAACCCAGAGCAAGCTGGTACTTCCTACTTCCTGACTATCCTGGCTCTTTCTGCTAATTAGACCTACAGAAAAATAACGCTGATAGCCAAAAAACAAGCTCCCAAGATAATTTCTGCAGAGACACCTCTGCTGCTCAAAGGAATTATAGGTTTCCTTTAATTTCCCTTTAGAGACAAATAACCTCTGGCTTGGTCATTACCCTATGGATCTGCATGGCATCGTCGGGAGGGAGATGAATTCCTTAACCAAAGGCCACGCACGCGTCCAGGCAGGGCGTGGGGTGGAAGCCTCGGTCCGTAAGGCCAGAAACAAACTGCCCTTGTATAAGCTGGGATAAGAGGATAAACCCAACCCAAAAAATTCAGCGGTGACCTGCCCGGCTTGACCCCGCCGCTGATCTAAACGCTCGGTCAACCCAGCAGCAGGATTATCTCCATCACTTTAATTTTCTGCGATTGCAGGGAAAATCCAGGCGGGCAGCGAGCACGCGGCACGGCACAGCCCTGCTGGGAGCACCACGGGTGGAAAGCAGCACGTTCCCCGCTGCTGTTCCCACCCTGGACAGGCCCAAACCTCAAAATTAAAATTAAACTATCAGCGTTAAGTGACACCTGATGCTCCAGCACTAGGAAAAAGGAGGGTGACCAAAGGAGGCAATGCTTGCCACCCAAACCCAAGGAGCATCTGCGGGACACCTGGCCCTTGTCCCCTTTCCCAAATAACAGCTATCCCCAGGAAATCCGGAATCCCGGGAGCGCAGTACCTGGTTGCCCATCCTGATGGGGGGCCGGGGACCTCCGGCGTAGCGCGGCGACATGAACGGCTGTGGGGACACAAAAGGGGGTCAGGGCTGAGCTGTGGGGAGGCAGCACGCTCCCCACGCACGCTGGTTAGCCTGTACACGCTGCTTTTGGTATTTTTGTGGTTTGTTTTTTTTTTTTTTCTGGAGACATCCTTTTTAAAAAAGTTATGTTTAAAAAGGAAAAAAAAAAAAAAAGAGAAAGGTGTCTGGAGTCCGTTTTTTAGACATTTTCTCTGTAGGTTTATTGTTTGAGAGCGTGTTTGACATCGGCAATACTAGGTGAGGCTGTTAAAATTAGTGCATGGGAAACCCTGAGTGTTAGATAATGTTCAAGTTTAAATATATAGAGATATATTAAAAAAAAGTGGCAAATAAGCACATACAGACACGCACACACAAAAAACCCCAGTGCTAAGTACTGAAAAAAAAAAAAAAGAAGAAAGGCTTAAAGTTACTTCTTTTTACAACTGCTGCTACTAACAGAAGCTTAAAAACCCACATCAAGTTAAATTTCTCAGGCTACCTTGGGAAGGTAAAACAGTCTGATACCCACGATTGACTTCTCAGTTCACTGACAACTGCATATCAAAAAAACAAAAAAAAAAAAAAAAAAAGAAAAAATAAAAAAGGGAAAAAACCAACGTTTTGCTTTGGAGCTGGGGTGCCCGGGGGGATGCTCCCCGGGGAGCGGGTACCCGCTGCCCAGCATGCTTACAGAGGGGGGAAAAAAAGAAGTAAATCGAGCGCACGTCCCGGTTCACAGCCCTACCCATCACTAGTGTCTTTACCTGACTGTGGGGTCCCATCATGCTGTTAGGATTGTGGGGTGGAGGCTGTGCGTGTGGCGAGGGCTGTGACCCAGGCGGTCCCTGTGAGGTCAGACAGTAGAAGGAGGTTATAGATTAGCACATGAAAGCGCAGAAAGAGCTAAAAAAAGGATTCACGGGTGGACCTGTTTAGTTGGGGAGTCAGTTCTCAAGGTTTTAAATGATTTTTTTTTTTCCTTTTTTTTTTTCTTTAAATTGAGTTTCTATTCATTTGCAGCTGAACAATAAGTCATGATATATGCAAAAAAAATATATATATTCAAAATCAGAACATCTGTCAAAATACAGCGGCCACATTGAGGGTAAACGGTCCAGTGGTTCAACCAAGTCTGCAATGATAAACACACAGGGAAACACTTTGCAGGGGCGTGCAACGAGGAAAAAAAAAATATGCAGGAAAGGACCAGAGAGGTTGGGGGGAAATACAAAAAACACCCCCAAACTGAAAAAAAAAAATTAAAAAAAAATCTTTAAAAAAAAAAAAAATCATTTTTTTCCTCTCTGGTCCCAAAGGTTGGAAACACCTCCAGGTTTGTGTTTTGATCGTGGTTCACTGGAGGTGCTGGAGCGAGCGCGGAGGACGAGGAGCACGTCCCAGCTCACGCTTGGGCAGCGTTTGGCCGGCACAACCGGGGCTGCACCGCCACGCTGAAGGGATGCAACATCCTTCCTCGAGGTAGATTCCCTAAGGATGGGAGCAAAATGGCTTGCGAGCAAAGAAAGGATGTCTAGGGGAAAAAAGGAGAGATTAGTTGGTGCAGGTTCAAGGCTGCAATGCAGCAGTCGCTGACATTTTGGGCTTGAACACCCAGTTCAATTTTTTTTTTTAATTTCCCTTAAAAGCACGAAACGAAAATTTGCTTGGAAAAACCGCGAGCTCGGTGCAAGAAATATACCGGTGCGTGTTAACGTGAGGAAAGAAAAAAAAAAAAAAAAGTATTTTTTGAGTCAAATGAGGTGTAATTGGTAGAGGAAGCACAGGGGCTCTGTCAGTAGGTGATGGGAAGCGACGGCAGGCTCCAGGACCGGCGCCGGAGCAGATGTTCTCTACCTGCCTCGTTACTAATTTCAACAAGTGTTCGCCTTCTAGCTGCTGCCAGCAATGGCATGGTTTGTTACCATGAGCAATTTTCTTAATTAACAGACATTAATTAGCCATTTAGCAATTTTGCAAGCATTTGTTTAGCAGCTTTCCTAAACATGAATACCACTGTGATAATGGTACTGATTAGAGGGTCCCCTAATTAACAGTACAGGGAAGGAAAATTGAAATCACATAAATTAAAAAGGGAGGGGAAGTTAATGAAGGCAGGACATATTTGCACCTGCAAATCTTTTGTACGGCAGAAACTTGAGTGCAATGTAAATAAAGTAAGAGGGTGGGTTTTTTCTTCTTTTTCTTTTTTTTCTTTAATTTTTTTTTTATTTGAATGGTTCGGCGGCGAGATGGAGCCAAGTGGATTTAAAACCAACAGCCTCCTGCCAGCCTCTCTGCTCCAGCCGCTGAAATCTCACCACTTACACCACCATTTATTCTCCAGGAGCCAAAAAGAACCAGGCCCTGCCCTTAGTGCCTGGCCAACCTCATCTGGACCAGGTCACAGCACCTCAGGACAACCCTACCACTGCCTTCTCCATCCATGTCCCACCAGAGCGGAGAAGGCAAACCTCTGAGGTCCAACTGCAGCATCAACCTCCTTTAGCAGAAGTCCTCTCCAGGCATGAAAGTTGACTGATTTTTGCTTCTCAGTTGCTAACTCTGTCTGTGAATGCAAAGTGCAGCAGGGGCAGCAGACACCTCCCACTGTCCCCCAGTGAGGTCTGGCCACCCCCAAAGCCCTTCCTACACATCTCAGCTGCACGATTTGGGGTAGGGAAGATGAGAAGAGGTGATGAAACCAATTGGAAGGTAAAAACCAGGGCTGGCAGAGGCCAAACCTCAAGCCCCATCACTGCAAGGGTCAGTGTCCCCCATGATGCCTGCCTTGTGCTGCAGGAGGGGGTCATTTCTGTGCAGGTACTGATGTCCTTCCCCTCGTATCCCACGGCAGGTGAGGACGTGGGGCGAACAGGTATCAAACACATGGGGGACACGGCCACCTGAAGGCACCCTGGCTGGGCCTGAAGGCGATGCTCTGGGTCTGCATTTCGAGCTGCGGAGCAAACAGCGTTTGATTATTGGAGAAAAAGCATGTATGAGACCCGGCAGCACTTCCAGCAGAGAAAAATCCCCTGCGGCAGCTGGATCCAGAGAGCATCCGTTGTTTGTGCTGCTGAGTGCATCCTCTGGAGCGCGGTCCCGCCCCGACACCAAGGCTGCTCCCGGGATGCTCCAGGCTCGGCGCCGCAGCATCCTTGCCCTTGCATTGTCCCATGTGGTACCATTCCCAGAGGACACTTCTGGATAAGGTGACGCCCAGCTTGTGCAAATGTTTTGACAGGCAGGGAGCAGCTGAAAGCAGCTTTTTGATTTTTCCTTCTTTTCTTGCTTTTTCCGAGAGGCGGCATCCAAAACGCTCGCTCCGAGCTGCGACTGCCGCAGCCCCCTCAGCATGGGCTGCCCTGCTCCGTCAGAAACGCAGCCCCTCTGGATAGTGTTATCTCCATAAATATTTGCAGATGTTTCAGGGCTGGGACCCGTGTAGGGCCGGGAACGCCTGCCGGAGCGGTTGCCTTTTCGCACGGGATTGCCTCGCTGCAGAGGAAGCAGCAGATGCTCCCGATGGATCACGGCAGTTGAGACAAGTGTTTTGCAGAGATGACATGTGGGCTCCAACCAACAGAACATCCCTTTTTTCTTTAAAAAACGTGTGTTTAGCAGTTAATAACTACTCCTGTTAGAAGAGGAGGTTGAACACACGCCGTCCTGCCTCCTCCACACCCCTCCATCCAGCCCTGGAGTCGCATCCCTGCGGCACAGCTCCTTCTGACAGACCATGCTGGGTGAGCAGGACCTGCTCTGCGGATGCTTCACTCTCATCTCCAGACCAGCACTCTCCACAACCAATGGAGAAACTCCATAATCTATCAAGTTTTCCCTTTTTTTCCCCAAGCTGGACACTCTTGTATGTGGGGTTATTCTTCATCTTCCTGTAGCTGCCTCAAAAAACCCCCAAAAACAACCCCAACAGCTAAAACGGTGACAGAGGAAACTGTTTCCAACAGCTGTTGGTGCCCCAACCTCCGCTCTGCTTCATTTTTTTCTCCCCTCTACGCTCCAGGGACTTTCAAAGCCCAACGTGGCCCGCCGGACAGCCGAAGTTTGCTGCCACAGCTGCTTCCTACAGGGAGTTTCCAGGAGATCAGGTTATTTCCACTCTGTCTTTCATGAGCTCGACTCCTCAAACTTCTTGTAAAATATTAAAGATGGAAAATGGCACGAGCGATCATAGCTCTGCGTGTGTCAATTTATGTTTCCAGTGTAATTCACCACAAATGGATCATGTTTTATGGGCTACATACTTTCAGCTAATGGGGGAGTTTTGCTATTTAAAAACATTTTCAAGCACCTCTGGGGGTGGCAGAACAAGGCAGGATGGTACGAGCAGGCAAAGCATCACTGCCGCGAGACACCGATGGTTTCGAGTTAGCAATAGGGAGGCATCTTGTGTTTAAAATACCTGCCCCTGCCTGCCAGTTCTGACGTTAGAAAACACTAAAATAAATTAGATGGGTATTAATTGAAGCCATGCCTGGGTTTATTGGAGAGGAGCTTTATTTCTACTGAAGGAGAGAGATGTTTTGCAAGTTGTCAAGAAAAAAATGAGGTATCTTTTTTAGCTTTCAGGAGAGATGCTCCAGTCGCCTTCAAAGAGAAAGACCCCAGCTGACTTCCAGCATGTGGTGCTGGGTGAGGACCTTCCCGAGAGAGGGCAAGGCGAGGCCAGGAGAGGTTAGACAAGGCAAGGCAAGGCAAAGCAAGGCAAGGCAAAGCAAGGCGAGGTTAGGCAAGGCAAGGCAAGGCAGCAAGGCAAGGCAAGGCGAGGCGAGGCGGGCCAAGTTCCCCCGCAGACAGAGAAAGGCAGTCGTGGGCAGGAACTCTGCCTCGCCTGCAGCTGGGGCTCCCAACTGCAGAAGCCTGGTTTTAAGGAATATGTTTAACACAAGCTCTTCAGGAAACAAACCCGTGTCAGCCGGAGCCAAGAACAGTCACCTCCATCTGGCTGGAGCACCCGAGAGAAAGTCGACTGCAAATCCCACCATATGCTCCAGACGCTCGGTACAAAAGCCTCGGGCATCCTACTAAACTTCCAGAAAAAAAACTTTCTCTGATGCTTGCTTTTCCTTTCCTCCAGCTTGTAGGCTACCTTCCTCCAAACCCTGCCTGGTGCAGGCTGGTACCAAGTTCTACCCCAGGATTTTGGGAAGGGCAGCCTGGTTTTATGGCTCTCATGCTGCCTCACAGGAACTGGCTGACCTGAGCTGGTGGCACCCGCCGAGCAGTGGCAAATCCCACTGAGACATCAGGACAGCTGGGCAGGGGGAAAATGGTGGCATCTAAGGGGGGAGCAGGACAACATGGACCCCTTCCTATTGTCCCTGGATTTACCATCTTCATGCCATGGGCGACCTCACCCAAAGAGAGAGGTCTCCAGAGGATGCGGGGAGGAGAGGCAGGCAGGGCAGGGGATGTTGGGGGGGAGCCCCCCGGGCTCTGGAGCCCCTGGTCCTCCCCAGCTCCCGAGGTCTGTCTGCATTAGGGGGCAGTGTGGGAACACGGAGCAGCCGGCGCTTTGTTTTGGTGCATCTCGGCGCCGAGCCGCTGATGCATAGCTAACGCAGCGCCGACATTGATTTATGGTCAACTTTCCATTTCATCAGCGCGGGGTACGGGGCGGCGCGGGGACTCTGCGCTGGGGAGAGCAGGCACGGCTGGGGGGGGGGGGGTCGGTCGCGCCGCCCCCCCCCCGTTTATTTAGTGGTGTAAAGGTGTGGTATTAATTGCTTTCAATTTTTTGTTTTCCTTCCTGTATTTCCCTGTCACCCCCCTGTCCCTCCTGTGAGGGATCTGCACCCCGGCATCAATCCAGCTTTCAAAACAAAAGCAGGAACGCCTCTGACGACCTTTAGGAGGATGAGCAGAGGGTTTGTTTGCTCATCTCAACGGGACAAAGAGAGGGATTTAAATAAAAGCATCTACCCATGCCGGCCGTCAACCCAGCCAACCTTTTGTCCAGAGCGCAGCCGATGCTGTGCCGCTGGCTGGCACCATGAAATGCCCCAGCAACCCAGGAGTGCCACGGGCCTCTCCTTTCCCATCATTTTGGGAGATTCTGCAGGCTGCACTTCCCTTGGCCCCTGGCCTGAAGGTCACTGCTGAGCCCTGGCACTGGGAAGGGAATCTCACTCCAAGGCAGTGGCTGTGGATGGGCGATGTAGCCTGGAGTCCTTCTTGCTTCTCCCTTTTCTAGAGCACTCCTTCTTCTCCCAAGCTCACTCACATGGGTTTGGACTACAAAGTCCCAGGAATGGTCCTTAAAATTTTTTCCCTTTGCCAACCTGTGGTGGGCATCCTCACATGCAGGGCTGGGGGGGAAGTTCATGCACCCCCAAGGTGGCAGTGCGGGGTTTCCGCTACCTGAGTTCTGCTGGTGACTCATTCCTCAGCTCCCTGTGTGATGCCCCACCATGCCTGGACATGATCAGGCTCTCTAAATCCTCTCAAAAACTATCTGCCCATGGCTGCTACCCTTGGGGATATCCCTTGAAGGTCCCTGGCACCGAAGAGCGAGATGCTGAAAATCCTTGAGCCCTCTCCAGCAGTCTCCTGGCATGAGGATGGCACTGGCTGAGGTGGTACCACCTCACTCACTCCCAGGGCTGGCATACCAAGGGTTAGGGAGAAGTCCTTTCTATCTTCTGTGACCTTTTTGTTTTTGCCTTCTCAATTCAGGCACTTTAATCTCCTACAGATAGGAAATTACTCCTGAGCTGTGACTGGCTCAACACTGAGCCTCCAGCCCACCTCTGCAAAGAGCTGCTCCCCAGCATCTCCTGAAGCTGGAATCAGCTCCAGCACCCGCAATAAATCAGACAGGCTTTCATGGAGGCGATGCTCAGACTGTGTTAAAAGGTGGGATTTTTCTTCTGCTTTCCATCCCGAGGGCTGGGAGGAGAAACCAGATGTTGGAGGGCTTTCAGGAAAGGCAGGCTCTTGAGATGTCACATGTGAGCCATATGCACCAGCACCCACCCTCTCTTCCCTCCGGCAGCGCCGGGGATGGGCAGCATCCCCCACACGACACCTGTACCAGTGTTATTACATTGTCTGGGGTTTCAGGATCCCCTCCTGCTTCTGAGCCACCCCCTGCCCCAGCAGCTCCCAGGCCAGCTGCACGGGAGGCAGGGAGCTGGGATGGGTTGTTTGCTCTTCAATCAGACCCTCAGTGCAGAAGTGCTACAGGAGGGCAGAAAGGAAAGAGGGGGGACAGCTTGGGGGCTGTCAACGGGAAGAGTCGAGACGGCAGCATGAACAGTAAGTCTGGAGAGATGTGACTCCTCTCCCTCACCTTTCCCGCTCCGGGAAAGCCAACCCATACTCTTGATGCCTTGCCCTAAATTCACGCCAGCTTTGCAGCCCTCGCAGCTCGGCGTGAAGCAGAAGCCCCAAAGGACAGTCAGCTTCACCACGGGGCGAGATCAGGACGTTTTGGAGACACATTTGTTGGAAGCAGCAGCTTGGCACTCGGATTGCTGGCAGCAGCTATGACCTGCGAGATTGCATCTCCGCCGTTGGCTTCACCCCCTGCCGCCGAGCGCTGCTACAAGATTCGCCTGTTTTAGGGTTCCCGATCAATATCGGATATTCTTACTTTGTCAGAAGCATGTTCAGGAAATGGGATCTCTCTTTCTCTCAAAAAAAAAAAAGACAGGACCCTCCTTCCCCCTTCCCACACAAACGCAATCGCCGATATCGGGCTCAGATATCGCCACAATAAATCACAAGCTCCTTATCGAGCTCGCCTGTCTACTGCCCGAGAAGTTCTCCCATATACAAATCACAAGCCCAGATTAAAAAAAGCCCAGCTTGCCAAAACAAATATTCCTTTCAACTCTTATCCCATTTTTTACGCAAACAAGTGTTTCGTCCTCAAGCAGGAGGATTTTAAAGCACCGAAAGCTTATGTTGCTGCAAACCACTGCAGCTCACCCCAGGCAAAGAGATTCCTGAGAAAACCCCCAAGGTTCAAGGCTTGAAAACTCCTTTTCTTTGTGCTCGTTGATACCCTTTCTGTCAGCATCACTCCAAACATGTTACCCCCTCCTCCGTCAGAGCTCGGTGTGGGATAAGGAAGGAGTGAGGGGACTTTGGGGACTTTGTTGGGTATTTGCTTACAAGGTGCCTCCACGGCATTCAGGGATTTGGCTGGAGCCCACTCCCGCCTGCAGCCACAGCCAGGGTTTGTTAATGCATTCAGTGATTGCATTTGGAAAAAATCAAGTGGTTAACCAGAGGAGGGGGAAAAAGTTTCAGGAATCAAAATCCAGAATGTTTTCAATTACGCACGTCTGTTAGGACTGGAGAACAAATACAATCCCAACCCAAACACAAACCAAGCAGCTTTGGAAAAAAACATTGGTTGTAAATACACAGTAACCTCTTCGAGCAAGAAAGGAATTTGCTTTAAGGCCACAAAAGATAGAAAGCAAACGTGGAAGGACAGCAGAACACAAGTTATCCCTAGACAGGTCAGCTGTGCAGGCATGCTGCTTCCCTAGCATCCTCTTGGAAAAAAAAAACCAAAACACAGGCACGACAGCGCTGACACCCAGAGCGAAAGCAAACACGTGCGCGGTGTGCAGGGAGCACCGGGAGGAGCGGCAGCCTACCTGGAAGAACCCGGGCGGGATGGGGCCCCCGGGCATCCCGTCATTCGGGGGAATGTTTCCAAGCACGGGACTCGGGGCAGCAGCTGCGCTCTGCAGGGAACAAAACCAGGGCAAACATGGTCAGAGTTATGACAAAAGCGCATTAAAAATGCCACCTCTCCTGCCACATCACACTGAGTCAATCTGCCTCGTACCTCTGGAGCCCTGAGCAGCTTTCCCCGTGGAGGAACGGGGGGAGGATGCTCGCAGCTGGAGGGGCACCGGTCTCTGTGACTCACCCACAGAGGAGATGGCCACACAGAACCTGGAGATGATTCTGGGGTTTCTTTATTCATTTACCCAGGCACTGAGTCTTGTTCACCCACCAAGGAGCCTCATCCAACATGTCATTTTACGCAGAAGCTGTTTGAAAGCTTTTTAAATGCTTCTCTCCCACCTCCCCGCCACGCTCGCTGGTTTAGCCCTGTCCTTCCAAAATTATGCTTCCCTGACCTCACCAGCACGCCAAGGCTTTACTATTCATTTCCCAATTCATTGCACCCAACCTGTGGAGTTACATTCCCCCTCCTGCCTCCCCAGAATGAGCCACCAGTGCAGCTCCAGCCCCAAAAAGGTGGGACGGAGACAGACATGGGGTACCTGGATGCCCCACTCGCTCCTGCTCAGCATCCCTATTTGTATTTATTCACTTCCTCTGGGAAAGCACCAGCATGATGGGAAGCTCCTACTCTGACAGAAAATGTAAGAAAAAGATCTTTCCCTAAAAACCACTGCTGGTGACACATCCCTGTGGGGTTAGGAGCAGTACCTGTTGCCATCCAAGTGCCCCCCAGTTTGCCCACCACCAAGTGACCCCCATTCCCAGGGCAGTTATGAAGGCACCTCAGTGGTGTTAATTTGGTTTGGATCACTGAACTTACTCCCTCCACCAACTTCTATGATGGACGTACCCACCTAAAACCATAGTGGAAAAATTTTCCACTGTGGAAATCCCAAGAACAGATGGGGTACATGTGAGCCTGCTCAGGCTTGGTTTCACCCAACAAACCCCACGTCCCAACAGCAGCCGAGCCAGCCCCGGCTCCCGACCGCATCCGTTGCAGCAACAACCACAAGATGTGAGCAGAGGGGGAAGCCAGGCTGTCAGGGCAGCCTGGAAAATTAGGGATTATTACTAAGGACTAAGGATTGCCAACACAGGATCCCCATGTTTGGTCGGCAATCTTGCTACTCCTGACCAGAAAGCCTTGCAGCAGCAGGGGAGCACCTGACTAATCATTGCCTTGTGCCTTCCCAGGGCATCCCTTGTGCCCCTCATCATGCTCTCCAGCAGGAGCTGGCGTGCAGGATGTGGGATGAAGGCCAGGACCATGCCAGATGAGAGTGGTTGGTTTTCCCACCCCAGCATCTCAGAGCTGCAAGTGTCACAGACAACAGCGGAGGCTGATTCCCCAGTAAGAGCTGCCCTTCATGAAACAACCAGTTCCCCCTGAGGCTACAGGGTCCTGCACCCCCAGGCACAGCCCACGCCACGCTCCCCCCATGCCCCTGAACAAGGCATCCCAAGCAGCCTTTCCCCCATCAGCAGCAAAGGCCAGATCTGAGTGTTTTTACAGTTAATAAAAAAAAAAAAAAAGTCCTGGCAGGAAAAATAAGCCTGCCCATTCCAGGCTCTTTTTATACATCAGACGGCAGCAAAAATAGATGGGAGAGGGAGTGAACCCACTTCTCCCCCTCCCTCCATTCCCCCAAGTGGGTCAGCTATAAAAGTAAAACCAAATCTTAATCCAAGGCCATGAACATATTGCAGTTTCTCTGCAAAGCAGATGACGGTTCTTAATGCAAAAATATATAAGACCGAGCCCCAAACTGCAGCGAGCCCATTTGGAATTTCCTTTATTAAACCCTCTATCACGCAAAACGCTTCTCTCCCAAGGCGGCAAGCGCTGCAATAAAGCTGCCAAGGTGATATTTTATGGTTTCAAGAGATTTCCAGCACACTATAATCCTTTGCTTGGGGAATCTCCCAAAGCGAAATGGATCCCGAAGTGGTGGGGAGCGAGGAGGGACATGGATTTGGGGATCCGGGGGGGAAAGGACGCTGCTCTTCTCCTCCCCTCTGCAACAGGGAGCAGAGGGAGAAGGGCAGAGGAGCCAAAGAAAATCTTGAAGCCAATGCCCATTTTTCCACAAAACCACAGAGTATTTTTCCGTGTTAAACACCCTGAAACCTCACCTATGCCTTCGCGGCGTAAACGGGGATTTAAAGTTCCTCGCACATGTGGCGCTTGGCAGAACTCGGTAATTAAAAACCCGCAAGTGCCCTGAGCATATTGTAGGATGGGAGCCAAATTGGTCAGCCCTTGATGAATGATTTACAAGGCTGCGAAGTGACATTTTATTTCTTTTTTTATGCCCCTCCCCATCACCGCTGCTAAGGTAAACACCGAGGCACCTTTAGCCCTGGCGAAGCGATGGGAGCGCAGCCGTGGCTGGAGCAGCTCTGTAAAACACTTGGGCGTGCCAGAAACGAAAGAAAAAGGGGGGAAAAAAGACAGCAGGAACAACTTTTCCAAACCTTACGGGTGAGCACCCAAACCCTAAGGGTCAGCGCCCAAACCCCAGGGCTTCCCAGCACCAATTTCCAGGACTTTTTGGCCATGCAACTCCTCCCACATGGTTTATTTTCACCATTTTGTCCCACAAACTCTTTTTAGGGACTCTTGGTTGCAGTTTGCTTTCGAAAGCTCTCTCCTTAGGTGAGCATCTAAAACCCATTGAGTCTCCCTGGTGCAGATACAGGCGATGTGCAGTTGCCACGGAAGCCAGCCACAATGGGCACCACGTCCAAGCTGGTGCTGAACCAGAATCACATCAGCCACATAAAGGTCCTCATTGGCATGTGACACCCTGAATTGCCTTCCACCAAAACACATGGAAACCACTGCCAGAAACGAGCCAGGATAGCTCTGGCAATGCTGGCATGCCAGCTCATTTGCCTTTTGTAAGATGGCAAATTTTCTCCACGTTGGAAATCAATATATATGTGTTCCTGGGGCGCACATGTATAGCTATATACACAAACACACATATGTATTTTTAATTCCCTGCCACATACGTTGGTATTTTTCCTCCTTTTTTGGTGCAAGCCAGAGGAATGATGACAATCTGGATCACCGTGTTTCGCTTCCAAACCGAAGCTCTCAGTTAACACACCGGCCTGGTACGCCAGCAGATGCCGTCTAAGCCTTTAAATCGCACACTAATTGCACTAATTGAGCTAACAGTCTCTGTTTCGTCTCCCTACCCTGAGTCAACCAGCATCTTCTGGTACTGCTGTAGAGATCCAAGCTGTTGACTGTAGTGTTATTTTGTCAGCCATTAAACGATTCATCAGAGTCATTAATTGATTTATTACCGCTGCCTGCGAGTATAGCTTTGCAAATAAAGAAGGATGGAGGTCAGCAGGCAATGGAAATCGGACAAAACAGCACAGCCAGGAGCTGGGCACTTGAATTATCGATAGGAGCCCGCTTGCGCAGGACCGCTGGCATCAGGTTATGGAGGGAAAAAAAGGGAAAAAAGGAAAAGATGCGCTACAAAGCTGCGGAGGGTCTCCAGCTACCATCCATGCAGGATGTAAAAGGGCTATTAAAACCATCTTGTTTTCTTAACCTAATCCTTCAGGAGAGACCAGGTTATTCCGCTGTATTAACTGTGCTGAAGAGCAGCAGGGAAGAGGCACCGGCGTGGCTGCCCCACGCAGCTCCCCGGCCTCTGGCGCATCCCCACCAGCACTTTGGTGTCACCCAAATTTGCTTTCCCAGGCCGGCTGAGCTGGGAACACAACTCACCTCTGCTGTCCCACAGCCCTATTTACTTTCTTTACGGCAGGGCTGAGGTCTTTGCTGGGCGTGAGGGTTTGCTGTGAGCAGGGCGCGGCGAGCCGTTTCCTGCCCCCCGCCCTGCCGCACGCTCGGCCCCAGAGCAGCCGCGAGGCACCGCCGAGGCCCCGCCAGGGTTTTGGGGGCTGAATTTAGAAACCAGAGCAGGTGGGCTGAAATCACCGTCACCGCCAGAACGTTGCTGCTCCCAGCCCCCAGCTCCAGGGTACCTGCCTAATAAAAGGCAGCACCTTACAAGAGAGGGCTTGGGAAGCTGAGGAGCTTTCTGGATGTGCTGTCCACACACGGGGCTGCTGCAAGGGATTCTTCCTCCTCATCCCCATTGCCAGACCTTGAAGAGCAGCTTGAAGGTGGGCTAAGGCGCTGCGCCCCATCCTGCAGGGCTCTCAGTGTCATGGTGAGACAATGGTGGCGGGGCACCAGCCAAGCCCCAGCTCACCACCCACCCAAACCTGCTGTGCTTCACCAACACAAGCAATGGTTTCTATTAACCAGCTATGAAAACCAGGTTCCAACTGGTGGTAGTAACCCTGCCATTAAATGCAAACTGGTGTCCCCACCGCACACTCTGGGCAAGCAGCTTGCCCCAGCATCCCATGCTGGCTTTCACCAAACACTTATTTTTAATAAAAATAACATCCCAAGTGGTGCAAGGTGCTGGCAGGCAGCAGAGAGGATGCTCCATTCGTGGGAAGCACCACCAGCACTGGCTGCTCAGCCAGCCACAGCCTCCATCAACCCAGCAGCGAGATGGGGACAGCAAAAATACCTTCATGGCACAGACCTAAAACCAAACTAAGGATGGATGGGTATTTCCTTTATGAGCTCCAGCTGGTTTTGCCCTTCCCTCCTCTCCAGAAGAGTGGACCAGAGGATTTTGGCTGCATGTCACACCTCGCAGCCACTGTGGGAGCAGCACAAGATGTGAGGGCAGCTGCCTCTGCTAGGAGCATGCGGGGGTGCTCAGGACATGCTGGTGATCTGGTATCTATCTGTCTCCTTTGATTTTATTTTTTTGCCTAGAGCACAGGCTTTGGAGCCTAAAGAAGAAACCAGCGTGTGGGTCAGGACTTAAGCAGGCTGCGTAAACAGGTAATACGGAATTTAATTGGACTCCAGTTAAGCCTTTTCATCTCGTTAAAGCTGCCTTCATCTTATATAGCCAGGTTTTAAATTTAATAATAGAACCCTCCCACACCTCAGAGTAACCCGATTAACACCAGGGAGGACGACACGCCGACCGCTTCCTCCGGACCGAGCCCTCAGATCCTCTCCCACATCAGTCCCTTCTGTGGGTCGGTGCCAGCACCTGTGTTGCATCAACGTGCACCAAAATAAATAGAACACCAGCCTGCTGCAGGTTCTGAGAGTGCAACTGCCAGCCCACGTGCCAACAGCGGGCACCCACTGTGGCACCCACTTCAAAACCACGGCGCCTGCAGAGCCTCCCGGGTGGGCTCAGCGTATTTTTGGGGCATGCTGTGCTCCCCAGCCGGGGTATGCCACAGTCCTGCTTCCTCCAGTGCAAGCCACTTGGCTGGATGTTCCAGAAGACAAAACAAACCAGTTTTGGTTTATTTCAGGGTAAGAGAAGGTAAAAGAACATTGGGTTGAAGCTTAGTGTATTTGCAAGATAGAAAAAAACCGAAAAACAGATTAAATGGGCTCATAGCAGGATCACCAAACCACCCAAAAGCCATCGCTGTGCTCCCATAGGACACCACCCTGTGCACACAGGTTCAGCTTAATTATACTTCTACAACAGCACAAGCTTTTTGTGCTTATTTTAAATCCATCACCTGCGAGCCACCCGGCACACAAAGCTCCAGCATACACCCTGGTCGGGAACAGCCACGCTCGGCCACTTTTTCCCTCTCCTTTATGGAGAAAGAAACAACCCCCAGCCCCGTATTTTCCTTGAGCCTTAAAAAAAAACCATTAAAAAAAGGCACAACAGTTGAATGGTGTTTCAAGCTAATACGGGGTTTTTTGTTGGTTTTTTTTTTTTTCCCTCCCTTGTAAAGGATAATCTGAGACAGCAGCTCTGGCCACGAAACAATAGGATTTTAATCTCTTAAGTCGGCGTCCCCCTTATCCCCGGGAAGGAAACCCCTTCAGTCATTTACAAGTTTGTAAATAAGGCTCTTGGTAGCATCTCGCGGACATCTGCTCCGCCAGCCCGCCAGCGTTCCTGCTAACATTTACAAACATCCTTCCACAAACACCCAGCGCGCTCTGCTGAGCTGGCTTTCTCTAAATATATCCCAAGGAAATAACTTGGCAGGGCTGCAAAAATTTCACAGCGACCGAATTAAAGGGGGGGTGGAGAGCGGGGTTGAGGGGGGGTGGAATAAGCATGGGAGGTGTAAAACAGCCTAAATGCAATTAGGCTCCGTTTTGCACACGTGTGTGTACTGGGAGGTTTACAAAGGGAAACTTGTGGGAAGTGAAGCCGGGCTGGCTGGAAGTGCTTCCCCTGACTCAGGAAGGGCTTTGCAGAGGAGAGCACTCCAAGGCTTCACACCATGTGGTTGGGTGCACAGATTCACCCCAATCCTGGGATTTAGGGATGTTTTGCCGTGGGCAGCCCGGAGTGCCCACTATCCCTGGCTTGGGGTGAAGGTGAAACTGATGGTCCCGGTTTTCCCACTGCCGGCATCTTCCCCGGCACAAGATCCACGTCCAGCTACACCTTAAAACCAGTGTATGAACCCTCCCCACTGCCAAACAGCTCAAATGGATCCCATGCAATTAGCACCCCGGAAAATGCTGTAAATACACAGGTATTAATTACTACCAATTCTCCTCTAATAATTCCAGCAACAGACAGGCCAGGCTCTTTTCCAGCAATCAATACCATCCATTTCAGGGTCTACCTGCCAAAAAAGTTATATAAAATAATTATATAAAATTTTCATTAGATAATGCAATTGCTTAGGACTATTAATCTACTGCTCATCTATCAGTGTGGGATGCTTGGCTCTGTGAGGGCCACCCAGCAGCTCCTTGCACCAATAACCTGCATTCCCTTCTGCACAGGACACTTGGTGGTTCCACCTAAACTTGCTCCTGACGTACCCACACAAGGCTTTATGGAAAGCCCACAGGTTAATTTCAGATTTTTAAAAAACATCACAATTTTTAAAACCCAAAGGGAAATGATCCCAGCAAGCAAAGCTGCTGGGAGAGGTAATTTCCTGGAGTTTGCTACAAAGTTGTG
Organism: Edolisoma coerulescens; assembly: GCA_013397115.1. NCBI lineage: Eukaryota > Metazoa > Chordata > Aves > Passeriformes > Campephagidae > Edolisoma > Edolisoma coerulescens. Next base: position 73,319 of record VWZW01000888.1, on the reverse strand, counting down.
ATGGTTAAGTTCCACGGGACTTTACTCCCAGTGATGTCCCTTGCTCCATGCTGCAGTTTCTGGGGTGTTACTACGTGGGATTGCATGGCTGGATGCTCAGTGGCACATGCACCAGCTCACCTTCCCTCCTTCCCTTAAGCATCACAGCTAAAATCAAGTCCTCTCTGTTACCAGCCTTTGAAAAGATCAGATTAAGGAAAATACTGCCTCCCTCTCAAAAAACTAGTAATAATGTGGTGATGAGGTGCAGGGGAGGCTGCTGGTGTTGGCAGCTGGACTTCTGCTTCCCAGCGCCTGCTCATCTCTGCTCCTCTGCCTTCTTCAGATCGAAACTGCCAAGTGCATTTTGGAAGGGGTTGTAAGAAAAGCTAAGATTTAAATTGGTAATCTAATTCAAGAAGGAAAAATAATAACAACCCGTGACTTTAGAAAAATGCCACGCCACTGCACCACGTGCATTCGAAGAAAACTAGTTTTAACTTGTCCAAAGGATTTACTGACAACTAACGAGGACATTGCCAGTCCCGTTGGCAAAACACCCCAAAGGCATCCGGAGTCCGGCAGCGATTTCCCCATCAAAGACGGGTGCAGATTACAAATATATTTTTCAGTATTTTTTTTTTTCCCTCCAAATTTTTGCCACCTTGTGTTTCAACCAGTTGATCTCACCGGTTGCTCTTTGCAATCAAAAATGACACAAAACAAGCTGTGAGTTTGCACGGGGAGTCAGCGACGCCTGGTAACTAACCCTCATCCGAGTCCAGGGAAGAGGGTGAGACCCCCTTTCCCGGCAACTGCCTTTGCAGTGCAGCGGGAAACACCGGGACCTCCCCGGAAAAACATCCTTTTCCATTGTCTGGGCAGTCAGACACTGTGGGATGGAGCACTGACACCCCAGCACAGCATCCAGCACTTCCCACCCCCAATCCAGGCGGAGAAGACCAGGCCCCGGCTTTACCCCACGGGAAAACATCCCAGTTTTCTCCATGCTCTCCCGCCGCAGGGAAAGAGAGGAGAGAATTAATGCAAATACTCCCATTCTTGTCGTGCACTTGAATGCCAAAATATCCCATTTGCTTAAGCCTATTTTACTGCGAGCAGCTGCCCCGGTATTATTCCCCGACACCAAAGGCAAAGGGCAAAAGAAGTTGGTCCGGAGCAGGTGAACACCATCTGCCCGTCCCTGACAAGATGCTCGTGGCCACCATCTTCGTGTAATAACACAAAGCCTGTTTGAACGCCTGCGAAAGGTTACGGCGGCGCTTTTTGAGCAGTGCCGTAACCTTTCGCGGGCGTTCCGGCGGGTTTTGTGTACCTACGGGGGCGGCCAAGCATCCAGCCCCGCTCGCAGCCGCCCCTGATGGATTTGCCTGCTGATCTGTGAAAGTTTTACCACGGCGAGCCCTTGAAAAAAGAAATAATTAAA
>VWZW01000888.1:2498-31295 GCA_013397115.1 Edolisoma coerulescens | reverse complement strand
GCAGTAATTAATGGTTTAATTAACACTCACGACATCCAATTCCCATTGCTTTGCACGAGCAGCCTCCACTGCCGGGGCCTCGCTGCGAGCTCTCGGGTGGGTGGGGGTGGAAAGGGTTAGCCGGGAGCTGCTGGGAGCCGCCGGCTGGAGGCCGCCCATCTGGCCCGGATTTCTCCCGAAGCTGGAAAGTTCTCCTCCTCCCGAGCAGCAGCGGCGGATCCAACACGTTCCACAAGCCTGCTCTGCTTCTGCACGGGCTTGTTCACCGTGCGGCGGCTCTCGCAGCCGAGGCAGAACCCGGGCGCCGTCAGCGCTCACGGCCCTCGTTATTTACCCCGAACGATTTTCCAGTATTTTAACACCAATCCCCGAGAAATTTTAGCTGTCCCAAGGAGAATAGCTGCTTGTAACCGGTTGCTAATTACAAGTATGAATGTCAATTAATTCATTTAGCTAATTATCCACTCTCTGAGCATCACGCACCAAAGAACTGTAAAAGACGGGCATATGGTGATGGATCAGAAGGAAGGAGCTGGTGCCGGCGTGCGCTCGCTGGGCGGCCGGGGCGAAGGGATGCAGGCAGCCTGAGAGCTCGGGAATTACAACGTTATGCTAATTGGGCCTGGAAAACATCAACCCTCTCCTTGCAACTTTTGTTTGGAGGCTCGAGCGTGGGTCAAGCATCTGAAGTGTTTCTAATTGTGCTGTTCCCTCTGACTCGGAGGAGTGGGAAGAATCGTTTTCCCTGCGTGGAACAAACCTTTTGATCCTAATCTCTGGCTGCAGAAACAAACAGTCCTAAGGAGGGAGGGAGAAATCCCTGAAGAGCTTCCTGGCCAGGGGCCTCCGTGCTAAAGGTGGGGAGATGTTCTGGAGGATGCTTGCTGCAATCTGGCTTGCAGGGCACCTGGGCTGCTGCAAGCGGGTAGAAAACCATCGTGGTGAGAAATATCTTATTTGCTGTCCCAAAAGACAATGCTTTAAAGGAAATGTTGCTTTCTGAAATGATGGAATTTAATCGCATCTGGGTGTGCAAAGCCACCTGCAAGACATGGAAGGGGTTGTGCAGGGCAGAAGGGCCCCTCCGCTCCTGCTCTCAGAATGAAGAATTGCAGATTTTATCCAAGTACCTGAGCAGTGAATGCTCAGTGGGGTTAAAGTCCTCAGGCAACAGTCTTCTTCCAGAGAGAATCTCCATCACCATAATCGGATCAATCACCTGGTGCTGTGCAGCGCTGCTTCCTCCATCCCCCAAAGGCTCCAAACCCCCTCAGGGGGGCATCACCCTGAGCTGGGCCCCAGCTCCATCGCAGCCCTTGCAGAGGTATCCAGGTGTCCCACCTCCCCTGTGCTCGGGTTTAGGGTTTTGATGAACATTTGCCATGTCCAGCCTAAAATTTAGGTGGCTGCGGCAGGGGCTTTTGCCCTGTTCCAGTGCTTTGTTATTTACCAAAAAAATAAATGGGGCCTTATTTCCTGTTGAAATTGCTTAATTATTTCTCTACTGGCTTTCCAGTGGCACTACTTGTGCTGCCGGTGCCTGCCAAGAGCTTTGATCAAACTCTTGTAGGTTGATTACCAAGATTCACCTGTAAAAGTGTGTAAATCAAATACAAATAGAACAACATCTCCACTAAACCCAATAGTCATTAATGCGGTGACAGGGCAATTTGCATTTTATTTCCTTGTTAAAAAAAGAAAAAAAAAGAAAAAAAAAAAAGAGGGTTTTTGTGATAAGCCCTGTCAGAGGTACTTCAAAGGCAGCAGGGCCAGGGAGCGGCTGTGTGGATTGGATTGGCTTTGGAGAAGTTTGCCGAGGCTTTTCCGGACGGTGAGCTTGGTGTCGGCACGTGCGGCTCTGGGGAAAATACTGATATTTTCAGGCAAGTTTAACTGAGTGCCCCTTGCTAAGGGGTTGGGGGGGGGGAGAAGAGGGTGATGAGTGGGCTGGGGAAGGGACCTCATCCCGGGAGCTGCTCCGCGGGGAGGGATGAGGGAAGCAGCAGCACCCCGCTCCGCAGAGCTGCTGGCAGCCTCCCGCCGCTCCCCCTGGCTCTGCAGCCACATTCCCTCCTGCAGCCAGAGCCAAGCTCCAGAGCGCCGGCCATTTTCCAGGCGAGCGCAGATCTGCCAGGCGCTACCTTAAGGAAAGTTCTGCATGGCCGTATTTAAGGAAGCGGGAGGGGGTGTGCGCTGGCCCCGTCCCAGGGCTCCTCGCCAGCCCGGCCTCGACGCCCGCGCCCGCAGGTGTCCGGACGCTTCTCCTCCGAGCCAGCCGTCGCCTCAACACCTCCCGCAAATGCTCAGCTTCTTCTGGCTGAGGTGAGGGCTGGGGGGAGCTGGGGACGATGGGGACAAGGCAGGGAACCCCAGGGCTGGGTGAGCGGGAGCTGCTGTGGAGACTTCCACTCCCGGCGGTGGAGCGGCGGATTGTCCTGGCTCGCATCGGCGCTGGGCGGCTCTTCCAGGGGGAAGATGAGGGGTGAAAGCCCCTGGTGCCCCCCTGCTCACCCGGGTGATGCTTTCTCGCCTTTTGGGTTTGCTGCGAGCTGTGCTGCTGCTCCATCGTGGTCGGCGCTGGCGACTTGTCCATGGGGACGTGGCATCCTCCGGCTGCAGCGGGGACAGCGGGCGGGAGCTGGGAACGCCAAACGCCCCCAGGTCTTTCTGGGTGTGACAGGAGGAGTGCTAGGGGGCTTTGGCTTGAATCAGCCTGTTCTCACTTAAAAGCAGGGGCAGATATTTGGGAAGCATGGGCACAGGGCTGCTGGCGATGGTGGTGGCGTGGGGAGGGCAGAGGGATGTGCCGGGGCTGGCTGGGGCAGTGTGGGTGGCACGATGCCACGGTGGTCTCCACCCCGGTAGTCTCAAATGAGGTGGTCTTGGCCATGGTGACAAGCACGGTGGAGACCACCACATCACCATGGTGTTCACCGGGGTGTTTTCCACCCCAGTGGTCTCAAACATGGTGAGCCCCATTGTGGAGACCACACAGGTAAGACCACCAGGGTGTAGACCTTTGCACCAGCTTGGTCTCCACTGTGGTGGTTCCCAGCTTGGTGGGCTCGACTGTGGTGGTCTGAAACATGGTTGTGTTGATGTTGTGGCAGTCTCCTCCCTGGGAACGCCATGGGCGGCAGGGCAAAGGTGCCTGGGCTGGGCTGGACTATACTGGGTGTCCCCATGCGTGTGAATTTTGGGCCTGGCGGTGCTTACAGCTGTACTGGGGTGACATGTGGCATTGTTCTCCCCCTGCACTGGAGCCAGACCTTTGTCCCCTGGGACACTCCTTTGGGAACTTCGCCCCTGTGCTGGCAAATTGGCACCAGCCTTCCCGGGAGCCTCATGGGGCTGCAGAGAGCACTTGGGCAGGGGTATGGATGGGGCTGTGGGCATGGCCAGGGCTGGGGATGCTTCGTCCTGTGGTGGAGAGGGATGGGAGGGTGCTTGAGGTGTCCCCACTGCACTCACCCTGAGTGAAGCTTTCCCATGGGTGATGGTTGGAAAACCATCGGCCCCTTGGAAAAGGAGTCATCCTGTGTCCCACTCTTGCCTTTGACCCTCAGTTTGCACTTTCCTGGCCCTGTGCCTTGCTTTGCTCCATGAACTCTAAGGAAACATGATGTGTGGTCCCAGAAATACCACGTGCAGTGTGTCCTGGCCTTTCTCCTGGGCTGGCCACCCTCCTGGGGTCCCGCTGAGACCCGCTGCAGGGAGCTGCTGTGTTTCCTCACCGTGCTGTGACCTGGCAATTCAGTCCCTCTTGTCCCAGTGGGGCCACATCCTGAGCAGCAGCTCTCATCCTGAGGACCCTGCTGCGTCCCCATGGGCATGGGGTGATGGGGCTGAGCTGTGCTGGACATCTCCGGTGCTGCTTGCACCAGGGCTTTGCCACTGCTGGCAGCGGGACTGGCAGGCCGGGTCTCGGGGGATGGACAGCCCTCACTGCCCTGTCGAGATGGCAGAATTTCCCAAAGTAGGTCAGGTTAATTTTTTAACGCGTGCAGATTTCCTTGTTACCATGGATATTGCTCAATTATACACCAGTAATCCCCCATGAGAACTTCATTGTCGCCGCTTTCCTCCCCACCATCTCCCCCCTTTTTTTCTTTAAATACTTCCAGGGAGGGGCAAGGTTACGCCGAGGGGCTGGGGTGGGGGTAGGAGACAGAGCCAGGTGAGGGAAGATGGGGATTAGGTGTTTGGGAGGTGGCAGTGGGGTGGTGAGAGAGCTCTGAGGGCAGGTGGGGGTGGCTCAAGGTGCGAGGCTGCCCTGCTCTGCCCAGAGCCCCTCCAAAGCCCAGCACTTGGGACCCCCACCCCAGTTTCACCCTTGTCTGTCCCTCTCATCCACTCTCTTGGGGGTGGCTAAAGCAAGCACCCTACTTTCAGTGGGCTCAGGGATTTGGGGGAACAACTGTTCTCCTGCATCTCTGCTCAGCATCATCCCAGGGAGCTGGGGAACCCACGAGGGTTTGCATTGGAGGTTCATGCACAGTGGTGGTCCCTCGGTGATTTCTGAAGAGGCCAGCACTGACTTTCACAGCAGAAACCTTCTCTGGAGCTTGTGGGTGTTTTGGTGCTGTGGGACTTCCCTCTGCCAGGTTATAGGAGAGCTGTGGGGTGCTGTGGGGTCCCTCCCTCTCCCCAGTATTTGCAGAGTTGTTGGTGTGTCTTCCCTGGTTTGCTCTGTGGGCTCCTTACGCCTTTGGCAGCACAGGAAGTGAGCATGGCAGGAGGCAAGGAAAATATTCTGCTGGAAGGGTTTTTTATCTAATGCAAACTTTTTTTTTTTTTTTTGGGTAGAAGTGGGTCACTCGAGGGGTGACAGAGTAAGAGCATCATCGCCTGGGTACTGCATCCCGTTGCCATGGTGACCCGAGGGCTGCATCAGTCAACAGCTTTAAAAATGTGACAGTTGAGTGAGGCTGAAGATTTTAATGAGGACAGACACTTGCTCGCTTGGTTTCGAAACCAAATACTCCATAATTACCCCCCGGCTGAACGGTTCCGGGTCTCTGGAGCGCGGCCGGGGCGCTCCCCTTCCCCAGGGTGGGAGCGTGGGCTGGGGCTGCCTGGGAAGTAGCAAGGGGATGATGCAAAGCAGACAGCTCTGGGTATTTTTCCCCCTCCTGCTAACGCAACCCAGGGGACAAGGTGACACGATTGCCGAGCCAGCAGCAAGTTTGGGTTTCCAAGGAATGTCCCTCTGGTGGCTGTGGCTGTGGGGTGTAACAGGACCGCCCCCAGCCACCGCCTCGTGTCTGCAGTTGGGCAGCAAACCCATCTTGTTGAACAGGAGAGTAACTCGTGCACCAGGCTCTTGCAAGGGCGGGTGAGCCATCAGGAAGCTCCCAGACCTCAATAACAAGCCTGGAGAGGTCATGGGGCTAGGGAAAAAGTCATGGGGCTGGGGAAAGCAACACCTGGTGCTGCTGGGGCAGGGATGGGAGGCTGCAGGAGGCTCAGCGGTGCCTTTTGCATCTGTAGGGGACCTGAGCATCCTTGTTTTGTACCAACCACACTGGGTGCGCTCCGTGTGATGCCCCAGCTCCTGATGGTGCAGGAGGCAAATCTACAGCTTCCACTTTTTTAACCCCATGCCAAAATCAGTCAATCCCCTGCCTCGGGAAAAGAGCTGCTGCCTCCAGCAGCCTGGTTGTACCTGCCTGGGAGAGGGATGTGTGCTGGGAAGCTGGGGGTATGCCAAGGGCCTGGCAGTGTTGTGTTTAAAAGAAAAGTGTAAATATAAAGCCTCTTCCACTTGTTTTTGCTGCAGCTCCCACGCTGCCTTTCCTTGCAGTGCCACCTCGATGTCCAGCTGGGACACAGTCACCGTGCATGTGGCCCGGGAGCCTGCAGGCACCCAAGGACACACAATGCCCTTGGGGAGTGCCAGGGCTTCACAGGCAGAGGGGCTGGAGCAGGGCACAGTGGCATTGCTGGCGTCGGGTGCTCCACATTTGCTGCCCCCAGCACCACCCATGGCAGCCTCAGCCCTGCCTGCTGCCAAAAATATGCTCCTGGCTGTCTTGTGACTGCAGCGGTGTCACTGCTCCAGCCCGGGGAGCTTCAAGGCACAGTCCTCTGTCACATGGAGCAACACGGGAAGCACTGACACAGCGTCACCGACCGAGGGGTTGGCCACGGCCCTGCAACCTGTGCTTGGCCCAGCACCCCAAAATAGCTGGGACTCTTTCATCAGGGCTGGTGAGCGTGGGACCTGACCCCCACGGAATGGCAGGCACCTGCCCTGGGTCTGCCCTTCTCTGTTTCAGCTCTGACAGCCCTCTGATAGGTGCTGGTGAGGGGGCAGTGGTGTGGGGAGGGACATCAGCATGGGATGTGGGGACAGGCTATGACAATCCGCCACACACGCTGCCTTGTCCCCGCCAGGAAACAGCCACCCTCGTCTCTGCCAGCCCTGCTGTAACCAGAGCCACTCTTCTCCTTTCCAGGTGTCTCTTAAAAATGGTCAAGGGGAATATTATAGTCCCTGAAGAGATCTTGAGCTTCTGTTGCAATGGCCTCCAGGTACCCCTCGTGCTGTGCAACTAACCCGTGGCTCCCCGCTGTGCCAGCGGCTACTAACCCAGGCTGTGCCGGGCAGATGCCACCCTGTGCCAGGAGCTGCTCCCAGCCCTGCACCGGACCTGGCTGCATCCTCTCCCAACATATTCCTTCCCCATCAGCATCCCCGGCCTCATGCTGGCTACCGCAGGGCCAGGGCTCTTCCCACGGCCAGCAGCTGCTTCCCTAAAAACTCAGCGCTGTCAAACGCCGGGAAAATGACCGGCGGGACCTCGGGCCAGGCTGTCTGCTCACTCTGCAGCAGGCAGCTTTGGAGCTCTTCGCATTGCTGGCTCGTACCCCAGAGCCTGCCGGCTTCCCAAAATAGCTCTGTGGTACTCGTGTAGGCGCCTCTGCGTGCTGGGAAGCAGCCCGGGAGGTTCACAGAGGGGTTTGGAGGCCGCTGGAGGGGCTCTGGTGGCCGGGGGTCGGTGTCACTGCGGGATGGGGGCCCTTTGCCATCGGCTTGGCTCGGCGCGCTCGCCGCCGTCTCTGCTGAGGCGAGGTTTGTGCCGTTCCCGGGATGTCGTGTACCAGTAGCTATGGAAACAGAGGTTAGACCCGCTGGAGAAAAATGCTATTCTGAGAGGCAGTGAGCTCAGGGTAGTCGGGAAAGCTTCATTTCCAGCATAAACCCATCTTTAAAAGAATCCGGGCAAAGCAAAGGGCAGAGAAGCTGCTGGAGTGGGACTCTCGCAACAAGTGCAGTGAGCGGGAGCTGCAGCGGGAGCAGAAAGCGGAAGGAAGGGCTGTGACAAAGCCCAGACAGCTCCTCGTGTCTCCTCAGTTACTCACCAGGCTAGCTGAGTTCACCCCTTGTGTAACACGACTCGCTTGACATCTCTCATGAGCTATTTTCCCTGCCAGCACCGCCTCAGCCTCCTCTCTCTCCCACCCTGCTTCCCACCGGGGTGCCGGGGGAGCCGCTCTGTGCCCAGCAAATGGACAAGCCAGCAAGGAACATATTGTACTGCCCAAACAACCCCAAACTGAGGATGTTTCTCTGCTTCTTGTACCACATAGCTTCCAGTGCTTCCTTTGGCAAAGGGGGGGTGTTGGTGGAAGGTGTGGAGCACTCTCCAGCCCCAGGAGAGCAAACCCACCCTGTGCTGCAGCACCCTAAAAATGAAGCTGTCAGGGAGAAAAATTCCTTCCCAGAGGAGTGATTGACTTTGGGAGGGGGCAGTGGGGTTGGGTGATAAATGGCCTGGAAACCTGGTGTAATCCCTTATGGAGGGTTTTTTAGAGGGATTTTTTCCCCTTTGGCTGCGGGCACCTTGTCTTTGGCAAAGGCTGGGTGAGTTTTGGTGCTGCCCGGGGGTGTGCAGGGCTGGGGTTCTGTGTGGGGAGTATCTTCATGAGTCACTGTTCTCTCAGGGGGTTTGCTTCCCATTTGGGTAAAACAGAGCTTTTGTGCCCCACAGGGCTCGACCTCTCCGCCACGTGCCCGGGAGCCAGGGGAGCGGGAGGAGGCACCGGGGGCCATGGCGAGCCCCTCGCCTGCCCGCAACCCCACCGAGGTGCAGATGAGCCAGCTGGTGCTGCCCTGCCACACCAACCACCGCGGCGAGCTCAGCACCGGCCAGCTGCTCAAGTGGATCGACACGGCCGCCTGCCTCTCCGGTAAGCCATCCTCTCCCTCTGGAGCCGTCCTCCTGCTGGGCTGCCAGGGGAGGCACCAGGCAGGATCCACAGGATCCAACTCATCGGCAGCATCCCTGGCAGTCCAGCACCGTGCCTCGGAGTGACGCCAGCTGGGGACCCACGTCATGCTGTTTTGCTGAGTAATTAGAGAGCAAACAGGAGCGGGACGAGAAGGGGAGGAGACGTGCACTGCAGCATGCACGCTGGCTTGGGGACGGATCAAAATCCATGCCTGCTTTGTCTATAATGCTGCCCTTTTCCTTGCCTGGTGTGCAGGGCATGGGGAGACCAGGCTGGTGGCATCCCTGGTGTCCTGGCAGCAGCCAGCCTGGGCTGAGCTACTCCAGTCAGCAAAAAGCAGTGGAGTTCACCAGCTCAGCCAAGCACAGGGAGGTTATGATGGGGAAACGGGTGCAATCCTGCAGCTGGATGAGGTTCCCAGAGCAGTTTTGCAGTCTGAGGTTCCTGGAGTCCCAAGGGAAAGTCGCACCGGCAGAGCGGCTTTGAGATATTTGAGATGGAATCAGCTGCTGGTGCATCCCCACAGCTGCAAACTCACGAAGGGAAGGCAAACACCAGCACACCCTCCAAACCTTTAAACATCTGCAAACCCACGCTGCTGGGGGAGAAGAAACCCCACATCCCACTCTTGACCCCAGAAATGGGCATGAGCACGTAAAGGGACACTGGCTGGGTGTCACCAGTGTCACCAGTCTGGGGCAGAGGAGCCCTCGTGCCCCTCGCACCCTCGGCACGTTGGTGCAGGTCGCTGATGCAGTTTGTTCTTCCTTTCCAGCCGAGAGGCACGCCGGCTGCCCGTGCGTCACGGCTTCCATGGACGATATCTATTTTGAGCATACCATTAGGTAAATACTCCTGGCACCGGCAGGGCATGCGCAGGCAAACGCAGGGGTTTTTCCCATCTGCCGGCTGCAACGTGGACAGGGGCTGGAGCTGGAACAGGGAGCAGCGTGCCTGGGAGAGGAGGAGGTGCGGTGGCAGTGCCAGGCTCGCAGGGCAGCCAGGGACCGAGGCTCTGTCGCTGCCGCAGGGCTGCGGGCGGACTGTCTGCTCTGATTTATCCGCTGTCTGGTCGCCTGGGGAGCTCCTGCTGGGTTGGCTTCCCGGTATTTCCCCCAACGCCAGCTCCTCCCTGGCTTTGTTCAGGAAGCAGCTCTGATTTAGGGCTCTGGAAAACTCAAATCTTGCAAACCGCGCCCTGTAGCGGCCGTGTGGGCGGCTGAGGCGCGGTGGGGCTCACCCACCCAGCGGCTGCTGGGGGAGCTGGGACCTCCTCCTGGCTCTGTGAGATGCATCAGGCTGGGCATTGCTCAGCCAAAATCCCATCCCAGGCCGGTCCTGGCATCCCCTGGTGCTGCCCCGCAGAGGTCTAAATCATGCAGCCCTTGGCATGTGTCAGGAAACAACATTTCTCCTGACCTGAGGGTGTGACCAGAGGGGACAAAAACCCTTCCAGAGTTCCACCCTTGTCATCCACAGGCTCCTAGTATTGAGACCATTCCCACCCAGCATTCCCGAAGTAGTCTCCTTTTGTACTCCCAGTAAGCCCAGGTACTGCCACCCACCTTTACTCATCTCTCAGAGCCCCCACACCCCCTGTGCAGGGGCTGCCTGTCTGTTCCCACCTGGGTACCGTTCCAGGGGGCTCCCTGGGGGTTTGCCATGCCGTATAGGATCCTTGCAATATAGGATCCACCCTGCCCAGCAGCTCCTGCTGTATGGGATCCATGCACTACAGGATCCATACTGCCCAGCCACTCCCTGCTCTGCAGGTCTGCCTGCTGGGGCAGGCACCAGTGTGGGTACCCAGGGCTGGCACTGGGGTCCCTGGCTGTCAGCTGATTTGTTCGGCACTGGGAAGCCTGACTCACTCTTGGGTTTCACTGTCATTCCCAGGAAATGCTGAACTCACACTTTTGCCCTCTCACATGAGGTGCCCATTGCCCTGGGGCTCAGCTCTGTGGCAAATCCACAGTGTGGGAATGTGGTGCAGCCCTGGTGCCACCTCCCACTGGCAGAGGTGGGATTGATACCTTGCTCCAGCAGGAGCTTTCCCTGGGATGCTTTTTCCCCTGGATTTTGCAGCAGAACAGACCCAAGCCCACTCCACGGCATTACATCAAGCCCTGCAAAGCATTTGTCCCTCCTCAGGGGTGAGCTGGGCACTGCTCCAAGGGGGCAGGGAATTTGTGCTGCTCCTGGCTCAGATCCCACTTGCTGTGGTCCAGCTTAAGGCTCCGAGCAAGGGGCCTGGCAAGGATTCCCCGCAGAGCTGTTGGGAGATGGAGGAGTTTTGTGTCAGATCTCCTCGCCCAGCTGTTTGTGCTTTCTGCTGCCCTTGCGCTGCGGGGGAGAGGCAGGGAGGAGCTGTAAGTGCTTGAGGGCACAGAGGAGACCCCAAATTATCACTGGCTTAAAACTCACTGGCTGGGCAGCAGATTCTCCCCACCCCTCTGCCCTGCTCCCTGTGTGGAAGCGCAGCCTCCAGGGAGTATCACACGTACCCTTGAGCGGGGCTTCGTGTGGCATTTATGGCACTGGCTTCTACTGTTTGATAAGGACAGAGAAGATAAAGTATTTTTGGGGCTATATATAGACATGTGGGGCTGCCAGCCTGCCTGCCTGGCCCCTTGCCCTCGCATGCCCCTTGCCTCAAACCCATCCAGAGCATCCATCTGGCTGCTTCCATCGCCTCTAACCCTCTCCCCACATTTGCTTTCTCTTTTTGCCCCAGCCAGCCGTCTGCAAGCCCTGCTGGGCAGCGGGACGGGAGGAGCGGTGTCGGGTACGGACGTGTCTGGCCCTAGAGCAGCCAGCCTAGCGCAGCGCTGCCGTGAGTTGGGAGCCCTAACCCCACTGACGTGGCATGGCATGTGAACAGAGGCTGCTCACGTAACCCTGCTAACGTTCTGGCACGGCGCCGGCCCGGGGTCCGTGCTGGGGGACAGCCGGAGGCACCAGCTCATGCCACTCCTGCTCCAGCCAGAGCCAGCGTGCGGAGCGTGTCGTTTACGGAGCTCATTTGAAGCCTGAAGTCACGCGTGAGGGCACGGGGAAAAATCTGGTGTCAAAGCACACGCTGACTCTCCCTCGCTTCTGGTTTTGAGAAGTGGTGGTTACAGGGTTTATTTTTGCACCGAGTTTTCTAGCACGGGCCTCTTTTAGGGAATGAGGAGTATTCCTGATTTAATTTCCCGGTGAAGACTGCTGTCGGTGTCACTAAAAAGTTTAATTTGCTCATTCTGTGGGTACCAGTCTGGAGTAGCTCAGGCTGCACAGTCCAGGTTGTCTCTGTGTGTACTCTGAAGCCTACTGAAGGCACAGGGAGAGCAGCATTTTGCTGCCAGCAGATGTTTCATTTAAGAGATGGTGCAAAATGCCCCTGGCTGCACCCTGCCTCCTGCCATCTCCCAGTATCCCAAGGTATCCATGGCTTGTGGGGAGGCCCCGTGGTCCAGTTGTGCAGGACAGTGGATGCAAGGCTGGAGGAGCCGTTTGCTCTGGCAGGAGCATGCATGCCCACGTGGGCAGGGGGTGCCAAGCAAGCCTCAGGCACCTCTGCACCCCTCGGGTGTCCTGGCAGCACCCCAGACCTGGGGACCCAGTTGCACACAGCTGCTCAGGGGTGACATCTCACTGCTCTCACGTCTCAGGGGTGGCTGTCCCCGTGTCCTGCTGGCCATCTGGCATGTCCCACAGTCCCAGGAAGCCTTACCACAGCGGGCAGTGAGCCGTAATGCCGTGGCACCTCAGCGAGAGCCGCTCGGTGGCTGTTGTCCCCCAGTAACCCCACACGCTTTCTCCTCTTCCTGTTTTTCAGCGTCGGGCAAGTTGTCAACATCAAAGCCAAAGTGAACCGAGCCTTTAACTCCAGCATGGAGGTTGGTGTGTGCCCCTGCCCCTGTCCCCCTTGCTGCGTGCCCATCCCCGCCAGCCACGTGGCCAAATCCCCAAATCCTCCCACAACTCCCAGCTTTAATCCCATGTGTCTATCCTCTCCGGCTGGCTCTGGCCAGGGGTGCTTGGTGGGATGTGGGTCCCGGGGGAGCAGAGCTGACTCTCAGGGGTGTGTGCCCTCTCCCAGGTGGGCATCCAGGTGAGCTACGAAGACCTGTGCAGCGGGAAGCACTGCAGCATCTGCAAGGCGTACGCCACCTTCGTGGCACAGGGCCCCTTGGGCAGCAAGGTGAGCAGTGGCTGGTGGCTGGGGGGACTCGGTTGCCCCCTGCACAGAGGCAGGAAGGAAATGGCCTCTGTGGGGCTAGGCTGGGCTCAGCTTTCCATCACAGCAACTGCTGTTCCTTCATGGGTCAGTGATCCCTTGTCCCTTGCATGGTGGGTGGGTCTCGGCCCTGCTCTGGGCACAGAGGGGACCAGCAGCAGCCAGCAGGTGCAGCCACTGGGACTGCACCCTGCCCATCCCTTTGCAGGTGAGGCTGAAGCCGCTGACCCCGCAGACGGAGGAGGAGAAGATCGAGTACAGCATCGCCGCCGAGCGCCGCCGCATGCGCCTGGTCCACAAGGACACCCTCAAGGACCTCCTCACCCGCAGCCCCCAGGAAACCGGTACCGTGTCCCGCAGCCCGGGCTTCCAAAACAGCCCTGACGCCCGCTGGGGACATCCCCCTTCCTCAGCAGGATGCTGGTGGTGATCACCTCATGGAGGTTTGGGAACGCCCTGGCCATGGAGGGGTAGGGATCAGCCCCACCATCCCAGACTCCCAGGCCTGGAGGTTTGTGGGGGGTTGCTGCAGTGGGAGGGCGGCTGTGGGAGAGGGACAAGGGCTGTTGGGGTGCTGGGAGCAGGGGTCCTACTGGCCATACAACACTCAGAACCCTCTTATCCCCCTGGGGCAGAGCTGGAGACGCGGGACGGCAGCGGGGCGGTGCCAGCGGAAAAGACGAGGGTGGAGAGCGTGGAGCTGGTGCTGCCTCCACACGCCAACCACCAGGGCAACACCTTCGGTGGGCAGATCATGGCCTGGATGGAGAACGTGGCCACCATCGCAGCCAGGTGACCCGACAGGGATTCGGGGTTGGGGGATGATGTGCCTGGAGGGGACACATCTGGCTGGGTCTGGCCACAGCTGGGTTATAAGGACCCTCCAAAGGGATGATCCCCAGCATGTCACCCTTGGGTGACACTGCACAGGGAGTCCCACGGGCGTGTGGTGCTGGGGGACCCCAGGGAAAGGTTCACACTCATTGCAGTTGGCTCATTGTTCCTTCTCACGGCTGCCTTTGGCCAGTGAAATCCAGGGGTGACATTTTTTGGGGTCTCCTTGTCTCTGGCTGGGTCGGGGAGGGTGCATGGGGCTGCCGGGGCACGGGGCCGTGGCCGGGGGGTGACACCTGTCCCCACAGCCGGCTGTGCCACGCGCACCCCACGCTGAGGGCCATCGAGATGTTCCACTTTCGGGGACCATCGCAGGTCGGAGACCGCCTGGTGCTCAAAGCCATCGTCAACAACGCCTTCAAAAACAGGTGGGTGCCAATGGCCGGGGTCCCCTTCCCACCCTCCCCACGGCCCTCCGCTGCCTCATCCCTTCTCTCCGGCAGCATGGAGGTGGGGGTCAGCGCCGAGGCCTACGGCCAGGAGATGTCCGTCAGCCGCAGGCACATCAACAGCGCCTTCATGACCTTCGTGGTGCTGGACCAGGAGGGTCATCCCCGCACGCTGCCCATGGTGGCACCCGAGCCGGGGGTAAGGACGAGCAGGGCTGGCTTCTCCCCGCCGTGGTAGCACGGGACCCCCGGGAATCCCGCTAGGCCCCCAAGGGCTCTCGGATTCGCAGCAAAACAAAGGCAGTTTTATGATGATGGAAATGAAATTGCTCAATAGCAAGTGAATTAAATTGATTGCTCGGTAGAACTAATAAAATAAACCACTTGCCTGCACAGAGATGGAGACGTATTAGCCATGCAAGGCTTAGCAGAGTATTGCTTGCAAATTCCAGCTCGTCTTTTTCTATAATTTCGAGGAAGGAATGTTGAGGTTGTTTTTACCTTTCAAAGCATCCTAATCCATAATTTGCTGGGATCCAGATATTTAGGGAAATCTGTCACGCGAGCACAGCAGCAAACACTCATGCGTCTCAGCTTCTCCTGGGCTGATCCTTGCCCAGCTGCCTGATTTTTTTAATGCCTTAAAATGAGGATCTCCCACTGTGATGGAGATCATCTCATGGCCAGAGTTGGGCTCCCTGAAACCTCCTCATGCCCGCTTTAAAACACCACACTAGCACTTTCTTCAAAATAAGCTGCTTTTTTGGGGGGTTTTATTTCCCCAGGAGAGGACATTTCCAGATGCTAGGGAACACACTTTGTGTTTCAGGGGCTGTTTGCAGCTTTGAAGCCACAACAAGGGTTTTCCCTAATGTGCCAGTGCCCATCACTTGATCAGAGCATGGTGGCAATGCTGAAATAACTCACAGTTAATCACTGACCATCACTGCAGCGTGGCCAGGGTGGCAGCTGGCCAGCAAGGGGGCTTCGCCTTCCAGCCCTCCCCTGCTGAATGCTTTTCCCACTCCAAAAAAGATGTGATTTTTTTTTTTCTCATCCTCCTTTTCCTATTAACGTAATTGCCTTTTCCCATTTATCAGGATGGAGAGAGGAGGTACAGAGAAGCCAGCGCTAGGAAAAAAATTCGGCTGGACCGGTGAGCAGCAAAGCTGAGTGGGATGCTGGGGATGGAGGAAGGAGAGGAGGGCTCAGCACTGGGGTGCAGGGACAGTCTGGGGGTGGTTTGTGTCCCCTCATAAGGAAAACTGTTCCTTTGCTGCAGAAAATACGTCGTCTCCTGCAAACAGACCGAGGTGCCACTCTCTGTGCCCTGGGACCAAAGCAACAAGGTAGGATGTGGGAGCTGGTGCCTCCTGCTCCCCCTCCTGCTCCCCCTCCTGCCCCTGACGTGCTGCCCCCGCCCCAGGTTTATCTGAGCTACAACAACGTCTCTGCGCTGAAGATGCTCGTGGCCAAAGCGAACTGGGCGCTCGCCAGAGAAAAGGAAAAGGTACTAAACCCTGTCCCTTCTCCCTCGGCCCCCAAGCGCGGGCAATCCCGGTGGGAACAAGTCCCAGCCATGCCCTGTGCTCCCCGAGGTGCGGATGTACACGCTGGAGGAGGACAAGTTCCTGTCCTTCCGCATCGAGATGTCCGTCTGCGTCACGGCCAGCCGAGCCTTCTCCCTGCTGTCCAACCTGCGGCGCCGGCACGAGTGGGACAGCCACTACGTGTGAGTGCTGCGGGCCGCCCCAAAAATCACCCCCCCGAGTTTAAGGCTTGTGGTTGAGCGTCCCTTGGGGCTCTCCTGGGAGCCACTGGGTTGCCTTGCTTGCTCTTAGAGACCCTGCACTGTGTCCCTGTCCTGGCTCCATCTGGGCTGATGGCTGCACTTTGCTGAAGAAAATATCTATTTTGGGTCCCCCCAAATACTTTGGGTGTGGTGGTGGGCTGTAAATGTGTCAGGCCCAGATTCAGGGGGCTCAGCAGGGTTTCTGTGACCGGTCTGCTTCCCTCACAGGAGTGCTGAGCTTGTCCAGAAGGTCGATGATGATGACATGATCTACCACGTGGTGAGCCAGAAGCTCAGGCACGAGAACAAACCGCAGGACTTCGTTATCCTGGCGTCCCGACGGAAGCCCTGCAGCAAGGGGTGAGTGTCCAGCCCGACGCCTGCTCCCTGCCATCCAAGCTGTGCCAGCTCACCGGGCTCTGTCCTCCCCAGGGACCCCTACGTGGTGGCCTTTCGGTCGGTGACGCTGCCCACCCACCCCGCCAGAGCCGAGTTCACGCGCGGGGAGACGCTCTGCTCCGGGTTCTGCATTTGGCCAGAGTCAGAGGAGATGAGCAAGGTGGGATGCTGTGGCTGAGCCACCCACAGCCCGTGGGGGAGGTTCCCCCCTCTCCTGTGCCCCTGCTGACCTTGTCCTGTGCCTTGCAGGTGGCTTATTACAACCAGGCCATGCCAGGGTACCTCAACTACGTCACCACCAACGTGGCGGGACTGTCCTCCGACATCTGCTCCACCTTTGAGGCCTGTGAGAAGTTCCTGCTGAAGAACAAGGAGGACCTGATCTCACGGCTGCAGGACTTCTAGAGCCATGCTGACCCCCTGCTGACAGATGGACAGACAGATGAGGGGACACTTCTGTGGTGGAAGGGGACGTGGGATGGTGGCACCTAGACCCTGCCTTCCTGGGGGCTTTGGTCCCAGGGGCTGGGGTGGAGGGGCATTACTGCACCACCTCATCCCTTGCACTGATGTGTCATATCTTTTCTTCCTTCTTTTTTTATTTTATTTAGAAATTTTATAGGTTGATGTACAGGACTGGGTTTTCTAGTTCACTTAATGCTACTTGAATCTTTATATGATCCAAAGTCTTCCCAAACCAGATTATTTTTTTTAACTAGTTCTTTGTGGGGCATAACTGGTTCCTTTTGAGGCAGCAAAGGGAGAGAGGGGGCAGTGATACAGGGAGGGAGCTGTACCCTTCCCTGGTGTAGGGGTGGCTGGTGGAACACCCCACTCTCCCCAGGGCTGCTCTGTTTCCTGGGCAGGGCTGGCAAACTGCCCCTGCTCCTCCTGGGCTGAAATCCCACCCCGTGGGGCTGTGGAAGGAGCAGCAATAAAAGTGCTTTGAAAAGAAAAACATCCATATATGCTCTGGGTGAGTGTCTGCTCCAGGGGCCTGCTGAGTGGTGAGCTTGGAGCAGGGATCCTGCACCCACAGCACACCCAGGGCTCAGGTGGATGTGGGGTTCTGTGAGGCAGGATTCTGCTGCAGGAAAGGGGTGGTGCTCCATGCAAGTGGCTTTTGGGGACTGCCTCGAGGTGTTGCTGCCATGTCTGGGGCAGCCCTCCTCGTCCCCCTCTGCTTGGTGCACCAGCACCTTGAGATGTGAACCCCAAACTGCCTCAGAGGTGCTGGAAAAGAGCCAAACCTTTTTCCCCTGAGTCTGGGATGCTCTGAGAAAGCCTCCAGAAGGAAGCAGGGGTGACAGTGGAAGTGCTACTCACCAGTCACAGCCCAGGGGACATCTGTCCTCAGAGCATCTGTGGAGAGCCCCCTCCCAGGCCTTCCTGGGTCACACAGCCAGGGGTTTTCTGATGGCATTCAGGTTTCTGGAAGGCTTGCTGCCTGCTGGAAAATGAGTGAGCCCTGGCAGCCCTTAGGCACACAGAGCTTTGGGCACAGCAGGTGCCAGCTGTGCCCTTGCCTCTGCCTGCAGAGCCCCGTGCTTATCCCCAAGGATGGGTTTTGCAGAGCTTAACCATGAGCAAGTGATGGTGATGCTGTGCTTGGGGTGAGGTGAGGCCGTGGGGTCCCAGAAATGAGCACAGGGTCTTTTCCAGGTGTTTTGTCCCTCTGCAACACCCCGTCCTTTTGCCACCCAAATTCCTCACTTGGTTTATAAGCAGAAGGAGCTCCTGCCCCTCTCCTGTGGGCACCAGCCACTCGCTCCCATGCCTGGGCTGGCTGTGGCCATAAACCCCTTATCTCTGCTGTATCTCCCATCATAAACATCTCAGCTCAAGGGCTGGCACATCTGTGCCCCGACCTCCCAAAGATAAAGCCATCTCAGGCTGAACATAGTAGAAAACATTCAATTTTTATAGAGGCCTCTTATCTCCCAAAACTCAGAGCAATCCTGCATTTTTATTACCGGGACGAGAGCCATCCTTTCCACTGACCATTAGGAATTGCTGCTGCTTGATTAAGTGGAGGGGATGATGTATTTGCCTGAACATTAAACTTTAACTGACCTCTCCTTCTCCTCAAGTATTGTGCTTTTTCCTGCTGGGAGGCCCCCCGGTCAGCCCTGGCTCCAGCCTGGCTGGGTCCCTGGGGATGCAGGGTGATGGAGCAGGAGTGACCTGGGGGCACGGCAGCGGGCTGCAGCAATGCGAGGCATCGTGTGGTTTGTGCTTTTGGGAGAAAAGTGCAGCCCTGCAGCATCTGCTGGCCCTCAGAGGGGCATGGAGAGCAGGAATGGGCAGCTTGGAGCATCCCTGGAGTTCCCATCTCCACTGCCTCATCCCACAGAGGAGGGACCTGCTGGTGACTGTCCTTACCAGCCTTTCCCAGAGCCCTTTCTTTGCCCTCCCCATCAAATGCACCTCTCCAGGACCAATTCAGCAATCAATCACCATTTTTCTTAATCTCTTGAAAAAAAAAAGGGAATTACCCCTGCTCTGAACAACCTTCCAACCTGCAGCTTCTTTGCATGAAAACACCTTGGAGCTCTCAGCTGTTAATTCCTGCATAGAGGCAAATCATTGGGAGAGGCAGATCTTGGGAGCAGCAGGGCTCTGTGCTGGCTGCTGGCAGAGCCCATCACCCCCTTTCTGCCCGGGATGATGCAGGGAACAAAGCCCCACCTAAGGACCACTGCTGCCTTCCCTGGGCCCCTGCCATCCAGGGCTGCTAGAGGATGGAGCAGGGGAAACATCCCAAAAATGCCAAGAAGCCTTTGGAAAAGAAAATGCCATGAAGACAGCTGGGGATTTACAGGCCAGCACTCCAGGGTGGGTGTGGGTGCCTTCTCCAGCGTGCTGCCATCATGAGAAGGTTTAAGGGCCTGATTTTATGGATGCCTAAATAAATACATGGAGCTAATATATCACAATACAGGGTATATTTATCTGCTTTGCAGGAGTGGGATGGAATTAGGCGGCAGTGTCTCTCTCAAGGCCAGCCCCGCTGTAATTCATGCCCCGAGGCACCCAGCCGAGGGGAGGAGGAGGAGGAGGAATTCTGCAGGCAGCAGTATTGATGGGCTACTCCCAGCAGCTTTGTTTTAATTAATTTTCAGAGTGCTCCTTGCAATGGATCAGGCAGCTCCTTCAAAGCCTCCTTCCACCCACTGCTGCCCGTGCTCCTGTGCGGGGTCTGGGGCAGCGGGGTGAGCCCGGGAGCCCCCAGGCTTTTGGGTAAACAGCGCAGAAGCTGTTGCTGTTTTTAAACAGGGGGGTTCCCCCGGCCAAGAGGCCTCTTTGGTGGCCACAGCGTGGGCAGGTGTGTTTGTCAGGGTTTTTCTCTTCCCCTTTTTATTGACTTTCTGCCTGTTCCTGCTGCCAGGGGTCAGGCGGGGCATTGGCTGGACTTTGCCAAAAGTCCACCCAAACCAGCTGGTTCCCAGGTGCTGACGCAGGGCCCTGCCCCTGAGATACGAGGGGTTTGAACGCCGGGTTTGCAGCCCAGCCGGGTGTGTGGTGGTGGTGAGGCTGGAACGGGGCTGTGCCAGCTCCAAAGCTTTTCCTGAGTAAGCAGGTTTGTGAACCTGAACTGCATTTGCCCTGCGAGCAGCAAGGTGACAGCAGCAGCCACAGCCCAGCGCCGAACCCGGGGGTGACCTGGCTGGCATGGAGGGACCTGTCCCCATCCAGGACGCCATGGCAAGCGACACGCAGCCCTCCAACACCATCAAGCTGCTGCACCTGCTTTTCCTCTCCACCTCCTGGGGAATGCAGGTCTGGGTGACCTTCGTGGCCGGTAGGTTGGGCTCCGTTGTGCTCTCTGCCCAGGGGGGTGGCACAGGGGAGGGGGCTTTGCCCCGGGACTTACCTGCTCTCGCCCTCGCAGGGTTTGTGATGAGCAGGCACCTCCCTCGCCACACCTTCGGCTCCATCCAGCGTGAGCTCTTCCCTTACTACTTCCACATCAGCTCCACCTGCGCCTTCCTCAACCTGACCCTGTTTGCCATGTCCCACCCCAGCGAGCTGCTCGACGAGGAGCACACGACCCAGGTAGCCTCTCCCTTTCCAACACGAGCTGCCCACAGCCCAAACCCCTTCCTCCGCTCCGCTCAGGCTGCCTTGCACACGGTGGAGATCCACGCAGGGCTCTGGTTAAAAGAAGCCCTTTAGCACCCAAATTGCAGCGAGCCGGGGGGGCTGGGGGAGAAACGTAACCCCCCACACGTGCGGGATGCTCAGGGCGGGCTTTGCTGCCTCGCAGATCATCATCTTCTTCGTCTGCATCGCCGCTTCGGTGCTGAACGCGCAGTGGTTCGGGCAGGTCACCTCCGACACGGTGGCCGAGCTGCAGCTGGTGGAGCGCAGCCAGGGGCTGGGGCAGGAGCTGGGGCCGGCGGCCGGCGAGCCCCGCAGGCGGCTCCGAGCCTCCAGCCCCAGCTACAGGCGGCTGGCCCGGCGCTTCGCCCTCTACCACGCTCTGTCCTCCCTCTGCAACCTCTGCTGCATGGCGTGCAACGGGCTCAGCCTGCACCACCTGGCTGCCCGGCTCTCTGCCCTCTGAGGGCAGCACGCTGCCAGGGCACGGCCGGCCAGAGCCCGGCCCCTGCTGCCTTGCTGTAAAGCAGCCCTGAGCTTTGGACATTAAACTGCAGCATCCTCGGGTGGAGACGCTCTTGCTGTATTTGTGCACGGTGCAGGAATTTAGGAAGAACTAAATGGAAGTGCAGCCAGCCTCTATGATCGAAGCAGGAGTGTTTTATGGCTGAACAGCTTTCTAATGCCCCGTGCATTAGCTGTGTCTAAAGCTGCAGTGTATTCCTGCAGTCACAGAGAGACTCCAGAAGAGAAAGAAATGAGAGATTGAGAATTACTTCTAATTAAAAGCCAAAAGCTAATACAGAAGCGCAGAAGACCCTGTATGTTGGCTGTACCACTTAATGTAATGGATAAGGTTGTTATGCTGGGGTTTACAATCAGTGTCTGTCATTCTCTTGTATTTCACAAGGTGAGACAAAATGTTGTCTCATACATTAGGCAGAAGTCAGTCCAGTTAAAATAGCCACGTTTATTGCAGGTTCTGTCAGACAGCCAGAAAGGCATCAACGGGGTCAGTCAAACACTGCTCCACACAAAGAGCTCTGCTGTCCCCTGGCCAGCAGCACAGCCAAGCAGGGACAAAACAGCAGCTGCTGAGTCCCAGGCAGGAACCTGACTGCATCCACCCCGCTGCAACAGGCAGGCATCTCCCCAGGCCACTGCTGTTAAACCCCAGCAACGACAGCCCACCTCCGAGGAGATCTGTGATTCTTCTCAGGTGAGGAAGCACATTCCCAGCTGCTGTTACTGCAACCACAGCCAGTGTTTGGCACTGCTTCACGTTTATTTCAAAACCACATGCAGCCCATCATAGAGGAGACCTTCTGCAAGCCAGCTGGGTTTCCTTTTAAACAAATAATCCCCTCATGTTCTCCCCTTCGTTCTCCTATGCTGCTCCCCTGGAAGTTTCCCTGTGTGCCAACATTATTTTCCTCCCCTGAAGAGTGCAAGGTATTTTTGTTCAAGCAGAAGTTTGCAGCCTGGAGCTGGGCTAACAAACAGCAGCCTCTTGCACAGGATTCCTTGTTTCTTTCTTGCCCATTACAGTCGATGCACCTTCTTGCCAGAGAAGTATTTCTTAGAGAAAGGAGAATGCTTGACAAATACCAAAACTGTCGGGGTCCCGGCCTTTACAAAGTACCTGCAAAGATTAAAAGGAGTCCTTGGCTTCCTTGTAGATGGCCCAGTGTCCTGCAAAGCAAGTGACTTCTGCCCAGCTCCATAAAGACTGACCTCCCAAAGGCTGGTGAGGAGATTTTGTGCTGATTAGCAGAGCCTCTTGGAGCTGGGGCTAAGCACATCTGAGGAGGAGTGTTTTATGAATCAACTCGTCTCCCAACAGCTTCTTTTAATTAAAGCAGCTGCTATTCTCCCTCTGGAAGGAGGGGTCTTTTGTAACTGCCCTTACAGCCTGAAATCTGAGGGCTTGTGGATGCTGCTGAGTTTTATGGGGTGATGGAGATCCCACTCCCACTGCGACAGACCGAGCCCCCCACGCCGTGCAGCAGCTCCAGCCAGCTGTGAGAGGGTGCAGCTCAGCAGCACAGGCTGTGCAGAAACTTTCTGGCTTCACAAACAGCAAATTCTTCTCTCTCAATAACAGCACAACACTTTAAAGGCAGTTTCAGAGGGGAACAGTGCTGCGTGCTGCTCACGCAGCAGTACGAACAGCGAGAGCATTGTTAACCTTCAACATGCTCTTTATAGGCTGCTGCCTTTTTTTCTTTTTTTTATTTTTAAAGTAGTACTGGGTAGATGGGATCTGGAATAGCCCTTCTGTGCTGCTCAGCTGTGCCAAACTCCCTCTCCCCTCTCCATCCAGTCCTGGAAAGAGTTGTTCATTTTTTGGGGGGGGAAACATATGTAAGTTGCTAAAGCCAGGCACAAAATCCTTGCAGCTTTATACTTCAAGAGGTAGGACTATTAAGTCAGAGAAGAGTTAGGACTATTTAAGAACAAACTGGACTTAAAGCTCATACTTTTTGCCTTTTTTCCCCTGGACAGGGACAGGTACAGCCTCACCTTTTGTGCTGCAGCACTTGTAGCAATGTGTGTTCTGGGTTCACCTCATACATTTCTTCTCTTTCTTCATCTTCAAAGTAGAGCTGGAAAAAAAATTTGGGGGGGTTATTAAATGCCTAAGGTACATGAAGGGAAGTACTAAGCTGCTGAAAGCCCAGTAGCAGCACACCATTATCAGCTGGGGGTTTATCAAACCTCTGTGGCTTGACCTGACTGCGTTGCAAAATTCAGCGACGCAGAAATTGTGTGAATTCCAAGTTTTCCCTGCATAAACCAGCTCAGGTTCTCCTGGCTGTGGCAGCAGGAAGGCAAAATACACTGCCTGGTCCCATGCTTTAGAGGCAATCAATCCAAATCTAAGGGCTGCTTTTCAACAGGGGAGATGCAGCAATGTTATGAGATAAACTGAGCGGGTTTAGAGGTATTTGAACAAAACAGAGTTGATTTAAGAGATTAAAATCCAGCAACGGTGCCTTAGACTGTAAATACACAGAGGTTTTAACCTGAAAAAGTACACAGCCACTGTCCTTTTGGACCTGTCTGCTCACTGTACACAGGGTTGTGCTGCTGCCTGGCACGGATGACACTGAAGTGGAAAAATGAAAAATAAACATTCATATCCTTCTATGTACAATTTCAGAAAAATTCTCAAAACCTCCTGCAGCCACAACCAACTCACAACCCACCTTTGCTGAAGTGTTAATAGAGATATATTATCTTGATCTGATTATGTGCTTAAGTAACTCCACTTAGTTCTGAAAAGAAACTATTTTTTAAGTAATATTTTCTTATTTGTATTAAGCAACTCCACGGTGCAATTAAAAAACCAGGCAACCCATCAGCTTGATGGTCTAAACCTTAATTATTGTTACAAAGATGGAATCTAAGCAATATCTATAAATACCTTGTGTCAAATACAATGTAAGTGGAAGACAACTTTTATTTTCATAAGTGAATTCTGTCAGCACATGTGGGCAATGTGTGAGTTTATAAGTGAGGGTAGCTCTCTCTTATTTCACATCTGTGCATGGTAAAACAGATGCCAACACTTTCATACCCTCAGAGCTGTGCACTTTCTCACTTCACAAATAAAAAAAGCACACAACAACCCTGAAATTGAAGGAAAGTCAAACTTCTCACCTCAAGATTGTTGGGAAGGTATTTTTTTTCTAAATCCCAGGGAGGTAACTCAGCAAACATCACCATTAAATGATCAATAAACCTAAAAGCCAAAATACACTCGGTGAGCTTAGACAAAGTGCTCGGCTTCAATAACTTGTACAGCTGCATTTGAATGATGGCAAAAATACATTAGCAAATTAAACAACAGACTTGGAAGTAAGCTTAGATCACCAACAGTTCCTTCCCTTGAAACTCAGCACTTTCCCAATGAATCCAAGGCCCTGTTGTAACTCAGGTTATTGGCTTCAAACTTGAGCAGTGCAACAACAAATTATTTTTAACTTTGCATTTTCACACTGAAAAAGATGTCAAAATAAACACCCTGCATTTTGTCTAAAATGGATTTTCCTTTGACACAGTCCCATGCTTCACCAGGTCAGAGTGATGAGAATATGTTTGTGTGTCAAAGTCTTCTTTATTTTGGTACTTGAGGAGTGTTGGAGGCCAGTTTGTTCTAAAAATCCATTTCCACTTCCTTTAGTCACGAAAAGGCACAGTGAACACTACCATAAAAGTACTACAACTTTACTAACCTGCTTGCACTGTAATTTTAAGTCCTAAACTTATTAATAGACATTTTTTGTAGGTCTTCCAACAAACAAAAAGTTACAAATCCCAAGTCTGTTTAACACTACAAGATCAGAAAATGAGGTTAACATCAAGGAGAGTGGAATTCCCAGCTTGCCAGTCCCTCACTCACAGTCTGAAAGTCCTGCAGCACTTCAGTCAGATCTGCTGAAAGCCCTGAGCAGAACTTTGGGGTCACTGCTGGTTAGGAGAGGTCCCCTTTGGAAACTTTTAATAATTTTTAAGTTTAATATTTTTTTTCTGAGACCCCATATTTGGAGGGCTTTGAAACAGCACCTTAATGAATGTCTAAAATCCACATGTGTGGGTGGCTCACAGGTATCCCTGGCCACTAATTAATTGCTGGTCTGAGCTTGCACTGCAAGCCCCTCTAGTCACCCAGGCTAAATGTGTCTGTCTGCACTACAAATTTATGTAAATCACAGAATAATTCAGGTTGGAGAGGACCTCAAGAGGTCATCTAGTGCAGCCTCCTGCTCAAAAGCAGGGTCAGCTGTGCCATTAGAAATCTGGAACTGCTTCACCACCACGGCAGCGTTTCACCTGCCGCCTGTTCTCACTTGCTCACACACCTCCTCTGTGCAAGAATGCTGCTGGCAGTGCATTTACCTGGAGTTCTCATGAAAAGCCACAGTGAAATCTGTCTGCTCGTGCTCAGGGTACAGGAAGAGGACAGGCCAGTTCAGGCTGCCCTCAGCATCTAAGTGCACCTTTGCCCCCGTGGCACTGTCAGAGTGGAACCCATCCAAGGATATCTCAGCCAGGCCATCTGACACTTCCTCTTCTTCATCTGAAGGCTCAAGGACCAGCTTGATATTTCTTTGCTGGAGGGGAGGGAGGGAAAAAACCAAAAACCAACTAAAAATCAAAGAGTTGTGGTGGGGAGAATAGGAACAAAAAATTAGCTATCAGTAAAAGGTCAAATTTTGTTCTTGTTAATGAGCCAGCTCCTAAACACACCATGCAAAGCTTTCCCACAGTATCAGACTCAGGTGACTGGACTTCCCAGTAGAATCCAGAACCTCAGCCAGATATCCAAACTCCTCATGAAAAGGATGAGGAGAGGGGTGAATCCAGAGGAGCCCACACGTGGAGAGAAGAGCCTGAGAAAACGTGTGGATAGGGATGCACCTAAAATCCTTTTCTTTAGGGCCTAGCAGGCATCACTCCAGGGAGTAACCACACACACCAGCTCCTGAGAACATCTACTCTTTCAGAGAACTGCAGAAAGCTCACTCTCTTCCTTGGAAAGATAACAGCAGACTGTATGTACGAGCCCAAAATATTTTAACATAGCTTAAACATTCACTGAGGAAGGAGAGGCTCCAGGACTGATTCCCTCCCCTACCCTACTGAATGATTATCTTCTATTCTTCCACAGAATTAATGCCTGTGGGCAGCAAAGAAAGCCAGGTTCATTGGGCTGACGTGATGCTACAGCCCAGCAGCCAGAGCACTCACAAAGCTCAGCCCATCTCCTAACACCGGGTCTGTATTTTGCATTAGTTGTTACCTGAAATACAGAAACCTGGGAGCTGGGGTTAGAGCCATGCAGACAAGGAGAATCATGGTTTTAACTCTTTTTTTTTTGTCTCTAGACCTCAAATGCCTAAGTATGAGAACCAACTTCTAGAGACAAACGAGAGAGCTCTTAAAAAACCCCCAAAAACCAGCCCCTCTCAGTGACTCACCTTTATTGCTGCAAGCAAAATTTCCTTTTGACACTGCTCTTTCCTCTCCATCACCTTTGCTTTCCTTGCATCCCGCTCCTGAGTTCGCTACAGGTAAGAAAAGGAGGCACCACGGTCACAGAGAGCAAGTCAGTGCCCAGCACTGCTCTTCCCTGGCAGCGGGGGGAGATCAGTTTGGATCCCCAGGAAGGTCCCCTCCAGCTCCTTCCCCTGCACATCCCAACACACAACACAGGGAACCACCCCTCAATCCTGTTTGGGGACACCACACTACACAGAAACTGGGTGGAGCACCCTCCCTCCAAGGATCCCAAAGAGACAAAGCACTACAGATGCCAGGCTGCCTTAATATTTACCTTTAATTTGTCAGCTTTAGCTCTCATTTCCACAAGCTTTTTCTCTTTTGAGTCTATTTGCAAGCCTTCCTCACACCATGCTATCACTTCCGAGAAATTCTTTAGCTCCATGTGACAGAGAGCTCCTGGAAGGATTAATATTGTAAGTTTCTAGTGCTGGAGTCAGTGTACAACTACTACACAAAGTGGTGGTTATAAAGACAGTGTTAGGCCTGGTGCTTTCGCACTAAACTTTTTTGTCTTGCGTGGTCATGTTCAACCAGAGACTTCCAGCAGGTCGGTTGAGAAGAAAATCTAAAATATTTCATCAGTTCTTGTATCACTTAGTCACAGAAATCAGCAGAATTATGCTAAAAGTGTCTGTTACAAGCAAAATTTTGTCATTGTAATTAACATTTCAGTATTTGCCTTGTTAGGAAAAATAAAAGGGGGATTTCTATGGAATGGGAAAAAAGAACAGACCCCAAAAAAAAGTACTGTGGAAAACAGCAAAAGCTATGCTGTACTCTACAGAAACAGGTCCAGTGCCTCTGATAAATATAGAAGATGAAGAACAAAAGGATATTTTGATTGA
This sequence comes from Edolisoma coerulescens, assembly GCA_013397115.1. NCBI lineage: Eukaryota > Metazoa > Chordata > Aves > Passeriformes > Campephagidae > Edolisoma > Edolisoma coerulescens. The sequence goes on along the minus strand of VWZW01000888.1, from coordinate 4,349 downwards.
AAATGCAAAGCAAAAGGCAGAGCTCTGTTTTGGGGAGAAACAGCAATAACAAAACAAGTGATCTCTTCCAGTAACTGCTTTCCCTTTCTGAAATGAATTCTGTCCAGAAACAAAGTATGATGCCCACTCACAGTAATTTAAGCTCTATAAACACAATTATTAAACACCCAGAAACATGCGAGGAAACGAAGCAACACGGTAACAACAGCCTGTTTCAGGGCTGGTAACAACAACAGCGCAATCAGTGAGGTTAACATGAGCCAAGTGTTTGGGAAGGATGTCCCTTGTGCTCCATGCAGAAACATGAGATTTAACTCTCACCTCTTATGATGGCTTTGAGATGGGTGGGCTTCAGCTTTTTGGCTTGGATGGCGTCATTGAGAGCAGAACGGTAGTTACCTGCAAAGCAAGCAAAAGTGCTCAGAACCTTTCACTTGTATTTAAAATCCAACCAGATAACAAGGTGACAAAGCAGTTTATGCAGAGACCCTACAATTCAATGTTTCTACAATCACAGCGAGGCGAGAGGAGGGTAAAAAAAGAGCAAACTAAGAGCAAGAGGTGAAAGGATGGGAATCAATCATATAGGTGAGAGGTGTGAGCAAAGCACCTCCCTACTGCAACACACAGCACCATTAAAAGGCCCAGAACGCCTTCCCGCAGCCTTGGACACTGTTGGTAGGATGGTGGTAGCTGTAACAGAATCACAGAATTAATAAGGTTGGTAAACAATTCCATCATCATCAAGTAATGGTTTTAAACTAAATGAGGGTAGACTTACACTAGATATAAGGAAGAATTTTTTCACAATGAGAGTGGTGAGGCAGTGGCAGAAGTTGTCCAGAGAGGTGGTGGGAGCCCCATTCCCTGGAAACATTCAAGGCCAGGTTGGACAGGGCTCGGAACAAACTTGTTTAGTTGAAGATGCCACTGCTCATTGCAGAGAGGTTGGACCAGATGGCCTTTAAAGGTGCCTTCCAACCCAAACTATTCTATGATTGTAAAACCCACTGGTTTTGCCCTGTCCTGCAGCCAAGGCCCGAGCAGCAGGTAACAGCTGGAAGGAGCAGAGCACAAACCATGCACTCAGCCAGGTGCTGAAGTGAGCCAGGTCTTCAGGGTCCAAGGAGTCTCTCATGAATAAGCTACTTACTCTGCCATATCACAAAACCAAAACAAACAAAAAGAAAACCCCAAATGGGAGGGGAAAAAAAAAAAAAAATGAAGCAGCTCTGGAGCGCGGAGCCGCGCTCCCGGGAGGTCAGAGGCTCCTTACCCAAGTGGAAATGTGCGGCCCCCCGGTTCGTGAGCAGCACCGCGTCCAGCTCCGCGTCCCCGCACCGCCTCCGCAGCCCCTCCGAGTAGGCGGCCACCGCTCTGCCGTAGTCCTTCTCCTTGAAGTACTCGTTCCCCTCGTTCTTGTACATCCTGGCCAGCTCTGCGGGGACGCAGCGGGGTCAGGGTGGGAGCGGGGGATCCCCCGAGCCCCATCCTGGGGTCCCCCGGCACCTGCGGGGCTCTGCTCCTCGTCGAACAGCAGCGACTGCAGGCAGGCGAGCTCGGGCTGCCGCGCCGCGTCGATCTCGGCCGGGCAGCGCTTCATGAACATGGGGATGGCCTCCAGCTCCTGCGGACGGACAGACGGACACGCTCACACAGCGCCCTGAGCTCGGCCCGCCCGGCCCCGCGCCCGCCTCACCTGCTCCCACGTGTCGGGGTGCAGCGCTCCCCGGTACCGCGGCGGCTCCGCGGCCCCGGACACGCCGTCCTGCCCGGCCTCCGCCATGCTCCTGCTGCTCCTCCTCCTACTGCTCCTCCTGCCGCCGCCCGGCCCCGCCTGCGACCGCCCCC
>VWZW01000887.1:2447899-2590539 GCA_013397115.1 Edolisoma coerulescens | reverse complement strand
ACCCCCGGCAGCCTGAGCGCCCCCGGCATCCCCAGCACCCTGAGCATCCCCCTCAGGACGGGCACGCGCGGTATCCCGGGGCACCTGAAGCACCGATGCAGCCCGGAGTGGGATGGGTGCTCTGGGCACCCCGGGATGGGATGGACACCCTGGCAGGACACAAATCCTGGGTACCGCAGGGACCCCAGTTTGGGATTAGATCCTTAGGAACACACAGCACCCTGCGTACCCCGCGCCGGGCAGACATCCCGGACACCGTGGGACAGGCTGGGCTCCCGGGGGTAGGATGGCTCCGTGCCTGGCACCCCGAGCCCTCTCGCGCTGTGAGCCCCCTGCCCTGCTCGCAGGCACCTCTCTTCTTCCCTGGCAGTGCCCCATGGCACCCGTGGCTGATGAGTGCACGGGTCTTTCCAGGCAGAGGTACCCTAGGAAAGCAAAGGACAACAATTTGGGAGAGTAAGACCACCAAAGATTCCCCGAGTGCTTATTGGTGAATGAAGGCTTTGCTTTGGTTCTCTTCTGAGTGCTCCATGAATGTGTGTGTGTGCATGGGACTGTCAGTCCTGTTTGGAGGAGGGCAGGGAGTATTTGGGGTACCTTGTCCAGCTTATGTGGCTATTCTGTTCCTCATGAGGATGCCATCCCTTTTCCGAACTTCTGGGGACCTGTTGGGACCAAATGGGATGCGGGTGACTTCTGTAATGTGGACAGGAGAGCCTGCTAAAGGTCTCCTCTATCTCTGCTCTTTTTTACCCCCTTCTGGTGTAAGTTGGGAGGGTGGTAGCAGAAAATAGCCCATCATTCAGGAAAGCAATTTCCTTGGGCACACACTGTGTGTGTTCATCACTACCTGAGTGCCTGTTCTCTAAGGTCATTTTCACAGCCAAAGGCACTGGCTGATGGGGGTAGAGGATGTCACACATCTCTCTGCAAGCAGGGAATGAAGGAAGGTGCTGCTCTAACAGCCATTTCAGATTATAACTTGTTGCAGCTTCCTCTGTGTATTGCAGAATTTGCAGCCACCAGTGTGGAAAATAGGGATGCTGCTGTTCACCCTCATTTTTGCTGGGCTTTTGGATACTTCTTTGGCATGATCTAGAGGAGTGGAAATGGTTAATGACGAGCTGGGCAACTGGTTGTTATACTGAAGGATTTTCTGATACTTGCATTATTCTTCTGTTGAATCTCTCTGCTCCCTTCATCTGTACTTGGGTGATTTGGAGCAGTTGCATGAACTGAGGGTGGTTTTATCATGGCTGTTCAATGGCCATGCAAGGAGATGTTAGGAATGGTCATCGCTCTGTCATGGACAAAGTCAGCGAGAAACTCAGCCCAGGCAATGGCTGTGCTTCAAATTAGGCTTGAAAGGAGGGGGATGCTGAATCCTAAACAGTGAACCATCATCTTCTATCAGTGCAAACATGAAGGCACACGCAATGCTGTAGTTGTTGGTATGCAGTTGTAAACTGCCAGGGAGGATTTGTCTCTTTAAGAATCATGCTGTCAACTGGAAGTCTTTCTGGAGCAACCTTAAGCAGATAAGAATTTATAAACCGAAGCCAGAAGGGACACTGCCACTTAATCCATTAACAGTGGCTTACATGAGATTTGGAGGATNGGGGGAGCGGTGAGTTGTGTGTTAATGGCACTTTGTTTCTATATTTCTTCCTTAAATTTCCATTTTAATTAAATTTTTACCTGTGCTGAGGCAGCAAGCAGAAATATTCTCAAGATTGTAATGCAACAGAGCATTGAAATAATTTTTATTTGGAATAAAGAGTAAACAAGGCATTGCCTTTGTTGTAAAAACTAAGCAACTGCCAGGGACAATATGTGCCTTTTCTGTCTTTTTTGAAACCAGACTGCCTCAGGTCCCACATTTAAATGCAGAATAAACAAGTCTGATTGCATTTGACAGGTTTCTGTAAAATGGACTCAAGGCATAGCAGTGAAAGTATGAATGTCACACAGTTTTGTTACATATCTGCCATTTAACATTTTGTAAAGTGTATTTTAGTTGAAGGTCCCCAGTTGTTCCTCCTTCAGTGTCTGGCTTAGTGTTAGGGATACTGAACGTTTATAAGTTGGCCACCATCTAATACTTTCTTACCCTGTGACAACCTCTTCCTAACCTGGTGCAGGGTGTGATTAGGGCTCATTCTTGCTTAAGAAGAAGCTATGATTGCATTGTTTCCCAAGGTGGTCTGTGGACTTTGAATTCAGTCCCTGTACCTTACAAGTTCATCTCTGCTAAATAAGAAGTAAGATCTCTGTGCATGGTAGAGCTGTTGCCCACTTGTGCTGAAAATTTATATGTCTTTCTGCTAGTCCTGCTAAAAATGGTCACCTTTAGTTACATAAATCTTCTGAAGACCATGTGATACTTTTGGTGGTGTTGAAGGCATAACACAGAAATCTCACCAAGACTGACATGGCTGGCAGAATATTTACTTTGCTTTAGATGGTCGTGCAAAAGGAGGAAAGCACCCAACTTGATTCTCAGGCTTCAGCTGCAGTTTTAAAACCAGGTAACTGAAGTAGGCAGGTCTTTACGAAGGTACCTGCAAGAGTAGAGCTGGAACCCCAGGCTGATGATTTTAGAGTTGCTTTTGAGTAAGGTAATACTTTAAAATCTGTTATGTCCAGCCCTTTATAAAGCACTTCACATAACTGTTCACTAGGAACTACTAGACTTGAGCACTTTGGAATTACCTATTCCAAACCAGTATGTCCTATCTGGAGTATGAATCCAGATTTTGGTGGCATAGTTGTGCCTACAGGCTTTGTCTGTTTTGGAGACAGTGAAAACTGAACTCCTCCAGGACTGCGGGTGATCTGATGCCACGGTCCCGATATGGCTGTTAACCTTGAAGTCCTGGCCAGTGATTGGAAGGAGGTTTTCATTTGGTAATATCATGATGGGGAGATTGAGGTGAGATTATTTTCAGAATTCCTGTGAGTATTTCCCTTCCCATAACCCAGATGTAGTTTGTCAGGGGTGATAGAAGGTGATCCTTTGTGTACTTTCCGAATGCTGAGCAAAAGATTATGATTATCTGCTAACAAATCTCCTTAAGGATGCAGCCAGATAAACTCCAGGAAATTTTTGCTGTCCACCCTCTCTGAAATATGGTTTGTGATAACTATCAAACAAGGTGTATATGTCTGTTTGGAGGGGAGCCAAGTGGGAAAACTCCAGCTGTATCTAATCTCCTGAATTCTGAGATGAAAAAATCAGCCTTCTCATCAGTGGCTCTGTGTACCGTTTATTTACTTGTGTCAGGGCAGTCTGGCTTGAACTGTTCCAACCAAGGAGACTTCTATTATTTCTCAAGAGATGCATCTTCAGTTCAACCTGTCTCCCTGCCTCAAGATAATCTATTCAATCTCCTCTATTAACTATTTTTCTAATCCTGGTGTAGCTCATTAAGTTCCCCTCCTTGCCTAGTGTTACATCTTCCCAATCTCTGGCTTTTGGATTCCTTGCTTAGGTACTGCTCAACCTTCCTGGAGGTGTTTAACTCTTCCTACTGTGATGTGTGGGCTGTGTGCCCTGTTTGGGCTGTGGTGTAGTTCCCAGATGTGCTGGTCCAGCATGCTAGAAATGAAGGTTTTTCTAGTCCTTGGGTCAGAAGTGAGACACATGACTTGTATTCCATCTCCTGTGCTGCATGGACATGCAGCTCTTTATCCTCTCTTCTCTTGTGTTCTCAGCTTCGAGAAGGCTTAGCCATTGCTGTAGAGAGCAGATCAATATTACATTGTAAAAGCTAAGAAGTATTACTGTCTTCTCTCTTAAATCCTCTCCTCCAGCCTCCTACTCAGGTTTGGTACTCTTTCCTGAGCCCCCTCTTGCCTTGAAAGGTAGATTTCCATGGTGAGTGGCAGCAAGCAGGATTTCTTCCTGTTGATTTTCTCCTAGGTCAATGCACCTATGAGATTTATGCAAAAGAATGTATGTGCAGTATTACAGAAACAGCCCCAGCTGCCAGGGATCCTCTTTTCAGCAGAGGCTGATTACTCATGGGTTATTCTTTTTTATTTGTATTACAGTGGCATCCGGAGGCTCCCATCAAGATCTTAGTCATGTTGTGCTAGGTGCTCCCATGGCTGCCTGTACTTATTGCTCATCCACCCAGATAGCTTTTACTCATGGGTCTGGGTGATATCTGTGGGGTGATTTGGGGTTTATACCTTCAGTGTATAACATGAAGCAGTCTGGCACCCCAACAGAACAGTTCTTAGTCTGTTCTTTTGCTGGGACACCTGCAGTGGTTTGCTGAAGGGTGTTACCACCTCTCTGGCTGCAGCCCCCAGACTGGCAGCCTCTTGTGCAGCATTTGACCAAAAAAGCAGAGGCTTTCCTGCTTTCCCTGGCCCACAGAGGGTACCAGTCAGGATTACACAGTCTTTGCCTGCATTTTAGCAGTTGCTGTTCCAAACGTTATATCCCACTGACACACAAACATGTCAGACTTCTCTCCCATTTCACTGGTGCTTTATGAGCTTCTGAAATACACGTAGAAGATAGATAGTAATCTGGCTGGTGCAGGCATTTTGATAATTGTATATTGTTGAAAGACTGTCCTTCTGCCAGCTCCATTTTGTGCACTCACTAGATAAAACTAAGGGGGGAGTAAAAGGTCATCAGCAACTGTTAGTCATAGGGCTTAGAAGTTGGGGTGCATCACAAACATTTTTAGGCATCACAAGCAGTGCACTGGGGGGATACCAACAGTGAGATAACCTCAGCTCCCATTGCTGTCATAATTGGTTCTTCTTTGAACTATTATTTTATTTTCTTCCAGCCTTACAGGGTCAGAAGTTTCATCACTCAAGGCTTTGAAGGATGCCTCCTGCTTCCTGCCCTTCTGCTTTTACTCTGTCCTGGGTATGCTTGTCTCCCTCTGACCTGTCAGTGTGTCTGGGTTGTAGGTATAGAGTTTTTCCTGCCTGAGGTTCTCAGGTTTGTATGACCTTCTCCCAAGCACTAGATTTTTTCCCAAGCTACATAACTTTGATTTATTGCATTTAAACTGCCCAAAATTGCTCAGTGTTCCAAACAGGGCAATTTATTGATCTTACTTTTCCTTTCCCATTGTCCGTTTCATAAGGTGATGAAGCCTGTTCATGAAGCAGGTACTGCTGCAGCTTTTCACAAATTTCCCAGGAAATGGTGTGGTTTCTTGCCCATGGGTGATTCTCTATATTTCTCAAGTGCAAGAAAAGCTACTTTTGAAAACCATTAGGAACCAAAACATCAGTTGGATGATTGAGCTAAATATATTAGTGCCAGGCTCAGTAGTAATTTAAAAAAGCGAATTAAATACTAGAAATTATAAGGGAAGCCAAACTGAGGAAAATTGAGGCCATTAATAGATTGTTGTGTAAATGTGTATATTATTTGGGGGCTCTTTTGGAGTAAGAGAAAGCAGGTTCTCTCTGCTTACAATGACCTTCTAGTGACAGAAGCCTAAGTAGCCCCCACTTCATTTTGTTTCCTAGGCTGTTGGAATAGCAGGTTTTGTGGATATTCCCATATCTGGGAAGATTTCTAATACAGAGGCTTGGAAGATTTCTGATTTGGCAGCTGTTCTTACCTACTGCTGCTAGGATAATTGCAGGAACCAGCTACTTCTGCATGGCTGAAATTGTTGCCTGTGGCAAGTACATAAGTACATGATGTTTTACTTAGAGTGTCTACCTTCACAGTGGCTACTTATTTCAGGATGGGGATCCACACGTGCTCTGACTTGGTCTGCCTTGAAATTTTAGGACATCTGAGTAATCCAGTTCTGAGCTGTCTCAAGGAGTGGGATCCACAACGCTCGTGTTTCAGGATTGTCTCCATCTAGAAATGGTTGATCTAAGATTAACCTTAATCACAGCAGTGTGCAGGTGCTCAGTGCTGTGCTGCGAACTAACAAATCCCAAAGTAGTTTCTCACTTTAATCACAGCACTGGCACTTTTGTGCCACAAGTACCAAAGTAGTTTTGGGGATGAGAGCTGAATTTTAACTGAAAGTTAGACCCTAACAGTGGTTAAAACTTTTGTTGTGAGTGCGACATATCCATGAGTCTGGGCAACCTTTTAGCCTGGCTAACCAGGGCATTGCTAAGCTGAGTAGCTGGAGAGGAGGGCAGGCACCTGGATACTTACCCATACTAAGATCTGGGTTGATGCAAAACTGTGGTTAAAACTGAGGTGGGGATAGGTTTTTATCTCCATTCGTTCATGGGGAGCTCGAGCTGGTAGAAGTGTGTTGTTATAAGATGCTAGTTCATGTTTACACTGTTGGTTATTTGGCCTTTCAAGTACAGGATTAAAATAGGATTTTGTTTTAAAATTACAGGGCAGAGGATGCCACGATGGTCTTATGTTTATACAATCCTCCATTAGTCCAGCTCAGTTCAACTTTTTGCTGAAGCATAGGGAAGGAATCTCAGCTCTCAGGAAACTGTCAGGTTAAACTGTAGGGCTTTTTTATGCAGAATTTTGAAAAGTAAATATTAATAGTTCTGTGCCAGCCTCAGAGATAAAATGCCATGGCAGGTTTTTTAGTTCCAAAAAACCCACTTCAGGTAAAGTTTTTTTTTTAAAAAAAAACGATAATAACATTTTAATAAAAATTAATTCTAAAGTATGGACATTGCTTGTGGAGTCTCCCTGCTCTATTGTTCCTTCATATTCGGTGTTTGAGTTTCACACTGATAACACTGACATTTCCAGATATTCCTGCATGGGTGTGGGCAGGGATTCCCTATTGACTTAATCTCATAATTTTTATGATATGACCACAAGACTTCCTATGTCTAGCATCAGGGCTCGGGAAGATGGATTCATCAAAGCAGTGACTGGGGTGCTGTCTGGGGTAACTAACTGGTGCCACTGTCAATAACTAGAAGTGGGTTAGCAAAGAGGGAGCCTGGCTTCTGAAGAGACAAAGGACAGATAAGGCAAGCAGATGTAGATACAGAGCTTATTTACCATCCAGGTTCCATATTTGCATCAGAAGGTTAGTTCAGATCTCCTCCTTAGGTGGTATCTCTTTAATATAGCATTAATTGTATTGGTATTACTCATGATTTCTTTGATTTGGGTAACTGGTGCCATTGTGTTTCTAAATATCTATGGTGCAAGATCATTTTTGTCTGTGATGAATGCCTATTTTTTATACTTAACAAGTATTTACTAGGCAGGAAGGGAAGAGATGGTTTCCCATAGAAATATTGAGTCATAGAAGACAGGACACAAATAACTGTAAATGTTGCAAACAGAATCTGTGTCTTATGTGAGTGAGTGAGTCACTTCAATAGATGTGACAGAAAATGGAAAAGAGAAAATGTTCCTCACTAATTGATTATGTTCATCAAATACAGAAAGAGGAGAAGTAATTGAAATTTACTTTCTTTATTAAAAAAATGCAGTAAAAACATAATGAAGGACCTGGGTTACCTCTGATGTTAGTACTGGATTTCTACATTCCTACTTGATTTTTGTATATCATTTAGTGTTCCTGTTGTAATGGTGTGACCCCTCAACAATCACATCCTTAACAAGCAGGAGATAAAATAAAGGTGCAAAAAGTTCTCCCTAATTAAAACCATCAATACTTTTTTTTAATATAAGGTTTAGAGTTGAGATGCTAAGAGATAAGCACTGACAGCTGAGAGCTTTGCTCCTCTGGCTTGAAATCTGCCTTGCATTAGTTGTGGAAGAAAGTTCTTAACCATCTGCTGGGTAGAGATGATCTGGTGCTCTGTGCATTTGCTCTGGATAGTTGTTCTCAGGCCCTACAGGTTGTGTACTGGAGGGCTTAGCAGAGAGGTTAAAAAGTAGCTTAAGGTTTCAAGCAGAGAAGTCATGCAGGTGGGACCTGCAGCAGTGAATGCAGTGAGCTCTGGTTGCTCTTGCCCACGCAGAGTGTGTTTGGTGGCTGAGCAGACACTGTCAGTCTCCTGTTGTCAGTCCAACGTGAAGCCCAGGAGGAGAAATTAGAGAATGATGGGTGGGAACAGTGACTAAGGGTGAACTCCCAATTTGGACGTGTTAATGCTACATCCATTATTAATAACCCCACTGCAAAAGAAGAAATGCTTTGCTGCAAACGAAGCTGTGACACAGGGAAGTAGCAGGCAAGATTAAAATTTTATACTTGCCGTGGTCTTACAATAAAGGTTTTGTGATACACATCCAGCAATGCTGCTATAAATAGTCTCGTTATCTAATCTTGCAGCTCAGTGTATGACAGAAGATTACAAGAAAACAGTTCAGTGTAGCTTTTAGCTGTTTTCCCACTGCTTCTCTTGCTCCTGCTGGAGCATTATTACTGTGTCCCTTGTAATTCATATGGAGACAGCATTATTCAGAAGTACAGAATGTCACTAGGAGGAGGAGAGTTCAGAGAAAACCCAGAAGATTTATGACATAGTTTAGATAAGGCCATGGAGGAACTGACATGAGGGAAGTAATGACAATTCACAGTCCAGCAGCATTTCTGAGGGGGTGCTGAGAACTTCTTCATGCCAACTCCATCGGGTCAGATACAGAGCAGAGCATGCTTTAATAAGGTGTTCTACACGCTTGATTGCAGAGGGAACCCTTTTGCTAATAAATAATCCAGACACACCGAGCTCTGTCCACATGGGTCTAGGACCTGATCCAAAACCAACAGAAAGTCCTTAGAAAATTTCACAGAGGCACAACTAGCACAGAGAAAGCCTCTTTTTCCTTTTGATCCTATTTCTCATGGGAGAAGGAGGAGCTGGTTGGTAGGCAGGGAGGCTCCTTTCCTCCCCTCTCTGTGCCTTGCTGGTAGTGCAAATCCTTGTTTCTGACCCTTCCTTGGAGATCCCCCTGGCCTGTTTCACATGGGGCACCTGAAGCCAGCAAGGAGTGCTGGGTCCTGGGAAAGCTCCCCTGGAGCAGGGGCAGCTAAAAAGGACCTTGTGCAGCCTGTGTGTGTGGACACAAATAACCCTTTCCCACAGAGGACTGAAGATCACTTTCTGAAATGTCATGGAGTTTTCTTATGTGGCCATAGGAGGAGGCATGAGAGAGTGTGGCTGTTGTAGATCTGGAGCCTCATGAGACTTGAACCATCCTCTTTTTGCTATATGAGAGGAGTTAGGAAGACTTTGGGTGTTTGTTCACACCCCAGCACAGCTCACCTGCTGCAGGGTGCCTTCCCTACCACGTGGCTTGGAGGAAGCTCTCCACCAGCACTGTGCTGGCACGTGTCCAACCACCTCAGTGGAGCATGGTGGTGGGCACATGTGTTCTACAGCTGTGGCCAACTGCAGAAATCTTCTGTGCCTTTGTCACACCTTCTCATGGACGAGCTAAAGCAATGATAAAACTTGAGGAACTGAACCTCACCACAGCTGTTGCAGGGAGGGAAGAAAGAGCTTGTGTCATCTCCTCATCCTGAAGTAGGCTGACCTGGAGGCTGATACTGCTAGGAAATTCTTTACCAGTCCAGATCCTGGCATTCCATCTTAAATTCCCAGGCAAAAGCAATTACAAGCGCTGGCAGGTGGAATGCTCTCTGGACATGTGCTTTCTTGTGCTGCAGCCTGTTCAGCAGGAAGGAGTTACCTTCTTGTGATTAGATTCCACAGGCAGATCAAATTTGCTGTTGGAACAGAGGTTTTATATATAGTAAAATGCTCCCAGGTGTGCTTTTTAGTAGTGCTTCTGGGCTAAAGCAAGGATTTATTAATAAGAGGCACCCAAACCATATTACGCACTGCAGCAGAGCTGGAGCAGGGTGCTTTTGCTGTGATTCAGGGAGATGATTGAATTCAGTGACAGATGCCAAGTATTTATGTCCTTGCCTGAGTTTATCTTTTAAATTTGAAAGTGTTAAAAGCAAGAGTTATTTTTGGAATAAACATATTAAATAGTGATGGAGAGTTCCATCTGGGTGTTGGTGGGATGCTATTTTATTGTTACATGTCGTTGACCAAAATGTCAGCTCAGACCATCAGAACAGAAAACTTTGGGGGTAATACATTTCTCTAGATTTGCATCAGAATACTGGAGCTCAGAGAGCCCAGTGGCTTTGCTTGTGACATTGCTTAGTATCATGAAGAACACAAGTCAAATTATATTTATTGTACAATAAATATAATACATTGTCACACAATTGTAATATTTCCTGTAAAGTTCCTGACAGTTGTCCATATTTCTACATCAATGTGTGTGTGTGCAGGGGGGCTATTTGAATTTTATGGTTTTTATCATATTGACAAATGTCCAAAGTCTAGAGAAGCTGTTAATTGCCTTGGAAACCATTGCCACCCCACCTCTTGGTTGCTCACTCTCCCTCCTACCAGTAGTCTTTTGAGCTTCTATATTTAATTTATTCTGTAACATCACCTAAAATAGCCCCTGGCCTTTATTTTTGTTTATAGCTAATCATTTATAGTTTAAAATTATTTCTATTTTATTATCATCTCCTTAATGAGTATTTTACCATTTTATTTAGGGTAAAATAAGTAATTATTATTTAGCTGTTTAATCTTTCCATGGGCCATCTTGAAGCCCTTGAATGGTGACTCTTTACAGCTGAACCAAGACTTGGGGTGAGGATGAACAGCTGACCCATAAACTCCAGGCAAGTTGTCGCATTTCCAGTGCCTCTGAGCCATCTTGTGCCTCAAAAATTAATGCTACTTACAAATTGCCTTCTGCCGTGCTCCATCAAATGCTAAGATGCTGTAATTATTTATGACAGTTAAAATCTCCTGATGCATTCAAATAAAAGCCAAACATATAGGGAAAACATGTCCTGTGGAGGAAGGTTGCAGCATGAAAGATGGCTTGTTTTGAATGCAGGTCACATTGAGGGGCAAGCTAGAAATACATGTAAGAGATGGAGACCTAGATGTGCTAGATTTTTAGGGGAAACTCCATTGCTGCTGTCATTGGACTATTTTCAGGTGTTTGGATGAGTGAATGACCCAAATATAGTTTAAGCCTGTGACTATTCCATTTTAATAGCAATGCAAATACAGTAGGTGAAGGCTAAGAGCGCTGCATCTAATTTAGCAGTGTTGCTTTAGCAACATCGTGCAGGATGCAAATAGTCTCCTTGGTAACACTTCCTAAGTGTCATTAGATAAGCCATGGTTATAAACACGGAAGCAGATCAGAAGGAGAGACATGCTCTTGTGCTGTGCCTTTTTATAGCCCCAGACATCACGATTAGCAGGATGGCAAGAGGAGAGAGGAAAGCCATTCTGGGGCTCGTAGCGCTTGTGAGTGTTTTTATGTTGTGCTTTGGAAAACCACGCCAAAGGTGATGGGGTTTTCTGACTTGGTTTAAATAAAAACCTTTAAATAAAGGTTTTAAATAAAGGAAGGGGATTGCTCCTGCCCTGCCTGGTTGTCACAGACATTAAGTGTTCTCATGCCTCTCCAGCAGATGCAGATTGCAGATGTTAACACTTCTTCCCTCTAATGGCACATTTGTGTCTTGGTGAGTTTTGAACCTACAGGTTGGGAAGGGGAGGGGAAAGGAGACCCCAGAGCTCAATGTGAGTGTGACTCTCCCATGTTCACCCTGGAAAGAACGTGGAGTTTGAGGTGGTGGTGGAGGATCTGCCTCTGGGCTGGGATTAAGTACAGGATCTGCTCTTCTTCTGCTGATCGTGGCCTTTTCCGCTGTCATTGCCAGTGGATTACCTCTCCAGAGCTAGATTTGGCTTTCTCTGTTGAATTCCAAAGACCCTTTCCTAGGGATCAGCAACAGAGTAGAGATGAAAGTGAGAAATGGGGTTAATTAGTGCTCCAAACCAGGGTAGCTGTTTCTGCTGTTGACGTTGCCATATAGAAAAGAGTCATGAATTGAGGCAGAATCCCACTGGTTGATGCCTGAGGAACTCATCCAAGGAATGTGAATGCCTGATGATGTCAACTGGAGCACATGAAAGACAGTGGAAGGAACCAAGTCCACAAGAGCATCAAAATAGGTTTATTCTGGTTTGGGATGAAAGTCTGAAAGAGCAGATTGTTTATTTTATCATGAGCTTGACCCTGCTTTGGTAGAGGCAGACAACTGGTGGACTTTTGCAATTTTTTTGGAAATCTTCTGAACCAAAACTAAGCCAGACCCTTTCAGCAAAACCCCTCCTGATCTGTAACCTTCAGGTCCACACACAGATCCATTGACTGGAGACTGGCCAGTCCACACATCCTCTTTTCATTTCAGTGGTGTGTAGCACTGTGCAATTGAGATACATGGCAGAAGACCTACTGCAATTTTCCCCATTCTAATAGAAAAAGGAGTTCAAATATCAATAGTCTCCTTTTACAAGGAAAACTCAGAATAAGAAAAAACAAAACAACCACCCCCCACAGCCTTTTCTTGCTCCCTAATCCTCTTGGAATTTATCCATCTTCGTATCACTCATATCTCGTGGTGTCTGTTGTAAATGTCAATGCTAATTAATGAGACCTTGGCCCTCTCTGTAGCTGAGTAACAATCCCAGGTTTGTTTGTGAGATGGGTGGCCTTCCATCTCCCCAAGGGATGGCACTGGGGCCATTAGCCTCATGTGTGACAGGCTGCAAGAGGCAAAGTCTGAAACATCTCTCCACCTCTGTAGTGTCGAAAGATGCAGGTGAAGCTCTCCTAAAATGGGTGAGAGAAGTGTTCCCTAAACCTTGTAGAGATTAAAATGAAATTTCTGGGGTCCCCTTACTGAACTGCCCGCATCCCATGGATGTAGGCATCCACGGATGGATCTCATCCCATCCCTGTGCTGTGCTCCTGAGACCCCAGTGGAAGGCACTTGTGAGTTTTCTGCTTTGAGAAGGAGACATTGGAGTCACTGGACCACAGGATGCCATTCCAGTCCTAAGGCAAAACATTGCCGCTTTCCCTGTGCAGCATAACAGGCTTCATGCAGTGGATCATGGGACTGATGTGAAGGTGAAGTTTGGCTCTGCATCCAAATTGTTCTGCAACAGAGGGTTTGAGTAGCTGTTCCTCACCACCATCGTCTGTGGCTTAGTAGGACATGAGAATTTAGACACATGACTCTGCTAAATGGTAGCTCAGTCCTCAAGCTGCCCTTCTCTCTGCTGTATGCAGAATGGAGCATTTCTCCCCAGGACAGCCAAGTTACTGTATTTCTGCCACATGTCATTTGGAGTCCTTAACCATTTGTAAGGCACAGTGTTTTAAATCAGTTTGGGATAGGAAAATGATTTCTGTTGCAGAGAGAAGGGTTATAGCTCATGCTTCCTGGTGAGAATCAAAAGGCAGGAGGGCTAAGTTTTTTTCTGCATGCCCTCTCATGGCACTTCAGGGTCTCCAAGTAAAAATGTATGGGGGGCAAGAACAGACCTAAAGCCTCTCCTTGTCATTGCATAACACACATGTCTCTGTGGCTCTTCACTGAGCTCTGTTTTTGCAAAACCAAACATTAAACTATCCATGATGATTTATACCTGATTCTGACTTGGTCTGGCTGGAGAGCTGGGTGGCATTTTGTACCCAAAACCACCATAAAATGCAGAACACCATATGGGACGTTAGCACTTTCTTGTTGGTCACAGCCCAGGGTGGAGTTTAGCTGAGACCCAGTTTCTGTGACAGATAGGACCACAGCAGCTCATCCAGGTGTGTGCAGTCCTTTTTCACCTGAGGGGTTCTCAGCCGGGTACCCTGGCCCTGCCCACCCCCGGCGTGGTTGCTGCAGCCACACTGCAGCCTTGCCGTGAGCCAGCTCAGGCATTTCTGCGCTTGCACCGCAGTCTCATCCTGACCAGCACCTCTGCACGATGCCAGCTCCTTGCCCATTCAGCAGAAGGAGCAATGCTTTTGTATTCCCTGCAGCACCTGGGTTTTCCTTGGAGATCTCCCATTCACACATGGAGCCTGCCTCTCTTCCTGGGGCTGATGGGAGCACAGAGCCCGACGGTGAGGCTGTGAGCCAGAAATCCCCAGTCTCACCTCACGCACCTGAGACCGGAGGGCTCATGCTGTTGTACAACTGCAAACTCCCTCAAATCAGTGTTTCAATACAAGCAAGGCAGTTCTGGCTTTTCTGAGACTTTGTGGGGGTTTTTTGGTTTTTTTGTTCATAGTGGGAATCAGGAGTTCCCCACCTACTTGTGGCTTCCTAACCCTCAAGGAAATCTCTTCTTTTCTCTCTTGATCAGTTGATGCTGTGGTTTTGCTATGCAGCCTTGATTAGAGGTGGGGGAGCAGTGTGGGACCACGCTGTGGCTCTAACGAGGGATGCTCAGTCCCATTGGGGCAGTGACAGACATTGCTCCCCAGCTCCTCACCCGCACTGCTCCTGTCCCCTGTGCACTGGCTGCCCTGTATCTGCCAGCCAGGCTCCCCCAGGCAGCCACACAGGGCCAGACGCGCTCCTCGCTCACCTCCTGGCAATGGGGGTGGTCTGTAGATGACGACTGAAGTGTGTCCCCACAACAGGATGGCATCCCAGTGCCCAATCCAGCCAAGAGACTCTTCTCTCTAACCCGCCTGTCCCGATCTCTGGCTCTCGCTTTGCTGCCTTTTTCTGTGAAAATGCTCCTTTTAGATTTTCTTCGCAAAAAAAAATCAGAACAGACCACAGCCAAGAATCCTTCCCAAGTAGCTGGTGCAGCCCCAGGGCAGCTCCCCCTTTGACACAGAAGTCTCTCATTCAGTATTCACCTCTGAGGACAGCAGACCTTTGGCCACTCTGCTTGCTCAGATAAGGGTGTTCTCTGTTGCTTGCCGGGTGCTTCCTCTGCAGCTGGGAGCCGCTTTCACAGCATGCAGTGACCTGCCCTGTCTTGGACTGTCACCCTTCTCTGTTTTTTTTATATTTTTAGTGGCCTTCCTTGTGCAATAACATGAATTATCTTTTTTTTAATTTATTTGATAAGCATCTTCTTAGCAGAATATTAATGCATATAATTAAGATAGTATTTGGCTCTTGAATCACACTGTTCATCCTGAAATTGTCTTAATTACACAGCTGCTCCTCTAGAATGAAAGTCTCTTTGTTTAAAAGCTTAAATATGGAAAAAGGGACAAAATTTCTTCCTTCAAGGAGAAAATCTCCATTTCACATTTCTGGCTATGCTGGGATCAGTGGCTTCTCTATTTTAAGGAAGGGGAGAAATCAAGGGAAGAATAATGTTGATTTTTGTTTTAATCCTCTACTCTGAGTAAACCACAAGCTCTCTTGATTTATTTTGTTGGCTTTTTTTTTTCTTTTCTGCATTACTGAAGGTAAAAACCTCGAGGATCTTGCTTTCTTTGAGTTGGTTCACATGCGATTCCTCTGGATTTCCACTCTCTCTGACATCTTGAAACTCAGGCATCCCTAACAGCCAGATGAAATCTATCAGATAAGGCACCTGCTTTTCACCAGCTTCCAGTTTATGAAGCATAAACCTAGCTTTGACATGAACCTTAACCTCTCAGTGTTACAATAACATGTTAAAAAATGCCTCAGACATGTCTATGGAGTTACTTTAGCCTTCTGCAAGGCAGCTGAGAAGTTATGTTCAATGTGCTGTCAATTCTGCTTTAAACATTGCTGTGTAAACTATCAGCCTCTCCTGTGAATACATTCGTGTTTGGATTGATGCAGTAAATCAGATTATAGCTGTCCTTTATTAACTCAGATGCACAAGATTTCAGCAGTGGAGGTTTGATTCAGAGAAAATGAATGAGGATAGTTAAAGTCAAATATAAATAGAGCTCATTAAAAAACAAACAAACCAGCCTCTGTTTCATTATGTGACTCTTAATTGTACCATGAGCGTAGAAGTAGCTCTCATTAAAGTCTCCTGGCAGCCGCCTTCTCTTCATCTCCTTCTGCAAACTCGCTCACAAACTCCTAGGATTTCCTGGGGACATGAACCCAGTTTGCACCTTGGAATGGGACACAAAGGGACAAAGCAAACAAAAGAAGCCTGTGTGCATGTGCACACAATTAAAGGAGCATAGTCTTGCCAGCACATCTACATCTGTGAGGGCAACCACCACTCACCTGCACCTAAGACCCCTTTCCTACACTCTCAGCAGCACCCTGTCCTCACCTGGCTGGGCTAAGCCAGAGGAGCCCTCTGATTTCAGCTCCTCTGCCCAGTGCCTCGGCTGGGGTTTGTGCTGTGGGTGCTGGTGCTGCTGTGGAGCCAGCTCTGCATTCCCCGGGGGCACGGCTGCAGTGGCAACACAGTGCGGTGGGGTCAGCATCAAACCCCAGCTGCTGGGGGAAGGCAGCCCCTCTGTGCCCCCTTGACCACCACAGCAAAGCCCAGCATTGCCTGTAAAGTGAGAATAAGCTCCTGACTGCCGAGTGCAGTCTGTGGGGAGCTGCTGCCATTCCCTCGGCACCGACACAAGAAGAGCTTTGAGTCTGCCTTACACACCCGCCATCCCCGTGTGGGTGGGTTTGTTCATTTCTGGTGGGTTTTTAAGTACATATGTTTTGGGGGAAGAGAGAAAGTAAAAAAGCAGTGATGGAGTCAGAGCATGGAATAAATCCAGCTTTGGTAACAAAATACAGTGTATAGCAGTCTGTGCTGAGGAAGGAAAGGTTGCTGAATGGTACCCAGTGCTTCCAATTCAGGAATGTACCATCAACGATTACCTTCAATGAAGCTTCTGCTATTGCTTTAATCAACAGGACCTGCTACCTTTCTGAGACCCTGAGTGTGAAGGTACAGTGAACAGGAAAAGAGTCTTGGAAGGACTCTACTGGGCAGTGTTTGAAAAGAAGACGTGTGGTTCTGGAAAAAGAAGCTACTTTTCAAGCAGAGTTAAAACATGTTTTCTTTTAAAAAGAGTCTATTAAAGACTGTGAGTCTCATTACTGCTCATGCTATTTCACAAGTGGGAGATTAATACTCTTCTTGAGGGAATAAAACTGCAGTATCTCTTGAGCAAATCTATTCCCACGTGGACGAGCGAGCTCAAAAGCAAACAGCAGCTTTATGCTATTTATGATTGTACTCCTGGATCACTTGTGGAGCCTGCAAGGGTCCTGGCAATATCAGTTGCACTTTTCTCATGGTTTCCTGCTGCAGTTCAATCCCACTGTTATCATAAACTCAGTCCCAGCATTACTAGCACTGGGACCACGAGGTCATGAAGTCCTTGGTATTTTAAAGCAATGCATCAGCTGCTCCTGCTCCCTGCAAGCTTAACTGGCATGATGCCTGAGTGCCCGTCACAAGGGCTCCCACTGTTCCAACTTTATGTGGAAAACCATTCCAAAGTTTTAATTAATTTTAATTCATAATCACAGAGCAACTTGGTGTGTGCAGATGGAAATCAGTAGACAAGTGTTAGTATTTTTATGTATACATATGTTTTACAAAAAGAGTTGCAGTTTACTCAGAACCTGGGCTGGACTGTGACTGTTTAATTACTGTTCACACAGAAGTAATTTGCAAACTGTTAATTTCTGAAATCAATGCACTCCAGTGCAATAAATATTTAATGCTTCCATCTGCCATTTTTAAGTTAGTTACCAACTCTGCTAGATGAAGTCTGTGAAACAGTTTTCTGCTGTTGACATAAAGAAGGGTTTTGAGATCCAGCTTTCATGGAAACCTAGAAGAAAGCAGTTTCCTGAACCCAGCTTTATTCTCTTTGTTAGGTTAAATATGGATATGGACAACATTGCATGTAGAGACGTGTTCATAGCAGGCAGACCAGTGTAGAATTACATCTTAATTTTATGGGGGAATACACATTGAGTCTTCCCTAGTAAGACTATGACTGCAGGTCCTAGGTTTGAATTTTGGGAGGAATCTAGTTGGAGCATGTAGTATCTTTTCCACTGGGAATAGCCTAATGAAGCAAAGGGCATGGTGGCTGTTCCAAGGAGCAAAGAGGAAGTGAAGCCCCAGTCCCTGCCCGGACAGGAGGGAGCATGCGGGGCCACGCAGGCAGCCGGGGGTCCCACGGGTCGTGGCGGGATCTCGACCTCCCTCTCTGCAAAACTGGATGTGGCAAAACCTGTCTCCTTCTGGCTGCATGACAGACTATTTAATTACTGATATTCATGGAGGATTTGGAGCTCTCTGGATGGGAATGCCCTGTGCCAATGCAAATGTCACTGCTCGTGGTACAACACGGGGTCCTCAATGATTAGTTCTGTTTTACTGTTTTTCTAGTACAATTATGTTTAATTCATGTGTTGTTTCATCAAAGTGTCTGTCACTCAGGGCTTGGCCTCATCTTCTTAAATAGCTGGATATAAAATTACAATGTGTTCCTCCAGTGAGACCGTATTTCCAGAATATCATCACAGCTTTATGATGACACAGGGCTTTCTGTTTAGCTGAATGGATACACTGAATCATCATTTTAAAAAATCAAAATCTCTTGAGCTTGGATCATTAGACTTGTGCCATATCCCATACCGGTTTACCCTGAATCAGCATAATAAAGAACTTGTGACTTTAAGATTTCTTGCTGCATCAGGGTGGACCAGTAATTGCATAGGCAATTGCAAAGCACAAACCGAAACAGGGCTGATTTTCAGGAGATGCTCTTTCTTTGAGCCCTTCCCCAGCCTGGTGGCAGCTTCCAGGGGTTATTTGGAAAGTAGTGGACTCGTCTGAATGACCCTTGTGTCCCTGTGGTGCCTAAAGCTCCTGGAGGAGCTTGGAGGAGCATTGCTGCCAGTACCAAATGCTTTAAATACCAGATCCCAAAGAGCCAGTGTGGGCTGCAGTGAGATGGGTGGAAGCCTGTGCCTGTAAATATGAATCTGTAGTTTAGATAATGGTTTTAGCAATGCATTCAAATTATTGCCCAAAGCTATTCCCTGTTGTGCTCTTGCATGTGAAAAGACCAACCCAGTCTAAGCCTAATGGGACCCTAATGAAATTGTTTCCTGTAGCTTTATGCTGTGCAGCTGGATGTAATAACTCCAGCTAATGCACCGGGGACATGCAACAGCAAAGTTCTCATTGCACTTGATGAGGCTGCTGCAGTAGTGGATGGACGGCTGTGGGGATGGGGAGATGTGTCAATCAATCTATAATGAGCCTTCTGGATTGAAAAATTTTCCTGGATTATGGAAAAGCTTTTGAATTGCTACTGTGATGGGCTCCCCTTGTGTAACCAGGTACTACAGTCTCTTTTTGGCTTTCATGTGGGTGGTGATGTGCCAGAAAGGAAGGAAAAAAGAGAAGCATGGGAAGTAGTGTTGGAAGCATGATTTGCAGTATTGCTTTGGTTCAAGTCCGTATATTTCATTTGAAAATAGCTTTTAAACTTTGTGGGGCAGGTGCTGAATGGTGCTCCATGGTTTGATTAACCAGCATCTAACCTCGGGAAATCCCCAGCAGCTGTAAACAAATATTAAATTAAGTAATCTTTTGGATAATGGCTGTGCCTTTGCTGCCAGTAAAGTGGTATCCTGGGCAGTTTTCTTGCTGCTTTTATCCAGTTTCCTGAGGGAGCCAGAACCTCTGCAGTCAGGTGAAGTGCAGGGGAACAGGAACCATCTCTCTGTTTGTTACTCTAGGTTTGGACATGTGCATGGTGGTGGGCCACTCCCAAAGAGAGTGAGGAACTTTCTGTCCCCATTATCTCCTTTGCAGCAATCTCTGCAGGAGAACAGTGTCTGAACACTGCAGAAATCTGTTTGGCAGTGTAAGACAGCATGGTCTACTAGTCACAGCAAGGCTTAGTGGAGATAAATCCCTGTACTTGATGTTCCCAGTTCTCCCACGCAGATACCAAGGCGTTTCACCTCTCTGCACCTCAAAATACCTATGTGTAGGGATAAAGAAAGGAGAGACTTAGAGATGCATCGTTGTTGTTATGGTATAAATCTAACCAGAAAGAAGCTGCAGGAAAGAGCCAGCAGTTCCCAGTTCCTGTTGCTGTCATTTAGACCCAAGTTAGTGTGAATTCAAAGGAGGTTGGAGGCGGTCAGTGTTGGGTCTGCTGTGGGCCCCCATTTTACAACTGGTGGCCACTCAAGAAAATCTTTTTCACTGAAAAAACAATTCCTTTTTCCCTCACATCTTATTTTGAAAAGTTAGTTTTCACTTGCATCCCTGAATGGACTTGCTGTGCCATGTGATGTGTCTTTAGGCAAGGGATGGGGCAGGATGGTCTGGCCAGGGAGAGAAGCCAAGCTGTCTGTGTGGAAGGGTCGTCTCCTGTGGCTTTGCTGAAACTTCTTTGGGGGGATTGTACTGAAGACTGAAGGCATGTCTGAACTGAGGGTGTGGGCTGTCATTTGACCAGCTTGTTGTCTTAATTTCATGAGCTTTTGAACAATTTAGGGGAAGATCCTCCTCCTGCTGAGACCTCTTCTGCTCCCTGTGCAAGCAGGTTCTTCCTGGAGATGACAGCGTGTGCACTGATTTGCAGGGCTATCCCTTGCAGGCTCCTGAAGGCTGGTTTCCCAGGGCTGTGATCCTCACATTTTTGTAAGCAAAGAGTCCATCTGTGCATCAGGGATTCAGCAGGAGAAGCCAGCAAAGCAGCCATGTTGTAGTTCTTCCATCCATGTTTCTCCACCACTGGAACCTCTCTCCTGTCTTGCACAGAGGCCAGGCAAGATGCTGGGTTTATGGAACAGTGGGATACTTGCAAGACAGTACTTTGCCTCTTCATCATCTCACAGCAGAGGCCCGATTGTGCCGCCTCTGTGAGCTTCAATCTAGGAACTTGCTTCCAAAGACCATATTAGTATTCTGCAAAGAAAACAGGAGTGCTGTCTTCATTGAGTCAGCTCAAAGGACTAGTGTGGGTTGGCTGTTGTAGGAAATAAAATGGCTGCTGGAAAAAAATAAGCATTAAAAAAAAACCCCTTATGTTCTGCTTTGAATTATTTAGGTTCAAAGAATAAGTTGGTTTAAATGGGTGGGGGCTGGTCCAGGAGAGCAGTGCTGTGAGAGCCAGCAGCCCCCCAAGCCCTGCAGGGTGAGATCCCTGACTCCTGTGGTTTCCTGCAGGGCAGCCAGCACAGAAAGAACCTTGTAAAAGAGAGAAGGAAAGACAAGCTGGGGAATTACAACACTTCCATAATACTGCACTTTCTGGGTATCAGAGTAATTCTATGATACAGGAGTTTAATAGTACAAATCTGGCTGATAACTGTTTTGGTAAATAATAATAAAAGAGCTGAGACAGTTCAGCTCTAGCGTGACTAATGTAGTGATTTTATCTATCCTGAAGAGAAAAATACAGCAGCACAGAAAGTTCCTTTCTGCCATTTGTCAGGTGTGCAGGTGCCATTGGGTGACATTTGGGCCCATGCAAACGGACCAGCAAACACACACCTTTGGGTCTGCTTTAAGCTTTGTTAAAATACCCTCTTTCTATGTCCTGACATCTGTGCTTGATGCATTTCACCTCCTTCTCACCTTTAATGTGGTGATTGCCTCTCTAACAGACAGTGAGATGGCAGCCGAGGCAATCTGTTTCTCCTTTACTACATTAATAGCATTTGCTGGTATTAAGAGACCTCTGCAGCCCTGGACAGCAGTAATGGTTAGTGTGGTTTTTTTATCTAATGACTAAGAGAAGCCAGAGACAGGTGATAAACCTGGCTAAGCATCAAGTGGTGAATGACAGGTCTTGTCTGTGAGCAGGTGGGAAATGGCAGGTTCATTGCTATGCCTTCCTGCACTTCCCAGACACACCTTATGGCGTTAAAAGCTTGGAATTGTTTTGTTTTGGGTGGAGTTAATTGGAATCAATTAGAATGGGCTGCTGAGTTATCTCTTTCAATCTGCATATTAATGCCACCTCACGCTCTTCTTTCCTTTGCATCGGAGAGCAGAGGGAGGAGAAGGCTGCCTGGTGGTGTCTGTGTGGCAGAGGGGTGTTGAAGCTCTGAGACCTGGCTCCTCTCCCCTCAGTGCAGTAACTGCTGTGAAATGCTGCCTTCCACTAACATGTTTGATTTGTATTTGCCTCCTTTGGTTGCTGAGGTATCCCACCTCTTTTTTTTTCCTGGAGAGGCACTGATGTTCTGGTGTGACTAGCTCAGGAAGGGTCTTCCTTTAGCAACAGGGAGCTATTGGGAGCTCTGCTTTTAACTGCAAGTATGCAGTTTCTCATCTGTAGCCCAAATGAATTGTCAGTTGTATTTTCATTTAAATAATGCTTCTTAAGACAAAGAATACAACATAAAGGCTAACTTGGCTCTCATTTACTTGGACGAGAGCAGGCTCTGGCTTTCAAAGTGTTAAAAAGCAGTGTTGTTGGAATTTATCTTTCTTACAGCAAGCCAGGAGCCCCATCTAGGATTACGGTCCATGTGCTCTGGGGCAGTAAGAAATGTACAGGCTCTGCCTTGGACAATGTGTACCCTTTTTAAAATGGTCTCTTATAGGTCTGTAGGACTTGCCTGTCAAGCCTTTAGTGAGCTCTGTGTTTAAAGAGACAGCTTTAAGTGCCCAAAAATTCAGCTTCATTCTTTCTTTTTGGTTGTTATATTTAAAGCAAAACTAAATTAATTTAAATGGCCACTTAAGTAAGGTAATATTATTTCCAGCTTTCTAAGAAAGTGTTGGAAAGTAAAAGTGCAAACCTTTGCTAGAATTGGCAGCTTCCTTGGAAACTCTATCCCTGTGTGAGAGTGCATTAAAAATAACGCTCTCTGGCAGCTCTTTTGGAGCCTGGAAGATTGAAGGTAGTAACCAGCTCTGTATCACGGACATCTTACATTAAATCAGAAATCACACGTATCTTAGACTTACTACTCAAAGTCATGGGGAGGAAAGCAGCTGGCCACACTTAATTTTAATGACATTTCAGTATTGCATGTTCTTCCTTTTCCCCCAAGCCCCATGATAAGATTTGTGCTTTCAGACGATAGCGCGGGATGAGCCTCACTATGGCTCTCTGGTGGACAGTTCCTGTGTGTTAAGTTTGCTTGGAGCGTCTCTGCTGATGCCTGCTGCTATATTGTCTCTTCAGCTGGGACTTCAGCCAAGTTTGTAAGCAGAGACGAGGCTCAGCCTCTGAGTTTGGACCTAGCTCTTGAGTTTTCTCCTGGGGTGCCAACTGGCCAAGTGTTGGATACCAACTGTACCATCTCTGCTAATAAATCACACAGTCTCAGGTGATAAAAATGGGTTTCTAAATCTAGGATACCAAAGAAAGTGGTAGCTGCTATCCAGTGGGAAAATAGATTTATCCTGCCCCCCAGCTGTCAGTAGTTAGAGACGTGTGCTGTTGGAAAATGTAATGGTTTTTTTTTTTCCTTTATGCCTCTTTCCCTTTTTGCATAAAGGCTTATCCATTCAATGCATATCACAGTGCAAGAGTATTAGTAAACATAAGCTTGTTGATAGTTGGCATTCTGATGCTTGACTGGAGGGAAGATCTACAACTTAAAAGGGGATTGGAATAATAAACCCCCAAGTGTAACCTATGCTTAGGAAACAGCAATGGTTGCTGTTAGCTTGGAGGGTGTTGGGTTTTTTGCTTAGCAGTGGAATGAGATCCTTAAATGAGAACTGTATAATTGTGCTGGAGCTTTGTGTCTGGGGTTGTGGCTCCTGTTCCTTTTCAGTGTGATGTGTGACCTGAAGAATTGCTTTGCTAAGGACACTAACAGGTGGTGAATTTACAGCTGTCTTTACCTACAAGTTCTCTCTGATTCCCTTAAGCATAAGAATCAGTCACTTTACCTCTGCTGCAGACAGGGTAATGTCTCTGTTTTTTAACTCTTTGTTATCCTAACTAGCAATGGTAATTATTCAATAGTAGCATCCTCTCAAAAAGAAAAAAAATTCCTTTTCTCACTTCGCACAAAGGTTGCACATTAAGGAGAGCTGGATGTATGACTCTGGAGAGGAGGATGAAGGCACAAATATTGGCTTGACAAGGCTGTGTATGTGATTCAGTGAAATGCACCCTCCAAGTCTTCAGCTCTTGATCCTCTTGGGATCAGCACAGGGGTTTAACGTTGCTCCCTTTTCTCTTGCCCAGACATCTTGCTTTGATTTCAGTGCTTTCAGCTTGAACCCTTTTCTCTGCCCTTCATGTCAGTGAGGCAAGCTAAGTGTTTTGTGCAGCAGAAAACACTGTAACCTCCTGAGGAACAGCACCGTGATCTTTTCCCCTTGTCTTCCCACACAGCTGTGTGTGCATGACGGTGTCAGTGCCCTCTTTTCCCACCCTCTGTCACCCCACTGCCTGGTTAAGTACAGCTTCTGTGAATTGGGGAATCACTGCAGAGCCTCTCAGCATTATAAACCCCCCCACAAAACCAATCTGCAAAGTAATCTTTCTTTTCCACCAATTTTCTAATTTTCTTTCTAGGGCTCTGGCTTTGCTTGCAGGTGGGCTGGGAAGCCCGTGGCCACCTGCATGGGGCAGAGCTGTCAGGTTGCTTTTGCTTCAGCAGCCTCTAGTGGGGAGAGTAATGCGGTTACAGCCGGGGCAGGAGTCCTCCTGTGCTATCACTTTGCTGGCTTTGTAGACCACCCAGAGGAGCGATTTAGTGTCTGGAGTCTGAGATGAACTCTCCTTTAATCTGTGTTATAAGCAAAAGCTGATGAGTGGGAGAAAAGGCTATTTTTTCCCCCCAAGAGGCCAATTTGTTTTTGTTTTCCTTTGTATTTTAAATGTGTAGGAAATAAAACTATCTAGAGGTGAATGAGTCACTTTCATGAGTCACCAATAGTGGGAAGAGGGGATTTAATATTTGTGAATCAGAAGAAAAAAGTACAGTCTGTTCCCTGCTTGGTGTGTGAGAGAAAATAATGGACAATTTAAAAAAGCTGTTTTCTCCCCAAAAGAAGAATAAGAATCAGGTTTCAGACTCTTCAGTATCTGGGGCTGAATGGCTGCCACCCCTCCTGGCACTGTGGTGCTGCTGGTCCCTTGACTGACTGCAGCCAGAGGTACTTCTTATCTTGTGGCTTTTCCAAGCCTTGGGATTTCTGTCCCACACTGCCGGTGGCTTTCTTGGTGCGAGTATGGGCATCCCTCTCCATGGCTTGTCACACAGTTTCTCCTTTATAATATGAGACCTCTGCTAGTAACTTAAAACGTACAAAGAGCCAGACTGTGTGCCGTCAGCAGTCCCTTTTCTCCCCCACAGAACAAAGACGGGGCAAACGCAGGCAAGCGCAGCAGGAGGGGAGGATGAGCAAAGGTGGGAAATCATGCCCTGGCCATGCCGGTAGCTCTCTTAAATGCCTGGTTGGTGGTGCCTAAGCGTGAAACCACCCGACTCTGACTCGTCTCTCCAAGGCTCGTGGGTCGTGACTCCGCCTAAGAGGAGGAGGATGCGCGGGGCCTTCCTCCCGTGTCCGCCAGCTGTCACTGTTGCTGCGCACACCCGGATGGCCGGTGCCTTCTGTCCGCCTGGGATTTACAGCTGCTCCAGAGCACTGAGCTTGTTTGGCTCATCCGTGGTGTGAGAGTGTTTATCCTCATCTTAACAACCTGTTCCTAAAGCCGCAACTTTATTGCCTACTAAAAGGCTCTGTGAGAGCTCCAGAGATAATTTTAGTCCATACACATTTTCCTTCCACCTTGGGTGTAACAGTTTTGTATTTTTTTTTTTTTGAGGCATTGTTGCAGAACTAAAACTCCCTCAGAGTGCTTCTCTGATTAAACAATGGTTTGTAAAACTGAGGGGGCTGGAAGTAATAGTAAATTAGGAGAAGTGGTCACAGCATGATCTGGCAGCATGCGTACACATGCTGATGCCCACATATCTGTCTCTGTGTGTGTAGGCACTCAACTTCTTCCACCTTGTATTCCATATGAGTTTGCCTTGAATTAATGAGAACTGCTTGTGCTTGTAAAGTGAAGAAGATGGAGTTTTGCCTCCCCAGTGTGAAATGGCTCACAGATGGAAGTATGGAGGTGTTCGCTGAGGGCTATTCTAAAATTACTCTTAGATGCAGTGAGCATCTCTTCAAGTATTGGACTTTTACCATCTGAGCTGAAAAACACAAAGTTTGATTGAGCAGGTGTAGACTGGACACCAGAAAGAATTCCTTCTCTCAAAGGGTGATCCAGCATTGGAACAGGCTGCCCAGGGAAGTGGTGGAATTGCCATCACTGGAAGTGTCGGATTACATGACCGTAGAGGTTTTTTCTAACCTTAATGATTCTATGAAATTAGCTTGACGTTCACCCTATGGTTTAAGAGACCTTATACCTTTATTGTAATCAAGTTTTGCTTGAGTTCAGATACCCCAGAACTTTATACCTGAAAGAACCGAGTCAGCACAGTGTTACCTGAAGTCACTATAGATGTATTTTGTGGAGATTATGCAGCAGCAAAAAGCCCCATCATGCTGTTTTTTACTTGTAACTGTGTTTTGGATTTGAAGTCCCAATACTTATTGAACCAGGTTCTGCTGTGAGAGACACAGATGTAAACTGGAAGTTGTGCTGTCCCTTGGCAGTGGTGCTTTAGACTTGCAGCAAAGAGCAGCATCTGGCCTTTAAAATGTAATTCTGGTAAAAGCAAGCACCAATCTACACAAATTTCTCCATTTAGATTAGATTCTGCCTCATGCAAACATAATCCAGAGGAGAAAGTGAATTCCTGGCAGAGACAGATGGAATATCCCAGTTCCTGCCTTGTGCTCATGTACTTGTTGCTGTCTCCTTTCAAACCTGTGTTTTCTTGTTGGTTGTCTCTCTTGATGCTAAGTGTTAAGAACAGCAAATTGATGTTTTTTAATAGTTTTCTCAATTCCTGTCCAGATTAGGAGCACAGAATAAAAAGGGGAGGAATTTGTGGGTACATGTATCTGTGCACTGCCAGAGCTGCGTGGGATGTCTCCTGGGAAGAGCTGGGTTGAGCTTTAAATGGGTTTCTTGCCTTCACGTTACTCTTATCAGTCTGACCCCTCCTGTGCCAGGTGGCTGTTTGGCCAGAGGGAGAAAAGGCACCTTTCCCATCTGCATTTCTGCTTTTAATTTGGCAGTGCAGAGGCCTGGTTTGCTGCCAGTTGAGTAGCTGTGCTCACAGCCGTGCCTGCGCCCTCCGCGTCGCTGTGTGTCTGTGCCATGGGCTTGGGGATAAAGAAGAGGCAATTTGTGATGAAAAAGGCCATTCTTTCTGTAAAAGGTATTTGTACATGCAGTTCAAACAAACACAAACAGAAATGGGGCGTCCTGATGTGTGCTTTGAAAACATGACTGGACTTACGGATGTGGAAGGAGGCTGATAAGGAGTTAGGTCTTTTCCAAGCTCTCTTGCTGCCTCTTCTGCCTGCAGCTCGGTGCTGCTGCTCAGTGCTCCTCCAGACTATTTTTAATTGTTTTCTACTGAAGTGGTGACTTCTGTCTGGGTCTCCAGGCAGCCAGCAGTAACAGAGGTCGTGCTCCCTGCATAGCAGTAACGGTGGAATGGATCCTTATCTGTCTGCTTTTCTGCCTGCTGCAGCCCCAGTGCTTCCCACTGGGGGGTGGGGAGCTGACAGCCCATTGCACTGGGTTTTGGGAAGAAAAAGGCTTCTCAATAGCTTAATTATGGGTCATATAATGTATTAATGGGAATTGATGGAACTTAGTCTTGATTTATGCAAGAGGAGCTGAGGATGGACTTCCTCTAAGTGTTGGTGAATGATGGGGTTTGTGCCCTTGTTTACTTGTAGGACCTTTCCTTGTTTCTCTTCTGCCTCTCTCCCTCTTGTTTAGCTGCAAGCACTCTATTGAAATTCTGTTGCTGAATAAATGTCACATCCCGGGCAGTGTTTGTCTTTGTTTTCCATGTTTCTTTGCCACGTTGAGGTTTATCGTGTTTATCAGGTTTGAATAAACAGCCTGTGGCTGTGCAGAGATGGGGAAAAGCAAAGCAAGGGTTAAGTAGGCGATACTCAGATCCTGCCAGCTGGGATGTGAGCATATGTCCATGTGGCAGGCAGAGGTGAATTCAGTTTGCCTAGGTTGAACCTGAGTAAATAAGCTCTGCTGAGATGTGGTAATGTTAGGTTGAGCTTAGTGGTGCACAAATAGTGGTCATACAGCTTCCATGTGGATTAGTGGTCAGATAGAGTAAGAATGCATCTGTTCAAGGAGCGCAGCCTAAAAATACTTAATTCAAACCTTGCAGCACTAAATAGCAGTCCTGATAGTTAGAAAGACAACTGAAACCACTTAAATAGCAAGAGGGAAATGAAATGACCAGCACTGATTTACATTCATGACAGCAGTAAAAAGAGTCTATGTGGTGCAAGTTTGCTGTAAAGCAGTGAAACTTCCCTTAATCTGACATTTAATAGATCAGCTTTAAAAAAATAACAACATGACTGTCACCCTGGCAAAAATAATGGGGGCATACAGCAGAAAAACTGCCGTGGGGCCACACACTAAGCCTGGTTCACATTGGGAGAAACTGGAGGGAGATGGTGGGGTTGCACCAAAATGTGGCTCGGAGCTCACACGTGTTTACTCCTCACTGAATCCATTCCAAAGACTCTTAAGAGAAAAGAGATAACCCGGTGCTGCATTCGCTGTGGTGTGGTTTCCAAAAGAGGCTGCTGGCCGCAGGACTCCCCTTCATCTGCACTCTGGAAACAAACAATCAATTTTTCATTTTTAGTGGTTAATTCTGAAAATATGAAGGTCTGTTTAGTCTTGTCTCCCTAACATAAACCAGCCAGAACAAGGCAGCTTGAGGGGAGTTTGCAGCAAGTTCCCTTATTTGGAATAACAGCCACGGGTGTAATGTGGCAGCTGTGGGACACCCCCACCCCGGTGGGGCTTGAGGGGTCGGGATGTTCTTGTGATGGATCACAGGGCTGTGTTGGGGGAACTGTGGGGGCAATGGACACGTTTGAGGAACACAACGAGCCAGATTTGGTCCCAAGCTCTGCCTGTTACATGCACCCAGTGTGTAGGAACAGGTTGTGATGTGAATGGGGTCTGGGAAGGTGAAATGCAGAAGAAAATAAAATTTGTTTTGAGCCAAACTTTTTCATAGAACTCCCATGGCTATGACTTTCTGCTTTTCTTCTGTAGGGCATAATACTATACTACAAACTCTTCCAGGAAGAGCTGCTGTCCCTTGCCAGTCAGGTGCTTGTGGGCAGGTGCCACCCTAACAGGATCCTTGTGTCGTGGCTGTGAACAGGCTGGAGCGGTGGCTGGGTGTCTCTGGATCTGCTCAGCACCTCCCTGTTGGCTGCTGTCCTTCTTCCTCCTCTCCACAGCTGTTGTCACCCTGCTGCTCAGGAGGACTTTGATCCTGCAGGAAGGAGCCCGGAATGGCCCTTTTGCATGTTGGATTGTCCTTAGTGAGCTCTCTTCTTCTATTGGCTTCAGATTTCCAGTAACTTGCTAATTGCATGAACTTGTAAGTCTTTCAAATGTACAACTTTCTGTGGCCTGAAGTGACACCCCTTTTTCCTTGGCAAAAGGGGAAATGGGTTCTCTGAGCTCCTGCTGAAGGTCTGCTGGGAATTAGGGTTTGTGAGCTGGGCTCCACTCAAACTGTGACATGTTCTCCATGTTTGAGGTCTGGATACTCTTTACCTTTGACAATAGCAGAAAAAAAGTAAAGTGCATTTCATTTCTATATGACTTTTAAGTTAAACTGTTGCCCCTTATGCTGGACTATTAATTTACACCCCCCTCTGATGCTACCTTTCTCCATTCACTGGTGATACTATGGCAGATACTAAGCACCTTTAGAATACGATAGTACTTGGAAATGTATTTGTCACTGAAAGACCCTATTTTATTTTTATTTGTTCAGTAAAGCATGAATGACAAGTTCAGATCCCAGACAAAATCTGTTTCCTCCCAAGATTTTTTTTCAGTATAAATAAACTTGGTTTTAATACAGCTGTCTAATAAATTTGCTCATGACTTTGGAAGGTAGATTTGCTAAATAGGTAGATATTTATAATTTTTTAGTCTTCTAACCAGATTTCCATAAATGGTGTTTTGAGCACTGTCTAAATTATTTCCATGCCATCTCAAATGTTTCACAGACTGTTTTCACATCCGAATGATGATTTTAAGACAATGGAAATCTGCATTGTCATGGAGAAATGTTTCCTTTTCACACAGCTTTTCTTAAAATTAAGTCATTATAATAACTTGTATTCCTGCTTGAGGTGTTTTATAAAATCTCTTTGTAGTTCAGGAGTCCACCCCTATTTACCAAAACATTTAAGTGTGTATTTGAATTAAACCTGCTACAAGAGAATGAATCAAAGTTCACATGTCAGGAATAGGAAAAGATCCAGAAGGACCAACTCCCTGGCCCTTGAACTATACTAGAGGATCTCAAGACATTCTTGTGAGTGCTGCAGCTGCCTGTCCAGAGTTTTAGGCACACAGTCATTCCAAGATTTCTTCTAGGATGAATTAAGATGGAATTGGAGGAGCCAGAGCACATCTGATACTCTGTATGTTCAGCATTTGTTAAATCAGTAAGTTTTGGAGGAACTGCTGCAATTAGCTCATGTTCTGTGCTTGAAGGATGGAGCAACGTGGGAGTCGTCCTGGCTCCATGGACAGAGGCAGCAGGGTGCTTCTAAGAGCTCCTCAGTCCTGTTCGTACTACATCATCCCACACCATTTTTGAGCAGCCAAGCCTGTTACTTTTGCCTGCTTACTCAGATGGGTGGGATGAGCGTTTGTACATTTGCTCTTTTTTCCTAATATTTTCATTACCAGCTCTTGGTCTTAACTGACAGTCAGAACCACAAAAGTTTATTCTCCCATTCCACCCACTTTTTCCTTTGAAATTCCCACTTTTAGAGTGAGCAATAGTTACAGATGCCTTCAAATCGCACTGCTGTCTCTGTAAACAAAGAGCTGACATCTGGCATATTTTGAAGTGGCTTTATTGAGTCTCGATCGTTCCTGTAAATAGGCTCCGTGTCTGTCATACCTCAGTGGCAGAGAAGAGATGGATCACTTCCTGCACGGACTGAGGGGAGAGGCCCTTCCCCTGTGGTGGCCACAGGCTGCAGGGCTGATGCCCTCAGGGCTGGTCCTGTGGAGCAGGGACTGTTTCCACCAGAGTGGGAGGGTGCGCGCACACTCGCAAGTGCCTTGGTGTTCCAATGCTGGTAGGAATCACGGAATCACAATGGATTGTAAGATGGATAAACATAGATGGAAGAGACAAAGTGCTGTTAGAGTTCAGGAATGAGTCAGTTTTTGGGTGAAGCCTTGTTTTGGTAGACTCGGATGTAGATTGATGTGAAGCTCAAAGTATCTTTTCCAGATTTAAAGGTTTTACTTTCCTTTTTTTTTTCCTTCTTCTATTCCTTGCTAGTGTAGTATGATACTCTATAGTTTTGAGTATGAGCCAGGTGTTTAAGCAGGTTTTATTTTTAAAATTGGGAGATAATCTGCAGAATTTTCCCCATTGCTGTATAGTTGAAAAAAAAACCTCAAAAGCTTTGAGCATGATGATGTGGAAATCTTCTATGTACAGCTTGAGATCCAAAGACAGCCAATGGCAGAGAACCAGGAGAGTGAACAATGGTTTTTAAAACCAAGGTGATGTCAGCTCCTTACTCCATGCAGCAATCACCTAACTAATTGGTGCTGTTGGGTTTAAGATCACATTTCCTGCCTCCCTTATTGCTAAATGTGGCCTTAAAAATCATTAACAGAGGCTATTTTCACATCTTTCTGCTGAGGTGGAAAGCATTGTTCCCAATTTACAGGCTAGAGGATAGGCAGAGGGAGGTGAAATGGTTTGTCAGGGATCATAGAGGAGGGTTAGTAGGGTCAGGAATTGATCCCAGGTATCCTAAGATCTCACTTTTTGGCTGCGTTGGGGAAAGCAAATTTTCTGCGCTTACTAAAGGGACTGACAGACGAAAAAATGTTTTTTTAAGCTACATTTGTTATAAACACAGTTCCTTTTCAATACTATGTGTTCGTGCATATCCTCTGACAAACTATGACTGAAATTTATTATGAAGGTTTATAATTCTTGAACATCAGAGGGGGAGAAATGAAATATTTAACTTAATCTCTATAGCATATTCCATATTTTTCTTGCTTTTGGTTACATTTTTGTGAGGCGAACTATGAATTCCCTCGCCTATTAATAATTTATTGTTACTGGAACATAATAGTGTAGAATGCAGTTCGTCCAGGAAAAAGCTTCAGCAGGGAGTGAGTCATTGATGGTAATAAACTTCCGTTCCTCTCAATAGACCATAGGACTGTTTAGAAAAATGTTTTTGCCATGATTCCTGAATTGCTTGTGCTCTGTACAGCAGCTGGTAGAGATAAAACTGAAGGGAGCTGGGCAGACTCCCTGTCTCCCCTCTATTACTATAGCATGTTTCTGAATCATACACAAAAAATGTTTTGGTATGTAAAAGTGACTTCAAAAAAGCAACTCTGCCTAGAAAACAGCCAGCAATGAGCGAGGATACGTTCCCAGAGCATGATCTTGAGTGTGATATCTACTGTATCTATGGTGCTCAGGGGTTAGCAATGCATGGCTGTGCAGTGCTGAGCTCTCCAGCATTACCCTTCCGTGAGAAGCGTTATCTTCTAGGAGCCCTGGGGCCTTCAGGAGGCAAATCTGAGCTGAATCTGATAGTGTTTCACAGCTGCTTGAGTTGAGGTGCAGCTTTGCATGTTACTGTCTGTGACCTCCATCTTGTTTGGTGTGCAAGATCTCAGTTGCAGAAGACTGGTCTCGTGTTTGATGGAGCATGACAGGAGTGTTCCCTGCTCTGCTGGATCCAGGTCCGCAGGAGCAAGTGCCCCATTTGGGTCCAGGAGAGTAAAAATTATTTCTGGCCATGATCTTCTGCTCTTCCCATGAAGAGGCAGTATGATTAGTGACCAGATAGATAATAAACACCTTTTGAGGATGTTGGCTCTATTCAAAATGGCATTGGTGACGTTGTGAAGGGCATAAGCGTTCCCCAGTCAGAGAACAGTTTCTGTAGCATGGGTCTTCAATATGTGGTGTGAACGGTTAAATGCTTTCAACATTTTTTCCAGCCTTCTTCCATCAGAGTCCTTTCAAGGCTCCTGGTCCTCCAAAATGTTACTGTGTGCACAGGGGATGGTGCATCGTGGTGTTGCTTTCTGGGAGCTGTATTGTTATCAAGAACTGAGCATATAACCATGAGGGAAGGATTCTGTACAGCTCTTTAGATGGTGTATTTCATATCTGTGCACAAGCTGCCAGACATGGAAACACGATGGGCAAAGGTTTTGCAACCCAGCCCTGAGTGAAGGGAAGGAGTTGACGTAGCTGCCATGTGAACTGTAGGGCTGTGGCTGGACAGCCACTTTTGTAGCCCAGTGCAAATGGGAAGCTATATTGCATAAACAATAAATGAATCCAGCTTTGTCTGAATAATGCTTTTATTTCTCATTTTTCATATGATGGTTTTAGTTGACAGATTTTTGTTATTCTAGCAAGCACAATTGCTGTTATCCTTCAGGACATGTTTTTGTTGTAAAGCCTGCAATTGGGTGACTTTGGGTGCTGTGGTGTTATCTGTAACACCGCCTATTGCAATGCTTATACAAGGTTTTTTCCCCCTTTTTTTTCAGTATAGCAATAAGCCTTTTTCTTTTTTTTTATTTCCAGGAGTTAATAAGGTATTATGAACTACTTCATCATTTTTATCACTGTTTAACAGATTTCCAAATCTTCTTTCATTAGAAGTCTCAGTAGATTTCACAAATTTTCAAAATGGTTTCACTTTGTGTTCCTCCCAAGCGTAGCACCACTTGTGTGGTGGTGCCCAGCAGCAGCTCCTGGGTAGGGTATGCAGCGTGCCCCAGGTGCACGGCACGCACACAGGCTGCGCAGCTCCCTCGCTGTCATCATCTTTCCTACAGGGAAGCTGAGGGACCTATCCTGCTCAAGCATCTTTGGGTTTTTATATCCTCTGCCGAAAGCAAGAGGATCTCTTTGAAACACTGTGACGCTCTCATGAGACTGGTGAAGCCTCACAAAAAGAGCCACTTCCTTCCCACCTTCAACAACCGAAGGCTTTTCAGTTTCACGTAAAGCTCCTAGTCTACTGTTAGGAATTTGAACATCTTGCAGATACCCATGTACCTGGCTTCCTGCTATTTGCTAGAAGACAGTCTGTACACCAGCATCTCATGCAGGTCAAGGTCACAGGCAGACTTCTTGCCTCTCAGTCCAGAAAGTACTCTCCTAAATATTTGATGCTACCCACTTCAGGCTCCATCATACCTGTTGTGCTCTGCATCTCTATTCTCTCCATTAGTATGTGCAGGAAAGCAAATTGCACATGCGTATAAAAAGAGGTATTTGCGTTCACAAAATGGGTGTTTGTGTGTAGCACTGCTTGTCCTCTCACTGCTTCCTCAGTTGTAGAAACACTTGATAAATTTCCATAAAATTGTGCTCTATCACTTTCTATTGATGAGATCCCCACAGACATACAAATCCCACCTCCAGTGCAGAGCTGGGCATTCTGGCATTTTCTTTATTCAAACTCCAACTGCTGAAGACTTGGAGGTGTTGAGTTTAGTGCTGTGCTGCTGTAAGGAGTCTTGTCAACTCTTTGGAGCAAACGGGGCTGATGGGGAGGCTGCAGAGGTCAGAGCAGAGCTGGAGCAGATTCTCCCTGAAGCTCCCAACGTCAGCTCAGTGCAGTGCTGGGTGCTGCAGGGGAGTGATGTCACTGCTGCTGCTCACTAAAGGAGGTATCACTTGGGGAATGCTCTGCACCTTACACACGGCTCACCACACTGCCTGCTTTTCCTCTCTTCTTGTGTCCTGGAGCATCACTTCCATGGTGCTGCTGTGTCTAAGCCAGTCTGTGAGGCAGTAGCCGCCTCCTGGGCTGTCTCCATTTCCTGAAACCTCCTTGCTCAGTGAGTGCCTGCCTAGAATGCCACTGACTTCTGTGGAGTAATCCCAGTTTGCATAAACAGGATTGAAATTGGGCTGCAGCACACAGATCTTGAGAGCATAAGTGAAAGACATTGTTCACTCTGACTGGAAATCTGAAATATTGTAGGTACTGAAGTTGGACAGCCAATGGGAGGCTGACTGGAGGCCCGGCTGTCAGGGGCTCTGACCCTGTGGTGCTTTGCTGAATGGGAATAGGAACCCAAGCACAGCACATTTAGCAGGCAGGGACAGGTGTTTTAGATGCACAACTGCTGTATTTTTGACCAGCACCCTGAAAGTGTTTATTTGCTGGCTAGGACAGACTTACTTTGTTTTATCACTAATTATTTGATTTCTATGCTGGGACATACATAAATAATATAAAAATAATAATAATAATTCAGTTCACTGCAATTGTATTTAAATGGGTTGAGATTCATAAAGCAGAAGAAAAATTAGTATGGGTACTCCTGTTTTGCATTTACCTAACGAGCTTGTTGAGTGGCAGAAGAGCGCACACTGAAACGCAGGATGGACTGTGTGTGCTCCGTGGTGCTGCTGATAAACAGTTTTGTGGTTGTTAAGGTATTCTTCAGTGCTCACATTTATCCATGAAACAGCCAGGAAGGAAAGGGCAGAAGGTAAAAGAAGATGGAACATACTTTTTTGGGCACCTGGCTAGCTGCTGGATTGATGTGCAGAAAGCATTGTGCTGTGGGTACAGGGCATGCAGTGTCTAAGTGTGAATTGCAAGTGCAGGGATACCCTCTTTCCCCTGGTACGTGCTGCCTGCACAGGCAGTGTGGATGCAGGGTTATCACAGACTCCTGACCAGCTGTAGCAAGCTTGCAAAAAGCCCAGGAAATTTGGTGGCAGTTCTGGATAGTCTCATGAATCTTAAAAGCCTTGAAAGCTGTGTTTATAATCTCTAAAGGAAATAAATGCAGAGTGCTGCAGGGAAGGATGCCTGGATGCTGGCTGTCTGCTGTCCCCAGGTCTTGCTGGCTGCTACATTCAGCTGCCCTTGTAACCCAGCAATGATCCCTGTTGCTGTGAGATGTTCTCCTTCCCTGGTCCTTGCTGACCACACTCTGCAATGACTCAATTTTTCATACTGACTTCTTCCTACCTGTACCAAATTTATTTTTCATTAGTACTTGTTAATATTTTTCAAATGAACAGGTTTCTTTTCCTCACGGAATAATTTATCAGGGGCATTTCCTTCAGAACGTACCAAATTTGTATCCTCGAAGTCTGCTCGCCCTCTGCTGTCTTCTGCCACCCTTCCCAGTGCCTCTTGTTTATTTATGAAGTCTTCCTAGTGATTGCATTTCCTAATTAGCGTGTTCTCTCATTTCACTTAGTGTGCTGTGTCTCTCTTTGGGTGATATGACTGGATGTGCATCTGTCCATCAAGTGATCCTATGGATACCTTGAGTAACTTTCTCCCAAACACAGAATCATCTGCCCCATAGAGTGTAATTACTGGAATTATCCTGAATATCCTCATGGCTCCTGGTTTCTTCCTGTCAGCTCAGCTACTTGTATCTATTAATGGACTTGACTGATGGAATGCGCACTGCTGTCAATCAGCTTTTAAAACAATACCTGACTATTAAATTATTTAATAATTCTATCAAATTATTTTCACCCACTTCTCATATAATTTTGAATTTTAGAAGATTTCATTTATTTTATGAAACAAGTCTCTTTTTGAGAAAATTTTTTTCTGTAATTGTCACTTTTCTGACATCTGGTAAAATATATCCATCATCACTCATATTTTTCCATTAATTCTCTTTCCCAGATAATTTTGCTTGTAATTGCTTTCCTTTTTGTGAGTTGGGCCTTTTTCTCATACATATTATTCTGTAATTACTGTTTTGAACTTACTATATTTCACATGCCAAATTCAATCAAGTTGAGGAACTGGAGCACCTGGCTGCTACTATTTTTATTCTTTAACTCCTCTTCCTGTGTGGATATGAGATCTGGTGTGGCATTTCTCCCCTTACTGGAGACCTCAGGTGAATGCTCAAATTACAGCTTAGCTTCAATTAAACACTTGGGTCTTAGGAGATGTGGACAGGAGCTCATCCGTGATGGCATTGCTGGGTCAGGCCCTCACTGCCATGGCTCCGTGTTCCCCAGGCAGCTGCCAGCCAGGCACCCAGCCCCAGTGGGACACTCCTTGTTGTCCTTACTGGAATCTGTCCTGCAGAAGTATCTGCTCTGTCTTCTCCCCACAGGGCTTCTCAAGCTGACAGCATCCAAGACCCTCACAGTGGGTGTGAGGAGCCAAGCACTCGGCTGGTGTTTTCCTTGCTGCTGTACCAGGAGTGCAAAGAACACAGTGCTGATCTTACAGCATCAGGGCAGTTCCGAAGTAGCCAGTGAGCTCCTTTATGTTCTGCATCTTCTCCTGGAGAGTCTTAAAATATTTGAGTTATTTGGTGAAGCAGCCTACTTGTCACGATCTCTCTGTATTGATTATCCTTTGTGTGATAGATAAGATGCACTTAGGGCAGGCTCTTGGTGTGGTGATGCTTCTGAAATGAGTATTGCTAACAAACCTTCCCTCAGGAGTAGATTCACCTCCATGATGAGAGAAGCTATAGTTTTACTGCACGTTTCAGCAGACTGAATTCACCAATTAGTGTGGCTCACTTGCTAGGGGGTAATTAGTTAGGTAACTGGTTATGTGTCCGTGTCTGTCTTCAGTCCTTTAACTGGATCAATGACTTGACCTAGCAGAGCAATTCCTAATTCCTTTATGAAACTTTGCTGAGAGTCTGGACTCCCTTCGATCCAAGAGGCTGCTACTTTTTCATTAGTGGCCCTCCAGGAAAGCAGCTAAGAGCAGCCTTTAGAATTGGTGCCAAGAATGATGTTAAAGGAATATTTGTTCTTATTTGAGGTGAAATAAATCCTTTAAAAAACAATGAATTGCCCAGAGATAAATCTCTCAATTGATCAAGTACCTGCAGGAACCCTCTCTGCCTATGGTATTGATCTTGCCCTGAGCCGCTGAGCTCTGAAACAAAGATATGATGTATGACTGCTGGAGACTTCAATGAGGTGATTTTTTTTTTGAAAGATATTTTTAAAAAAATATATAACTGACAGCTGTATCAAATAAGATTATCTGAAAAATACCTCTGTGTGTAGTTTTTCTAGTAGCTTCATATCTGAGGCAGGCTTAAATTCATGCAATTGTTTGAAGGGAGTCACTTCATTTGAGTGAAATCTGCAGAAAGGTAAGTGCACTGTCTGTTGTACCAGCACACCAGACTCAGAAGCACTTTACCTACTGGAATCTCAAACCAGTCTTTAAGAAGTAATTTGGAATTGTCAGGTGTGACTCAATGGAGACAACAGCACAATGCGGTTCTTGGACAGAAGAATTTGAGGGTGCAGATTAATATTAGTGCAGTGGGGGTCTGGGAGGCCAACTCATGAGAAATGGTGTAATTCTGTTGCAAAAGAATGACATTTGGTGCTCAGGGGAACTGGCAGAAGCCCCACAGCTGGACTGAGGGAGGCATTCCCCTCAGTGATGGGGGCTGAACTGGGGTAACACGTCCAGTTTTGGTCAGCATGCTTTGAGAAAGGCATGGAAACACTTGATAGAGCCCAAAGGAGACGAACAAGAACCGTAAGGCAGAGGGAGCTGTTTCTAATGGGAAAACTGTAGAAAGAGGTGGATTAATTTCCTTTAGGGAGGTGAAATGAGGTAAAGTCTTTGTTGGAGAAGGCTGTGAGAAAGGGCAGAGCAATCCCCAATCCTTCAGCAGCAGGGAAGGGGCAATCAACTTCAGGGGAATATTTTAGTCAAATATTTTGGAAAAAACTTCTGGAGGTGGAAGGGTAAGTAAGCACTAGGACTTGTTACTGCAAAAGAAACCTGTTAACAAGGCAGACCACGCACACCAGGTCCAGCTCCTCACCACACCTTGTGCCCTATTCATGCTGCAGTTCGCTCTGTCCCTGCTTCCACACATCCAGCCTCGTGTGCTCTGTGCATCCAGGATTGCTGTACTGATGATCCCACGCTGAGTCCTGGCAGGGGAAGTCCATCACTAATCCATGCAACAGCAGTGGCACCAGTGGGATGAGCAAGAGTACAATGGTTAAACCCTGGTTTAACCTGGTGGGACCACCTTGGGAGTGAAAGGGTGCTCAATCCTGTGGAAGAGAGTTATATTATAGGATTAGGGTTGATTTGCTTAGGGGTCAAATGGGCAATCCTGGATTTCTTTTGGGAAGCCATACCTGAAATCTAAATTAAAAGTCTAGTTATAAAACCTAAAAAGTGAAAAAACCCACACCATTTGTAAATCAATAAAAGCAATTTATAGGCACCTTGATAATCTTATCTCTTGCCAATGGAAAGGAGGGAAAATCAAGGTGTGCACGTATCTTAGAGTTCAAAAGGCTAAGAAAAGTAGGCAGGTTTTAGATCTTGCCTTAAGGAGTTTGCTTTCCTTTCCTCTTCTTTTTAGATGTACCAGTTTGGTACCATTTTATGCATCTTCACATGTGACACAACAAAGATTTTCCTGTCTCTGATATAGGCAGTATATTGGGAATATCACTTGTGAGCTGAGCTTTAATGTTTGACTCATTTAAACTGCTAAATAATTGGTTAAATTTTCACAGATTTTGAACACATGACAGTCCTCCTAAATGCCCTCTGAAGCCTCAGGAGTTTGACTGCTCAGTGATGTCCAGCTTGCTGTGAATATTCAGCCTCTGAAAACCCGGCCTATTTGTTTATTTGCTCTATGTGATGCTGCTTAGTATTGTGGGATGGATGAGCTCTGAATACACCTGGTCTGGTGCTCCCTCTCCACCTATATCCAACCCCCAGTTCTTCACAAGTGTCTGAATTGGCAGGATCCTGTAATGGGAGAAGTTGTCAGGCCAGGGCAGAAACGAGCTTTGTGAGAGCAGGTAAGAACAACTTGCGCTGGAGCAGCAGATGCGACTGTTGTTTTTTGCAAGTAGATGGTTCCCTAATCCTCCTAAGGACAGCCTGGGCAAAATCCCCTTTGTGACATTAGGCACAGCTCTGGGCCAGGTGGCCCAGCTTCTGTCGCTGCTTTGCTCTGAGGAACCTCTGTGCTGCTGCTGGAAAGCCGCTGCAAAGACAGCCTCGCTGCCAGGTGTGGGGCAGAGCCCTGGGGTCAGCCAGCACCAGGGCCCTGCCAGACCCAGGCTGAGTGCAGCTAAGCAACCTGGGGGGCTTTAGGGCCTCGGAGTCTGTGGGTGTTACAGAAATGTTCTTTCTAGCAGTCACGTATCTAAGAGGGTGGTAAAATATTTGGCCAAAATGAAAAGGGATGACTGTGAGGTGAGGGATAGTATGGGAAAAGCTTAATGGTGTGGGGTGAGCTGGCACAAGGAATATCTTACAGCTCCCTCTGCCTTTTTCCAGGGAAAGCCACTCCTTTCACTGATGTGTCTGGCCTGTGCAGTTGCAGAGGAAGGTTTTTCCCCATGGTTGGATTGCGACTAGGATGGTGAATGAGAGTGATCAGGAGGTGGAATGGTGATCTGACACCTGCTATAATTTCCCTGCCATGTCCTAGACTTTCTATG
Organism: Edolisoma coerulescens; assembly: GCA_013397115.1. Taxonomy (NCBI): domain Eukaryota; kingdom Metazoa; phylum Chordata; class Aves; order Passeriformes; family Campephagidae; genus Edolisoma; species Edolisoma coerulescens. The sequence continues at coordinate 2,550,145 of VWZW01000887.1, read as the reverse complement.
TGACCTTGGACAAAATATTTCCTCCTGGAACATGGAAGGGACTCCAATGCTGTAAACTGTCTGAAACAAGGACTTGGAAACTTTGATATTTCTCCCACTTCCCTTAGTTTGTATTCCTTGTACAAGTCACTAGTGGTCCTTTAAAAAGTGTTATTGTCCATTAATTAATTTCATTATTTCATGCTTGATAAAACATACCCTCATCAGAAGTGAAAACCCAAGCCCCATCCTATTGCTTTCCTTCTCAGTGCCCTTCAGTAGCTTCTTCCCTCCCACATCTCTTTGCATCACACTCAGCCACCAAAATCTGCACCTTGCACTTGCCTCCCTCTTCTTTGGTGCTACAGGGAGTGATGAGACCCACTATGAATGCCATATGCCACCTTCGTATTTTTAGCATAACTCTGAAATTACTGTGAAGACAAATGGCTTTGAGATTGTTGTTTTCCTTTCAGTTTGGTGGACACCACTATTTTTGTCCTTGCTTTAACTAGCCAAAGAATTTTGGTAAGCCAAAATTAATCTTTGGAATAACACAAAATGTATTGTGAGGACGCATTAAGGCTGTTAAGTTCTCTGGATTTTGGTGAAGATAATTCTGGAGGGTGCAATCCTGAGGTTTTTACTTGGGCAGATCTCCCGCTGACTCATCCAAGACTACCATGTTAAAGTCATCAAGAGGAGATTGTATCAAGAGGATACAAGACTGCATGTGGTATGTTTCTCTGATACATTTTTTGTGTGTCCGAAGCAACTGGTATTAGCTTTATTTCCATGTTTTCTGAATTATTTTTTATTTCTTCACCACTCTTGCTCATCTGTTGTAAAAACACCCTTCCTGACATGAGAAAGGAGACAAAAATTTCTGGCCTTGCTTCCTTTGTTACAGATGGTGATGGCAATGTCTCAAGTTGCTGGTAGCAACTATTTCCTGGGGGGGAGAAGATAACAATTTGTCCAGTGTCCAGTAAAACTCATCATCCCTTCCGTGGTGACATGCAGCACCCTCACTTAGTCCTTGTAACTCAAGGTTCAATTCGTGTAGAGCTGGCACACTCTGTTTCTAGGCTGGAAGGTGTTCAACATCTTAGTGTCAGTCAACTACTGACTCTTCTACAGATTATATGAATAATGTGTAAAATGTAAGATGTGTCACTTCACAAAACAGTTTTCAGATAGAGACTGATTTTCTTGCTCTTTTGTGAGTTTAAAGAAACTTTGGCATTTCGAAAGAGCTTCTTTCTTAAGTGTCCTAACAGTCTGCTGGAAGTCTGGTGTCTGCCATGGAAGCCCAAATCCATGGATCAGTCACGTAAGCAGGAACAAGCTGGCTAGGGTTTTTCTCTCTTCGTATCTTTCCTCAATGAAACTTCTTTTTACTGAAAGAGACTACAAGAAGGAAAGGAATCGGGGGCCTGAGCTTTCAGATGTTGAAACAAACAGTTGACTTGAAATTTGGCCACTCTGGGACCTGTTCCCAGCTCAGCCCCTGCCTTTGAGGAGCTTCAGTCTTCCTGGGCTTGGGTGCATTTCATGAATAGGTAAAAAGATGGAAATAGGGAAAAAAAAAAAGGCAGTGTTTTCGTTAAATTAGCTTTGCAAGGCCGTGTGGATGGAACTGTTGCAGTATTATATACTTTTTTTGGCTTCAGTGGAGCTGCTCTGCATTTCTACTGATACAGAGAAGATCTGAATCTGTCCTCTGCTCCACTTCAGCAATTGATTCTAAATCAGCCTTGCTATCCAAACATGTAGAATTAAAGATTTGTTACTAGTTATATAGCTGCAATTCCTGACCATTTTTCTTCCTAGTTTAGTCAAAATCCTTCTGACATTTAGCAGATTGACATTCTCTTAGCATCTCCACAACAATCTGTCCAGTTTGTTTAAGAAGACAACATTTTTGGAAGAAACTGCAGCATCTCTGCTGGGAACTCAAGTACCTGGCAAGAAACGCTTGAGATACTTGTTGAGCTGGCCAAGTTCTGCTGTTATGCTTAGTGATGGGCAGTTGTGTGATCTCATGTGTCTTTGGCTGTTTAGGGTTCACCTTTTGTTTTCTTCTAGAAGGCTCAGGAAAAGGCAGAGTTACAGAGCACTGCTAGAGCCTTGCTGCCCTGGATGGTTCATTCTCTGCAGTGCTGACTGCTCTTGTTGGTGAGAGGTGATTGATGCCAGCATGATACATGGTCACGTTTCCAGTGTGTTTGCACATTTCCTCATTCCCATGGGATAATGACTGCTTGCCAGTCAGACGTTGTCATCAACACTCAGTGAATATCTCGCCCACCTCAGGGAAGATATAAAGTGCTGGATGATGGTTCCTGTTCCTATAGGTCTGGGGAAGGCTGGGGCGGGGAGAAAAGTTTCCATATTAGAGTTGTCACTTTATATTTTAAGGGTCTACCTAGTTAAGAACTAAACTTGTCCTAGGCTAAGGACACGGGATCTGTGTCATCTCAAATCAAGTAACTACTGAAAGGCAGTCATTGCTCTGAAAATAAACATGGTTGAACAATTTAACCCATGGTTGGAAGCTCCCAAGTCCACCTGGGGACTGTATTTTTCAGCCACCGGGGTTGCAATCTCTACTGCTGTCCAACAGTGCTCCAGGAGCCCCCTAGCACTCTTCCTTATAATATCTGAATAGCTTTGCTCTGCACTTAATTTTTATTTCCACCAGTTAGTGGTGATGTGATCTGTCAAAGAGCCTTAACAAATGTAAAAACACCTCGAAGTGTATGAAATTTTTTTGAAGAGAATTTGTCTTTTTGTTTTCTGTTGTGGGCTGACACTCTTCCAGGTGTTTACACCCAATGCATTTCACATTTCACAGTGACCACTGGTGGCCGTGCAGATGAAGATGGGAATGAGTACATGATGTGTGTTTGAGTGAGGCTTAGCTTTTTTCGGTTGTTCGTTCTTTATTGCTGTATTTTGGGTGACTGCAGGCATTGTTCCATCTTATTGGGCAGATCAGTTATCTTGCAGGATCATCTGTGCTCATAGCAGGCAAAAGTGGATTCCAGGTCTATCTTTTACATAATTAACTGCTGAGGAACAGTCACACTGACAGATACTGAATTCCACGTTAGCCATATTGAATATGCAGCATTTTTGCTACAGTCTCTTTTGGCCATTAGTGAAACGTACTGAGGACTTGTTCAGGCAGTTGGTAACACCCAAGGGTTACTCAGAGTTCAGCCTTTTAGCAGATACTTACCTTATCTGTACTTGTCCCTATTGGAAGATCACTGTTTATTCTCATTTTGAGCTTCATGATTTGGATAGCTTTTTACACATTTCTCATTATAAATTATACTTCGTGTGTTTCCATTTGGCCGGGATTCTTCTCTCTTTAAAAGCTTATTCCAGGATTTGTTCACAATCTCTGTTTCATATTCAAGTGGCCCTTTTTTAACCTTGGTGAGAATTTACAAGTAATTTCAAGCCTTGTGTCCAGTTTCAGTTTGCATCCCCCTTTCATTTATGGCACGAGCACAGACTTCGCTCTGCTGTAGATACAGCAGTTAAATCAGTGATGTTGAAAAGTGGTGGAAGACTTGGTTGCAGAGACAATTTACTGACAAACTGGCCACTGTCTTAATTTTAGAATGACAGTGGAGAAAACATGAAAGCTGTGCTGAGCCAGAGCATCGATGATATCACTGTAGCAATCAGTGCCTCTCAACAAAATATTTACTGATGGATCCACACTTGTCAAAACCTTGGGGTAAAAAAGGCTGGAATAGATAAATAAGTCCTTTCCCTCTTGCCTAGAGCTCTTTGACTTCATCTAAAAGAGAAGTTCTTGTTTGATCTCGGTGAAGAGTGCATGTGACTTGCTTAGGTGTTGCTTACTCTGCCTGTTGCTTTGCTGTCTAAGAGGCCATCTATTAAGTAGTACTCTGGCAGAAACTTACACTCTTTTATATAGTACTTGCCATTTGAAGGTCTCCAAATCTGTCCAAAGTGGAGGAAATTTATAATCTTTATCTTATAAATTTAGAAACTAGGAACAGACAGACATGGTCAGAAAACCATTGCCAGTGCTGGAAATAGAACCCAGCTTTTTGAGTCCTAGTTTCTGATCTTGCTAAAAGCTAGATAGCAAGTGGGGAAAGGAAAATGATTCTTAATTTCCTTCTGAACCTGTCTTCTGTTGCTGTTGAGATGCCAGGCTGCCATGGTCTCATATTTACCCATGCAAAATAACAATATAAGGCTGTTTGCAGAGCGTAACCCAAAACATTGCTTTGCATACAGGGGCACTAAAACATTGCAGAGATGAGGAGTGCCCCTGCACCCTCTGGGGAGGGCTGGGTCATGTGAGCCAGTGTTGTCCTGTAATGCAGCTCCAGCTATGGAGCTGGATCCAAAAGAATGGGGATTATTTACCCGTAACTATGTACGGAGCCTGGCAAAATGATGCCTTCATCCTGCTTTGAAGATGTTGCTGAAATGTAAATAGTATAATAACATATTTTTAGATGCAAAGGCAACAAGCTTGTAAGGAGCAAATGGAAAATCCTCACGCATTGCAGCATCCAGTGAACCTGCTATGCTTTCTTGCTTCCATAAGTCATTCACACATAATGTTTCACTCACTGTTAGGAAGTAGGGAAGCCCTTTCAAACCTAATTTGCAACCAAGTACAAGAGAAAAATAGTTATTTGTGAAGAATAACCTCAGAGACCGTATTCTGTATGCGTCTGACTTGGAGAACATTACTGCTGCTTTTAAAAACATCAGATACTGTCTTACTGCGTGAGGTAGCATCTCACTTGGAAAGACACTCCTAAATTCCAGCAGTCCACTGTTAGAGAAAAAGAAATTAATTTTTCGTACTTGTCTCTGGTATAGTCATCTCCTTTCTGTGAATCACAATTCACCTCGCTAGAGAAGGCTGGAACAGAATGAACATTTCATTTGTACCTATGTTCTTAAATTGGTCCCCATCACTGCATTCAAACATCTGCTCCCTGGGGAAGACCATTTGCTTCAGTATTTTGATTTGGAAATTGTACTGACATAAATAGACAGCAGCATCAGATTCAGCATCTTGAATGCACTTTCCAGTCTTTGCGTATCTTCAGGCTATCTGCTAGGAAAAAAATTTGAAAGTATTTCCAGTGAATCCACTTAGATGCTAAGTCATTTAAATTCTCAGCCTTTTTAGCCATTGTTGTTACCAGGTATTTGAATAATGGCACAAAGAAGTGTTCCCTGCCTCCCTCTCCACATTCACCCCAGCGTGTGGTCTGGTGAGCTTGAGGACAGCAACTTAAAGTGATCCCTTTGTTAAAGTGGGCAAGTCATCTCTGAAATGGAGGGAGCCTTGATCTGATTGGAGATGGTGGGTTTTGATTTTATGGAATAATACAACAAACTGCTCCTGTGTCACACTGAAATAGCAAGCAACTTTAAAAATCCTCAGGGGAGCAGTGTGTCCAGCTACTCTAAGAGCAGCCAGGAGTCTGAGAGAGCACACACCTCTTGCTTTTTCTCTGTGATAGCTCTGGGAATGTATTTTGCTAATTCTGAAATGGAAACTAATTGAATGCTGAAGAGCATTTTTGCAAACTGCTGCTGAGATGAGGTGACAAAATTTCCTAAATTTCTGTGACTCTAAAGCAAAGTGAAAATGTGTGCTGTGCTTTTCTAAAAGATGTCCCAGCAAACTTGTGTTAAAGATAGCTTGTAGAAGGCTGGCCATGCTATTGTGTTGTTTTTTCTGTTTTATGGCATGTAACCTAAAATTCTTTCTCTCAGGTTCTCNTTTTTTTTTTTTTTTTGGGGTGGTGTTTTCCTGATGGGTGTACAGGTATCTTGAAGGACTGATATAAGAAAAGTTGTATTCTGCTTGATCAGTTATTCACTTGTGTATTTATATCTAGTTTTTCTGCTGCTGCTGTGTTTGTCTCAAGGTAGATGTAAGAAACTATGAACAAATATAGGATGGTGCTAAACAGAAGCTATACATTTGGTGCTACCACTACAGAATTTTGACTTAGTTACTTCCAGTTGTAGAAACATGTATATATTTGTAAGGTACTGAGTACCTTGGCCTCTTAAACTGTGAAACACTTAGCATCTCTGGGGTTTGACAAAACACATGGCTATTTTCTTTTCTCGCACATGTTCTTCTCAGCTGTATGAAAGTGTGAGAAATGGTTTAGAGAAGGGGTGAGCTCAGAGGATGGCTTAGGTCTATTCTAGTTGTAGAAATAGGGCAGGTGTTGTCCGTTGGTGCTGTATCTCTCTGTTCTGTCCATCTAAGTCCTCATGACTCATTTGCCACATAAAGCTCCTGGACTGAACAGAGGCTCTGGGGCTCCCTGCAATTACTTATTTATCCATGGCAGAGCCAAGCCCACGAGCACAGAGCAGACTGTGGTGTTGAGCAGTGCAACTCACACCCACCCTGCACAATACGATAACTCAGAGTCGCATTTCGTTTCCTTGTCTCCTTTTCTATGTGACTTAGCAAGCAGTGCTCAGCTGCACACGTGGCAATGGGAGCTGACTCAGAAGAGCAGCGGTGCTGCCCCGCTGTCACCCATCCTCATGTTTGGGGGAGAAAGCCCTTCTCTCCTTGTCTTTTCCTTGGCTCTCACTTGCATAGAGCAATGGTAAGGATGACCTTGAGCTTCCCTGTGTTGTCCCCTGCCCCGAACCACAGGTGAATGAGCAAAGACTGGTTTGGTGACCAGGAGGAAGATAGGCATGTGGAGAGCCTCCTCCACGTGGAAGGGGGAGTGAGGAATGACTGGTGAGATCCTGGTCTCCACCCACAGCCTTGGTCTGACTCTGTCAACAATCAGAGCAGGCTCTCTGCTGTATGAGACATTTTGTTCTTAAGCCTCAAAGCAATAAAGTGCTTTAGTCATGTTTTGCCAACAGCTGATGGTGTAAACACGGTGAAATGAGTGAGCTGCAGTGTAAGAGGGTGCTTAAGATGTTATCCTCTGGACTGGGCATGGAGCAAACCCTGTTGCAGCTGGGTTTTTTCCAGGTTTCATTGCTGTTGACAGTCAGTCATCATCCAGAGTCCCTCTGGATGCTGAAGGTAGCATGTGACAACTAAAGTGGCTGAGTAGGTGACCTCTAGGAAAGGAGATTTTGATTTTGATCATTTTTCACATCACAGGCAAGAAAAATCACTCTTGAAATTGCCACTTTGCTGGGAACATGAGCAGAGAAGCCTAGGATGGTGGTGGCTGCACAGAAGGTTACCCCTTGAAGGTGGCCTGGGAACAGTGGGAAGGGTCACTGAGGGCTGCAGTGGCACCTTGCACTGGGTGCTCTGTGTGCAGTGAACAGTTTGAGTGGTCCCATTCCCAGTTCCTTAACAGACTTTGGTAAATCTGCGATGTTTATACGTGTGTTAGTTATCTAAAGTTTCTCTGCTCCTGGTTGAACAATTAATTGCTTCTGACCTGTTAATAATGAGTTTTCATTCACTGCTCATTTCCCTGGCACGTGACAGAGTCCTTCATGATAATGCCTCTTCTTACTGGTTGGGTGATTGTAGCTGTTTGGTTTGGGAGGGGAAATACAGTTTCTCCAAATGTTTCTGTTAGCACAGTTTTGCTTGTCTGTGCATTAATCAGTGATGAATGCAACTTATTTCTATGTATGGTGGGTTCATATTTGCTATTAGTGTTTCAGAGCACTGCAAATGTCTACTGTCTGGCTGAGGGAGAACTGTGATATTGTGACTATGTTGTCAGGCTTGGGTAATAAGGAGAGGCATTCATGCTGTTTGATTTTTGCATCTTTTAAGTTTAAAGTATGTTTAAAACAGTTTTTAAAAATTTAATGGTATAAATCCTGTTTGAATATGAAGAAATAGCGAAAGAACTTGCCCCAGCAGGGAAGCTTCCTGTAAACAAACAGTGATCAGAAAAGATGCTGAACTTAAACCACGTGACATTTGCAATGATTGCCGTTTCTCTGGGGCTGGTAACGAGGAACTTGCCAAGTGTCACAGCTGGTCCATCACCAGTGATGGTCCCTTAAAAAGTTCTTTGTTGCTTGGCTTTCATCCCTCGTGGGAAGAGGGTAGAGGAGAGGGCAGCTCTTGAGCAATGTGTCCCAGTTCTGTGCATCTGATGCTGCCTCTCATCTTATTGGGGGTCTGACCCTCAGCTGGTCAGGGATGGCAGTCTGAGATCCTCAAAGGACTCGGGATCTGATCCATCTGTGACACCCCTGGCCCTTGCTGGCCTTGCTGGCATGTTTAGGTGTCAGGATTCATCCAGCATTGCTCTGCCTCCTCTCCACACCTTGCCTGGTGTCGGAGCTCTCTGTCTCCATGGTGCCTCTTCATGTTACTCTTTGCTTATTTAAAAAGGGAGAAAGAAAGCCAGGTGGTGTCAGGCTCCATTGTGTGTGCTGCCAATTCACCCTCTTACAGTCCTACTCTGTAATTTTGCCTGTGACTAAAGGGGAATTATTCCACCTAGTGCTCCAAATTATTGTTTTTTCATTTCTAACAAGCTTTTGCAAGAGTGCAGGGAATAAGTGAAGAACCCCATATTATCTTCTTTAGAAGAAAAAACCTGCCCGTTTTGTTCTTTTGATTAAAAAACATGAACACCTGACTTGTTAGGTAAAAAAACAGATGGTAGAAGCTTGAAGGATGGTGTGCACACACAAAACATCTGCTGTGCAGATAGTATTTAGAAAATGATGATATCAGAGCCTATTGCATCCCACAGGCTGTAAATTGTGGAAATGTCCCCAGAAAGCACAGTTCCCAGAATAGAACCTAACCCCAGCTTTGACTGCCCTGAAATGCTAGACCTGGATCTAGTTGTGTTGGCTCGATAATGCTCTGCTACTTACCCAAGGGTTAATTGTTTACAGCTAGGTTCCTTACCCCATTCTTCTGCTGTCCCCCAGTGCAGGTCTGCTGCCTGCCTGACTAATCCATCAAGTATGCCTGATGTGATAGGCCAAGTCCTGTTTCTCTGTTCTGCCTTGTTATCTTCATTATATGTTCTGTGCTCAGAGAGATATTAATTTCTGAATATCATGCTTTCCATAGTGACTGCTCAGCAGCCATCTCATTATGGTCTTAAAGATACAAGGCCAGATGCTTTCATTTATACTGGATAAGCCTCTGAGGCTTATACGATCAGTTCCCAAACAATAATTTACAGAAATATTCTGCCTTTTACATTCCAAGAACTTAAGTTTGAAGGCTACTTCAACAATAAATTATTTACAATAAATTTTATCCAAAATGATCTTCTACTTCTATGTTGTATTTTAATCTATTTTTCTCTCTTATGTTCTTTTGTTTGGTGTGTTTATAGATTTAACATGGCTATCCAAATGGAAAATATCTTCCTAAATTGAGCCAGCTTTTACAAGTATCAAAACTCTCCAGGTTATGACACCTTTGTACTGTGAAAATGAAAATTTAAAATCATATGCTGCCTATGGTGTATTATTTATCTATCTCATAGGCTATTAACTAAAGCAATTTGTATGAGTCTAACATAGCAAATGTCAGATGCTGTTTCCATTTCTGCTTTTGTTTTGCTTCTCTGGCAAAATGCTTGTTGATTTCAGTAGTAGCAGATTAAGCCTTGCGTATGTTTAATTTTCATAAGCCAGCAAAAATGTCTTTCCTCTTCATTGTGCCCATTTCCTTTAAATATTTCTGTGTGTCTTTACACAGCTCTCCCATTCACATTTCAGCATCTTCCAAGCCTCCTTCCTTGGCTGAAGTTGTCTAAATCCCAACAAGTACTGGCTCAGACTGTGGTCTTACCCAGCTAAGGGTCCATCCTTGCTGTGTGAGACAGACACTGCTTCTGTCTGCTAGAAGGTGAAATAAGGTATGGAATAAAGATGCTTTTCTGCATTGCCTGAGTTTTGAGCCTGTTAGGTGTTTCACAGACTTGCAAAGCAGCAGATGGATAAATGGTGTCAGCAATGTAGTGTAGGCTGTGAGGAAGAATGTAGTTACTGAGCTTTAGGCTAGCATGAACAATATCCAGAAGGAGTGACCAGCAAGTAAGCTCTGGTGTTTGAGCATCCAGGGACAGGTGGCTCCCTGCCCTCCCCAAGAGCAGCCTGTTCAAAGGGGAGTTGCTAAGGGCACTGTGGTATGGGTCTTGTGCAAATTCTCTTAAATAAACCTCTGCCTTGACAGCTGGTACTGGGGTTTGTTGTGAAGCAAAAATTAGTGTCTGGGAAGATCACAAACTCCTAAGACATGGATCTTCAATAGACTTGAAGCTGTTAAAAGGACCATCATCTGAAATATCATCATGTCCATGTAATGTACAGACCTCTGCTGCTAACATGGAACATGCAGAGATAGTTATCTTGTCATGCCCATGTCTAATGTTCCTATCTTAATCTAGATGGACAGAAAAAGATTTATAGTTCTTAACTACTCTACATTAATGAAAAACATTCTCTTCTGCCCTCTCGCTGAAGCTGAAGGGCAAATAGTCTCTGAAGTGGGGATGAGACCACCATCAGACCTTGAATGAGGTCTTGGAAATGTCAGTGGACTGAATTCACTGTGTGTGAGTTGGAAGTGTAGCAGAGTGCAATTTGGTGAAGATCTGGTTGACGTTGTGGAGCACTGAGCATCAGTTGTCTGTGTTTTCTCTTTGGAGGTAAAAGCTGGGTAAGAGTCAAGTAGGGATTTCCCTGGGAAGTGCAAGTGTCTCCTGTGGACAAGGGCATGCTGCTGCCACTAAAGTGGTGTTGGTATTGGCCCCTCAAGTCACACGACAAGAGGAGATGTGTGAAAATGTCCAGTGTAGAAAATTTGGCAAAGAGTGCGGTGGCTGATCCACTTCTAGAGGCACAGGTGAGAATTTGCTTTCAATAGAGCAGTGTAGGTGGATACTTGGTGAAAGCCTGGTTAAAGACTGTCAGCATTATGATGACTGTGGCTGCAACTGTGCTGATAAAGCCTTTCAAGATGGACATTTTGTCGTGTGGCTACATAAGGCTAAAGTGACTGGAGTCATCATAGCTGACACGAAGCTGCAAAAGTGAAAATGCTTTTGTGCAGCTAAAACGTCTCCATGACATAAGAACAGCTGAGTTAAGATGACCTGATAGGGAGGGAGAGACACTGTGCTTGGATTGGTGTTGTAAATGATGTAACTGCTGATTTTTACTAGCCTGGGGTATGGCTCACAGGTCACCTTGAACAAGCAAATAGCTGCACAGAATAGCTTGGAGTTTTTGAGTCATCCTGTGGAACATACCCTTTGGTCCTAATGAGCAGTGTTTATTCCTCATTGAAACTCAACTTCTTTGATTCTAATCGCAAACATTATTTTTAGCCCCTCATGCTGAACAGAATTCAGATGTATTTTATCTGCTCAAGTGACCAGTTGTGCTGGGGTCAAATCCTGCCTATTATTAGGAATGTGTGTATTTAATAAAATATCTTGTTTATATCTAAGTTAAGCATTTTTTTTTCTTAGATAGGTGTGATTTAATGTTTCTGTTTTAAAGATGTTTTTCTCTGTTCTCCCAAAACCAAATAATAGTTTGGGAGACCGAGAGAAGGAAGGGTGGGAAGAAGCAGACATCTAAGTAAAACATATGTTGAATGGGAAAAAAATCAGTCATCCTGGGTTCTGGGCCTGTGATTATTTCCACATGCCTGGACTGTATCACTGTGCTGTGTGCCATTAATGTCATTAGATGCTTTATGCCAGAGTGGGTTTTTTGTACGTGCTGGTGAGATTGCAGGACTGGGACCTCGTTGGGTAAATGCTGCCAGTGCCATGTGGGCACTGAGGGAGTGCTGCACCCTTCCAAACTCCCTTCTTGTGCTGTGTGTGTGGGCACGTGCCCAGCCAGCCCAGCAGCCCCTGAAGTGCCAACAACTGCCTGGCTGGTTAACCAGCCTCCAGGCAGCAAAGCTTGTCCTCAGCTCTTTTTAAGAAAAACAAACAAGAAAACTGGCTAATCCAACCCCACCTTGTAAAAACTGATATTTTTAACTGGTGCTTGGTGGTGGAAGAAGGTTAAAAAGAAGCTTAATGTTCCTATTCAGAGGTGCCTGTGTGTCCGGAAGAAATACCAGCCTTTCCCCCTTATTTTTGTGAGGGCTGATTTGTGAGAATGTGAGGCCTTGGGACCCATTGCCATTCCCTTTGGTTCCTGGTGAAAGGAAAAGAGATTTGATTGCTCCCTCCAGATAAAAATACAGAGGAGTCTTCTAGGCCAGAAAACTACTTCTTTTTTCCTTTTCTTTCCTTTTTTTGTTGTTATTTGAGCTTGCCAGATTGGTCTGCTCTCCGCTCTCCAAGTGTGTGGGCGGCACAGAAGAGGTTGCTGAGACAAAGAATTGGGGGAGGGAGGAAGGAGAAGTGAAAAAGGCCTTTGGATTGGAGGCATGGTGTATGGGAGGAAGAGGCGCGATGGCAGGAGCAGTGTTGTTTTGGTTTGCGGAAGTTTGCGGCAGATCACAAGAAGCTGTGGTAGGTCAGAGACACTCAGTCTAGATGCTGCAGTGGTGAATATATTAGCATGGTTTAGATCCTCGGGATACGGACATTTTTCTGCGTTTGGTAATACGAATCTCATGTCCCGCTCTGATCCCTCCTCCTGGAAATGGAGATGTGGGATGGAGAAGTGACTGGAGGGAAACATGACCATTGCTCTACTCAGTACAGTATTTACACTTGATGTTCATCTGCTTTGTGCTTTGATAAAGTAGGTATAAAACAAGTGGCATTTGAAGAAGGTGAAGCTCTGATTTTTTGTACTGATTAAGTCCTGTTTTCCTGAGCTGAAGAACCAAAACTCTTTTCTCAATCCAGTAATAGCTGCCCCCAGTCTACTGCATCTGCCTTGTGACCTTTCATGATACTTCTGTGAGACTGAGTTAGATTCAAAATGTCTTTTAATTTGAATAACAGAAGAAAGGAGTTGAAGACCATAACAAGGGAGGAAGGCTAAATTTCAGGTAAAACTTGAAAGGCCACAAAGAGCCTAGGATGGGGAGGTACAAAACACCAGTATCTGGTGAGGGAGAGCAGCAGACCAGACAACGGTGAGTAAAAGATGAACAGAGGGAGTGGGAAGGGGCAACACCTGTAACAGGCATGACAGGATTTGTTTGGTATTTACACCAGCAATATTCCTCTCACCAGGGCTGAAAAATTCACCCTTGCCATGCGTTTTGCCCTTGAAGTATTTGACCTCCAACTCCTTTGGTTCCCTGGAGACCAGTGTTAAAGAGCTTGTGAAAGCAGCTCTGTACGGAAAAGTTCTGCAAATAAGTCACATTTCCTCTGAGATGGCCCTGTAGCAGGAGACAGGGAAGGATTGGGATGAGAAGGGGTGCATGAGGAGCCAGTCCTAGAAGAGGATCATAGACTGTCCTCTGTGACCCCAGGAGCCTTTCAAAGCCCAGGCTAAAACTTTCTGTGGGCTGGGGATCATTCTCATGAACATGGTGTGAGCCTGCCTGCCCATCTTGCCAGCCCAAAAGGTTTCTTTTGGATCTTGCTGCCCTTCACCATCCTCTCTGAAGGACTTTCAACAAAGAGTAATAAAAAGGGTAATAAAAAGGTGTTTCTCTGCTAGGCTAATATTTATATCACAAACATACAGTGCCTTTGCTTGGGTACAAACATCCCTGCATGTAAGCGAGAGGCTTTTCTTGGAAAGGGTGGCACAGGAAACAGTGAAGTTATTCACTCTTATCATTGTATCTGCTACGAAAAATCTTTAGAAACTGCACTTCTATGCCGAGGGAACATTATTAAGATTACAAAGTCAGGCTCTCCAAAGCTATCACGTGGTGGAGTGGAAGTTGTCTATCTGACCTTGGTGCTGCTGCTTTCTGATTACCTTATTTACCTCTTCGGTTTCACAGTCCTGCCTGTGCCCTTTCCAGAGGGCATTGAATGGAGATTGTTAGAGCGAATTAACCTGTTGCTTGAAAAGGTCCTCATTTAAATTTTTGAAAAAACTCAAAATGTGCTTCTTTAGCTCACACAGAGAGGCATCACCTCTTCCTACAGGAATATTGTGAAAATGAATGTAGTGTTTGCTCTGCAGTCACATGTTAAAGCAAAAATACCATAAAAATGCTGTTGATTCCAGCTGGTAATTTTGTTTTTCAGTGCAGAATTTGGATGTTGCCTGTGATGAAGTGTGAACGAGCTACTTATATAATATGAAAGTGTATATATTATACCAGTATTCCCTGTAACTTTGTGTGGAAAGACATTATAATTGTGTTGCTAAAGTCTGTCATAGTGCCTTATCACGTGATACTGTTCAAAGTTTCCAAATATTTAATAGCCACAGAACTGGGCTTGAAATAACACATTTCTCAGTCCTGCCATGTTGTCATTGTGCCGTGCCTGCAATTGAAGTAAAAATAAAGATATTCTCATGAGATTAAAGAAGATATTTGCTTGAAGATAGAAACTTTAGTTTTCTCTCTAGTTCTGAGAACGTAAGTCAGCTTCATTCAGGTGAGTGTTATAAATCAGCATTTCTTTGGTTTTTAAAATTACAGTGTTTCTTCTGGTGGCATGTTTCTGTATTCATTTTCCACTATATTTGGATAAGCCAGAGATTCTTTTGAATCTTGTTGTGCTTGAAGTGGTAGTGTGAAATGGCAGTGAGAGGCAAAGCTATTAATTTAGCATGGAAATGAAGGTCAGAGCTGGAGGCATTTGAAGGCCTAGCTGGTGTCATGCACAGCATGATACTTGCCCTCAGGAATGGGCTTCTGGCAGATTCCAGGGGACCTTGCCCCAGACAGACACAGTTTTTTGGTATCATTTAAAAGCTCCTGGTTAGCCCAGTGCATTGTTTTATTGCCAGGCACATCTTACATTGGATTCTGTGATTTTTTAGTCCTCGCTTCCTCTTTGTTTCCCACAGGGTTTTCTCAATGTATTATCCCAAAAGTATTCAAGGAAGAAGGAGCACTCTTGGCTTTTGGGGCATTAATTTCTTTCCTGACACCTTAATGCACTGAGACACTCTCTTTGAAGATAAACCCCCCATCCAGTGGGGGCTTGTGAGCATGGGCATGCTGATGGAAAAATGTTGTGCAATTTGGCCTGAAGTCAGTTCAGTTCCTTTCCTTAGAAATCCTTCTTCTTGCTCAGCTTTTTGTCCCTCTCCAACACTGCTGTTTCTCTCTTCCACTCCTGCAGACAGTCAAGCAGGGAGGTTTTGCTAAAATGTTGAGTGCTGGCAGTGTCAGGGTTAAGGCTTGGATGTCCTGTGGCAGCTTTGGCTGTACATAAACAGGGGTGACAGCCCTCGAGCAGTGACACGAGGCCTCTGGCTCTCCTTCACCGAGTCAGTCCACAACCTGGACATCCATAGCAACACCTCCCTGATGTCTTTATTGCCCTGCCAGAGACAGCCTTTACCACTGTGCTGCTGCAGCTGTTCTCACTAAAGCAAACACAACTGATGTCTCATTTAAGCGAAGAGCAAATGGGAGGTGGTTAGTCAGCCTAAAGATTTTTTCCTGTCCTTAAACTCCCCTTCCTGCTGTGCCTGCAGAGAATTGTATTGGGATAATTGAGCCACCTGGGTTAGCAGTTGCAGTGCCATAGTTTGTAGGTGTGAGTGGTGATTTTGATTTTAAGAATTTGAGCCAGAATTTTGAATTTCCTTTGACTTACACATTGATATTTGGCTTTCATCCAAAGCTGCAGCTTTATAATAATGCTTAATAATGACATAACTCATTATATTCCCAAATGGCTGCATAAACGTCAACTAATCAGCATATTGCTTGCTACAGCAGTATCTGTGTCTTTGCATTACAGATAAAGGATTGAAAGTGGAGACACACCTTTTGTCTAAGTCACCTCCATTAATGGCAATAAATTAAATTTAAAAGAATGCATAGGAGGCAAGGTTTCCTAGCTGTTTCTTGTGCATGCTGGTGAGACATTTTTTCTTGGATGCTTTCCTGCTGAGAACATCATTTTTCCTCTGGAGTTACAGTGGCAGAGGTTCCTGAAGGAAATCTGTTTTCTGTACAGGTGAAGTTTCCCCCTAGTAGCAGACAGAGACTCATGCTGAAAAAAGACCTAAGAATGTGTTCCCATAAATTATCCCATCTTCCTAGATGAACTCCAGTAGCTGAGAGCTACTGTATGGAGTGAAAAAGGGCAATTTCTAGTCAATCTGTTTGTTACCATAGAGTCGAGTATAAGTGGTAGTAGAGAAACTGATTGTAGCTTTTAAACCTAAAAATCATTAAGAGAAGACTGCGCGTACCTGGCAAATATTAGATTGATTTCCAGAGTTCCCACCTTTTACCCATGCTGATATTCAAGGAAACTTTTTGTACTGTTTCTTGGCTGGACGTCTCTACCTGCAGCACCTTTAAAGGGGATGAAATCCCCATCAAGAGAGGTTTTATTTCTTGTTGCTAACAAAGAGTAAACTCCAGTTCTCCATAGAGCCAAATCCAGCTCCAAAGGGCTTCTAGCTGCATGAGGCTTGCATGAACTGGATTTTCGTTTTCTTGGCCTGGCCTATGCATAAGTATGATCCTATCCTTGATCTCCCTGAGTTGGAGTTTTCATCCTTTCCTTCTTCTCTCTTTGTATCTTTTTCTGTGTCTCCCCCTGTGCAAGACAGGTCTGTGCAGAGCTGGTTCTCCCTGCTGTGGTTCCCTGCAGGTATCTCTTCTGCTTTCCCTCAGTCAGGGTTGAATGGGCTGTTTGGCCGTGTTGGGATGCCTTTTCCCAGGCCACGATGGTTCTTCAGCATCCTCCTTGCTGACCTGCCAGCCTTTTTAGCAGGACACCAGGAAAGCAATGCAGATAGTCATAACCCTTCCTGGCCACCCCGCCTGGTACCCAGGGCTTGGGGGTTTATCCCAGCAGGGCTGGGAGAGGTGCCCCATTGTCTGCTCAAGGCTGCTTGGAAAGATCCAAGGTTTTAGCTAATACACAGCTTGATGACCGTGAATCTATTTTCAGAAGTGCTCTGCAGCCTCAGCATCCTACTCTTATGGTTCATAAGTATATTTAGCAAGATCAGACACTGCCTCAAAATACTCCTGCAGCAGATTCCTCCTGGCTTGGACAGCAACACTGCTGCTTGGCCAGAGTTTGCTGGATGCTGTTCATGAATGGAAATGGATTTAGAGGCTGGGTTTTTGTTGGGTCCAAGCTAATACCTTTGTCAGTGATTTAGAAGGGAGTGCAAATGGTGATGTTATTGATTTTTATACTTGACGCCAAAATGGGAGGTCTTATCCTTATTGACAAGGGCGAAGAAACACCCCAAGGGGACCTAGAGTGCATTGACAGAGAACTGTAAAACATGAACAGGGCAATAGGTAGGCTTTCCCTTTGTCTAGAAGAGAACCTGAAATGTGAAAGACTGAGGAGTAATTTGGAATAGATAAAGGTCTGAAATGGGCTTGGAGGTGACCAGAACAAATCAGCAGTAAATTTCAGTGTGATGTGTCTGTGAAGGAAAGATTTGCCATATGGCAAGTAATCCCTAAGGAATTATCACAGAACAGGGCAGACAGGCCATTCTACTGCTGTGGATGGCTCTGAGGGGCTGTGTCCCCCAGGAGCTGCTCCACAGCACTGGGGGAAGCTCGGGAGTGGGAGGGCATGCTGGATTTTTTTGGAAAAAAAACCCCAATTTTAAAATCAATTGAAATTGTTTATAGTTTTCTGCCAAACAGGATGACTCATTCTGGCAGTCTGCCCTCTCCACCCTCCTCTTCAGACAAACAAACAAAGCCAATAAATTGCAAAAAATAAAATAATCAGACAAGATAGCAATTCACAGTTTTCCTTTTGGTGTATTCAAAACAAAGGGCTTAATTTTTTTTTTTTTTTAAGGACATCATTTCAGAGCTGGATTGAATGACCGTAGCTTGAAAAAATGAGGTAAAAATAACTCTGAAAATAAAATGCTTCATTTTCAGTTAAAGAAACATTTTGTTCAGCAAGACGCACAAAGCATTCATTTTTGGGCCAACATGAAATTATATTTTTTTTTCTAGCAATCTCTTGGTTGAGGCAGTGAACCAAGAAGTCAATTATTCACAGAGCTGTAGCAAGATTAAGGTAAGGACGGAAAGCAGAGCTGAAATGAGAAACTGGGCGAGAAAATTTGGGATTGAATGTCCAAGTCAATCTAGATTCCTCCAAGTGAAATTTGGTGTTTGATGCTGTAAATTCCTGGACCCTTTGCCATCAGCCTGAGAGGGTGAGATGCCCTCCCAGAAGATGAAACCAGCAGTATCCTTGTGGCATCTGTGGGTCCCCAGCGGCCAGGGAGCAGAGTAGGGTGCTGTGATGGGTTGGTGTGACCCAAGAGATGTCCTGCACCCATTGGGGTGTAGGCGTCACACCACGGTGCTCCTGGTGATGAGTTCTCACCCCAATCTGCTGCTGCCGTAAATGCAGCATCATCTGGGGAGGGGAAAAAAAAAGAGAAGGAAAAAAAAAAGTAAGATTCTTCTGCCAAGAAGCTGCCATGAGCTCTGCAGAGTGTGACTTTGGGCAGGGATGAGCAGAGTGCTGCCTGTGCGCTGCTCAGCTGAGGAAGAGCTGCTGCTTGGCTCTGGGGTCCGGGTGCACGTCTCGGCTGGGCAGGTGGGAGCAGTGGGTGAGCCGGCAGTGGTGACTGGCTGCTGCTGGAGGGCTCGGGAGAGGCTCCACTTGCAGGTTGAAAATGCTGGACACAGCTTTCCTCAAGCACGCTGCACTAGTGCAAACACCCTGACTATGCTTTTTGGCTTGGGCTTTTTTTGCACTGCCTTTTTTTTTTTCTTTCTTTTTTTTTCTTTTCTTTTTGTTGGTTTTGTTTTTTTTTTTTCCATCCAGAAGTGCTGAGACCTCAGCACACAGACCTAAGCAAATAATCCTTACAACACAGGCAAGAGAAAATCTTATTTCCCTTTTTTCCGGTGGCAGAATCGAGGCAGTGGGATGGCAGGATTTGCCCAACACCATGGTAAGAGTTGGGAGGCAGGGCTGCACTCAGGGCTGCACAAGTTTGACTTCCGCTCCTTTGCAGAGAGAAGAGCGACTGCGGCGCAGCATAAAGATGCATGAGCTAGTTTTAAGCGAGCCAGCTGGGATCTGCCGGGGCTGGCTGTGGCAGCTAGGTGCCTGCTGTGTTAATTTACCCATAGAGCAGTGGACAGGAGAGATGCAGGGAGAGGAGTGAGTGGGCAGGGGCGTGCGGTGCTGGAGATGGAGAGGAGGGAACGAGCAAGCTCCCGCACGAACTGCGGGATGCAGAGAGCAACCGAGGGACCATCCCTGGCTGCGCTCCCCTGCGCACCTCCTTGCACCACTCTCGGCATCCCCCTGCTTTTTCTAACGCTGGCCATTATCCATCAGCGGAGGTAATGAGCTGGAGCGCAGGAAGCATTGTGTCTGGGCTGAGCATGCGAGCCCCGCACAAAAGAGTTTACGGGGGGTAATGTTTTTATTATTTCAGTCTGTGGCGAACCATTCTGCGTTTCGAGCACTTCTTTGCTATTAAATAATTAATAATTAACCTGCACAGGCCGTTTGAAGACTGGTGTGGTGATGTCTGGTAATAAATTTCGTTTAACTTCTCTTTTTCCCCCATTCTAATTTATTCCAGGGTTTTGCAGTGGGGAGCGAAAGTTTCACATGGCCAGAGTCGTTCGGCTTTTTAAATGAGTTCTTAATTTTTCTTTTCTTTTTCTTCCCCCCCGTCCCGTGGAATCAGCGGTGGCTCCCGCTTTGTTCTTAGCGTTGCCGGGGCTCCGGTACCGCCGGGCTCCAGCCCGGCCGGCAGCTCCGGCAGCCCCGCGCGCGGATGCCTCCGCCCGCCGCGTTCTGCGCTGTGGGACCGCGCTGTGTGCGTGGGGAGGGGGGACACGCTGCATCGGTGAAACGCCGGCAGCTATTTCAGGAAGCCGCGAAGTCTCCTCCTTCTTATGTAAATAAAGATGACAGCTCGGAGCGCCGGTGCCGCGGCGGGAGGCGCGGGGGTGGGCGGAGGCTGCCGGCGCGGGGCAGCCGGGTCCCGCGTGGGCCGGGGACTGCGGAGCGGAGCCGGAGCCGGCCGGGGGCTGCGCCGACATGGGGGGGCAGGTGACGAGAAACCTGCTCTACGGTAAGGACCGACCGCCCCGCCGCCGCGGGAAGCGGCTGGGAAAGGTGCGGCGGGGGATGCCGGGGATGCGGGTTCTGCCCGACTCGTCCTCCCGGAGCATCCCGCTCCAGGAGCGGGGCCGGCGGGGGAGGAAGCTCGGACTGGGATGGTGCTCGTCTGGCTGTACCACGGGGATAAGGCATAGATACCTGCCCGGGCAGCGCTGACGGGCTTGCTGGGAGGTGTCAGGGTCGAAGGAAAAGTAACTGTGTCCGTGTGTAGCCGAGCGCGCTGTCTGAGAGCCCCCACCGGGAAACAGCAGCCCCGAAGGACAAGGTTACTGCCAGGCAGCTGAGCGGGCTCTCAGAGCAGTCACCTTATTTCTCCTTTCCACCAGCGGTTTCTTCTTAGCTGAATTGATAAGGTTTGGAACGTTGGTGCGAATTGACGAAGCTGAGGCTGTTGAGTGAAACCCACTGCCTGGGTTTGTTGGGTGATGTACAGCGGGGGAGAGGGACTGGAATACCCGCCATAGGCCAACGTTAAACCAGAAATGTAAATCTATGGACAACGTGCCGTATTAGCCGTGTCCCTGCCTGCACAAATCTCATGCCATAAATACTTCTGTGAGAATACTGCACTCCTTAGTATAAAACTTGTGTTTTGCTCTGAAATGTTCTGTGTGAGTTCGGACGTAGTAAGTGTGCTGCATGCTCAGTGAGGCATGAATGGGGTTTTCAGAGATCCTTCCTTGTCCCAATAGTAAGCATGGACATGAAAGACACAGGTAAAGCATCGCATGGGTTTGGAGTGTCTCGTATCCCTTCTTTGAACAGCGATACATGAGGTATATACATTTACACTGTGAATATTCATATTACAGCCCTGATTCTTCTCATATTTTCTACCAAGTCCAAACCCTGTAGTTTAAGGAACAAATGGACGTAGTTAGGATGTAGATGACTCTTTCCCTAAAGGTATTTAGCAAGATGATAGAGATTTTTATTTGTTCATTGTTTGTGTTCTGAAGTTTCTGTGGCCTGACCTTATTTCTTTTTTAACCTCATGATATGCATGCAGTATGCAGAATAATTGTGCTGCTGGGTTGCAAAAAAGAAAACAAAAACAAACCTCTGCCTGGTGTCTTGTGATTTTAAGTGCCTTTTCCCCTTCGAAGCATTATTTGAATGAATTTTTTAAAAAATGTCAGTGAAAGAATAAAAGATATATATGTTTCCTGTGTGTGCCAGGGGCTTGGCATTCCTGTTGGGGCCTTCTCCTGCCTGCAGCTGGCAGCGCACTGCACAGTAATCTTGCAACTTCTGCCTTTCAGCGATTCTACTCCAGCAAGCATGCTTCTCTTTAATTTTTATTTCTTGGGAGGTGGAGACTAATGAGGTGATGTGGGTAATTAACTCAAATTTTCCTCTTCAAACAGAGGGACTACAGGCTGTGTTATATACAGAGGTGATGCACTGCTCTGTTTAGCACAGTGATACTTGAAAAAAAATAGGGATTTTATTAAAAAAAATAATCACACTACAAAGGCACATTTTAACAAAAATAGACTACATCTGCACTTGTGGTTTGTCTGTGGCTACTGTTCCTCCAGTTCCATCTTTCTGTTGAATATTTGTGTTTCAGATGTGTCTCAAAATAGCTGAGGAAAGAGAACAGAATCCATATCCATTTCTCGTAAGTTTAATTGAAAGTGAATGTAACGATACTGAAAGGAGTTGTATTGTTAGCTTTAGGATTGGCAATCTTTGTTTTAGATAGCACAGGTAGTTAGCCAACGTCCTCCAGACATTTCTGGTGACCTCTCTGTGTTGCAAGGATGGGCTGGGATTTTTACAAGCACCTTACTGTTCACTGAAAATTAGCTCTGGTGGGGAGATGCTGCACATGCTCTGCTGAGCTGGTCCTGGGGAGACAGCAGGTTTCCCTGAGACATGTACCCAGAGCTGGGTGCTGGGTCCCTGCCTCTGCCAGGGCACGCCCTGACCTTGGCAGGGTCATAAAAGTAAATTGAGATAAAAGCTACTGAAATGGCTCTTGAGGGAGGCACCCTGTCAAAAAAAGCCCATAAAATCAGGTTGTTGATTTTTAAAAACTGTGGGTGCCCTGATGTAAGAGCAGAGAGTAGGTGTTGGCTGACAGCTAGCTGAACATGAGCCAGCAGTGTGCCCAGACTAATGGTATCCTGGCCTGTATCTGCCATAGTGTGGCCAGCAGGACCAGGGCAGGGATTGTCCCCCTGTGCTGGGTACTGGCAAGGCTGTACCTCGAGTGCTGTGTCCAGTTCTGGGCCCCTCAATTCAGGAAGGACATTGAGGTGCTGGAGCAAGTCCAGAGAAGGGCCACAGAACTGTTGAAGGGTCTGGAGAGGAAATCATTTGAGGAGCAGCTGAGGGAGCTGGGGTTGTTTAGCCTGGAGAAAAGGGGAGACCTTATCACTCTCTACAACTACCTGAAAGGAGGCTGTAGCAAGGTGGGGGTCAGCCAGTTCTCCCAAGTAGCAAGGGACAGGACAAGAGGAAATGATCTCAAGTTGTGCCAGGAGAAGTTTAGATTGGATATTAGAAAAAATTTCTTCATTGAAAGAGCACTGAGGCATTTTAACAGGCAGCCCAGGGAAGTGGTGGAATCACTCTCCCTGGAGGTGTTCAAAAAGTATGTAGATGTGGTGCTTAGGGACGTGGTTTAGTGGTGGACTTGGCAGGCCTGGTTAAGAGTTGGACTTGGTTATCTTAGAGGTCTTTTCCAGTCTTAATGATTCTGTGATTCTAGGTTTATAATAGTCAAGTGCAACCACACACAGACTGTCATGAGGAACACCTGGCATCGTTTTACCCTCTTTCACTCACAAATCTGCTTTCAAACAACAAAGTTATGCAGCAATCTTGCTGGATAGAGGAGACTCAACATCCTCTGGCTCAAGAAAAGCCACAAGTGGGTGACGTGTCATGCACGGGGGCCATGGTGGTGACACTGGATGTCCCTGGACCTGCACTGGTGCTTGGGTTTATTGAGTGAAGTCCTGCAAGCCAGTGCTGCTGATCCTGTTTGAGCCATAGTGTGAGGTACACACATGCTCACATGCATGGGCATCTCCTTGGGTGAAAATGCTGCTTTCCCATTGATACATGGCTGGACAGCCGTGCTCATCTGTCATAATGATGGAGTTGGTGGGTGCTGAATGGGCCCTGGGTCACCTGAAGGAAAGTTTCCCACCTGATGGGACTGGGAGGAAAAATAATCTTTCAGCTAGTGTCACTAAAGCACCAGCCAGCTGAGCTTCCTAAGAGAGATCCACTTCTGACTTCATTCCTCACTGCCAAACAAACCCCAGTGGCTTGCACCGTGAAAAGCAGCACCTTTATTTTTGAAAGGAGTCATCTGATGGCTTGACATGTTGGGTCATGGGACTATTCTCTGTGCAGTGCTGAAACTCACTCAGGCAGTCTCCATCTGTGTCCCTGCTCCTGGCACTGTGACTGTCTCTGCTCCTCTTTCCCATTCCCTCTCACTTTCCCACCGCCCTCCATAGAAGTCCTTGGGGTGTTTTCCAGAGCAGTCTATACAGGGAGAAAAAAAGTCGAAATGAGGTTCAAAAGTAACACAACCTTGATGGGCAGGATGTTTACTTGCTATTTAAAATGTAATATCTATATATGCGGTGCTTAACTCTATTTTAAACAGGAAATGTTAATATGGTTCCTTGTGATTCATACACAGCTGGTTTTTACAAGAATGACTGTATACTAAAGTATTCCTATAGCATAGTCAGGGTTTATTAAATAATTACATTAAACTACTTGCTAGCTAATCATGCTTGAAAGAAATGTCTAATAGATGCATATGTCGTAGTACCTGTGTTCTTCTTATGTGTTTGATACAACTCCCATCTGCTGCAGTAGTTTTTAATTTCTCCTTACGACCATGAGTGAGCTGCTATTTGTACAAGATCTTATTCTTGATTTTAGGGGCCAAATCTAGGAGATTCAGTCTAAGCAAAAAAACCCCCAAACACCTGGGTACTTTTTAATGTCTCTTTCACTCAGAACCAAACTAACACAAAGTGATGGTTTAGCCAAGGAAGCTGCTGCATTGTGTGGGAGAGGGATTCAGTGTATGTAGACGTGCAGAGGTTAGTGATGGCACGTACACATCTCTTCAGAGGGCTTTTGGCTAGCTAGAGTGTGCACTGTGGGTTAGTCCACATGCAGGGGATATGTGAGTCTGCGTATCTGCACATTTGTGCAATAACCACCCCTACTACCAGTCGTAATTATTAATAAATCATTAGTTGCAGGGCTTTGTTTCACTTTCGCTTTAATTACTCACATCACAGGTACTCGTCAGAATTTTGCTGTGGAATAATTTTTACAAGGAGTAGGGGAAAAGGCATCTTGTGCCACGTTTTTCAAACTGTAATTGTATGGCATCAATGTAATTGCAAAGAAGTCCCAAGTGTGTCGGGTTTTTAGCCCGGGAGGTGGTGCTGATTGACAGGTGTGATTTTCAGTTGGCATGGCTGAGTTTTTGAGCTGCTTGCAGAAGGTGCTCTGTAAGTTGTGAATACAATATAAATAATAGCTCGTGTGTCTTTGTGTGGTGTGTACAGAGGATCACATAAGTGTTATGCGTGACCAGATTTACACCACCCATATCTAGGTCTGGCGAGCAATGCAGCCACGCTTGTGTGCTGCAAAATGGAAGAAGGAAGCAGGGATTAGGGCATAGCAGGACTTTGTCCACACTGCATGGCGATGGGCTTTTGGGTGGCTGTCTGGATTAATTTCCCATTTCATCGGAATCTCATTTTCTGTGGACTTTCCTTTCCTTCCTGGCTGGTCATTTATTCCTGTACAAAAGAGTGTGAAGCCCTGACATGATCCTTCCTCCACATTTTGTTGTTCTGGAAAACAATTTCTGGGTCTTGTTCACACACATTGGCGGGAGATCCAGGACATTTGGGTGCTGTGTGGAAGCCTCAGCCCTCATGACAGCTGCTGAGCAGCAGCTGAAGGGCTTTGGGGAAGAGCAGAGGGTGGAGGCCATTTCCCTAGTGAAAAATGGCTATGGCATGCAACTTCTTTCAGTCTTACTTTGCACTGTAGAGCTCTATTTTTTTCTTTCTCTGAATTTCTTGTAGTGTGGTGAACGGTGTGTCTATATGCAAGTGCTGAAATCAGCCCCACACTTTGTTTCTCGCTGTCTGTTCATTGCCTATACTGCAATAACCATTCTAATTACCACAATTTACCCTTGCAGCTAATATCACTAAACAGCATTGTTCTCTAATGCACACTTACATTCTAATTCAGTAATTTCCATCTTCTTACACCTGATTAAAACTGTGAATATCCCAGAAGAAATAAGAAAGAACAACACCAAAAAAAGTGAAGACCTACAACACTAACTGCTAATGGTATTTCTCTGCAAATTAGCGTTGATTTATAGTCTAATATAATCTCTGAGTTATTGCCTAGATTTTTGGATAACTTGTCATTAGATGGAGTGACTGGTGATGGGATCAGACTCACTAAGGGATGAACATCTCCTGTATCCTTCAGACAGTTGCTTGTTGAGAACTAATACAGGACTGACGAGAAAAGGTTGTTTCTAAACTCCCTCTGCTTTCAGCACAATTGCTATATAGCTCTGAAAGCAAAAGGGTCTGTGTGTATGAGGAATTAATCCTGTTCAGGGTTGGATTAACTGGTGCAGAAGACCTTGGGCAGGGTGCCAAAGCAGTGTTGGCATTTGCTGAAAGTGGAACTTCCAGAGATTATTTTGGTGTGTGCCTCTGACCTGTGTGTCACCTGCCAGTGTCCCAAGGTGACCGATAGTAGAGCATTATCAGCTGCTGACAACACTTCTGACCAGGAGGTGTGTAGGATCTCTGTATGTAGAGATTTTATGGGTAACCATGCTTATACTTGAAAACTGTTTTATTTATTATGAAAGGCAAATGAGTTTTTCATTAGTTGTGGCAGTTTTTGAGTGTAGGATCTTGCTGCGATGGTGAAAGCAAAGACTATTCCTCTTCTCATTTTGTCCTTTGCTGTCATGGCATTTTCTCATTAACTTTTCTGTCAGCTTGATGCTCTGTTCTGGCGGGACCTCGGGACTGAATGTTGTTTGTCAGATTTTGTTGTCTTATTTGTCTCCTCTTTGACTGCTCCTTTCCCTCCTCTTTGTGAATGCATTCTTAGCTCTGATCCTTCTTCACCTCTTCCTTACTTCTCCTGTTTTCTTAAGGATTATGAGTGATTTATTCATCTATCATTCAATTAGTTTAGAGGCAGCAGGTGTCTCTTCAGGAGGGTTTATAGGATCCCCTGACATGTTCTAGGGAATCATTTGCATGCTGAATCAAAGCAAGTACTCCCACAGCCTGAAGATTCATATTGTTAATAGTATAAAATACATTTACTAAACAAATATGGTTACCATTGCAGACATTAGCAGGAATTAAGAACAGGTTATCTCTATATGTATAATCTCAAAATTGATATGGCTGCTTTAGTTTCAATAAAGAATTTTACATTAATGATATCCATATGTGCAGAGGGTGGCATCAAGAACAGTCTAAAAAATTATTAACCCTAAAGGAAAAGGGGTTTCCTGGAAAGTGAAAGCAAACTAAAGGGTGGAATTAATGTTTGCTCTCAGGAGTTGTCAGGGATCAGTGATGACACAGCAGGCTACTGAGCTATATGAGTATGGCAGTGAGCCACAAGCAGTGGCTGTGCTCGTGGTCAGTGCTCATGCTTCAGCCCCACGCGTCCTTGGGCTTTGCTCTGGGGTGGATCCTTATGACTGTTGTTGTCCTTTCATTTTTCTTCTTGTCTATTCCCCTCTAAATCAATGTTTTATTTTCAAAATGTATTTCTCTGAGTCCAAAGTGAGTCAGAGCCACCTTCTCTGTAGCTGTTGTTGAGTTAGTCTCGCCGGTATTTCTGTTCCTTGACTCTGTCCTTGATTGCCTCTTGAAGGGACACTGTAATTTGTTGGTGTTAAAATTAACATTCAAGACGACTGCAGTTGATTGCAGGTGCTGGGGAGAGGAGTCCTTTGGTTTATCTGAGATTTACCATGGACCTAGTAACTGAAAGGGGGTGGGCTCGGAGTGAGACATGATAATTGATTGGATGCATGGACATACTTTCCTCATTAGAAATGTTGATAGCACTTTTCTTTTAAAGAATAGGGGAAATAGTAAAATGCTCATATAATAAAAGCTGTATACATTAATGAACATGATACAGTGTGCTCCTGGTTGCCTCCCCCCTAACAGCCAGCATCAGCAGAAATCTGAAGTTCTTGCCCTCTCCATCAAGTTAAAATAATTTTTTCACGAGAAACTTCTGTGCTAAACCAAGGCCCCTTAATATGAAAACCAGGTCGTTTTTGTGGTTCAGTTTACATCCTTTTCTGCCTGTACCAGCAAACACATCCTAATACAGAGAGGGAACATGGAGGTGTCAAGTAACATTTGTACCCATGGTCTGACTTTGCCCTGTCACGTTGTACCTCACAGGGTGGTTCTGCACAGAGGCTGTGTGATGCAGGTCCACGCCAGGTGACCTTCCCAGACATGCTGGGTCAGCTCCCAGGGCTCAGCAACTTGCTCACAGCAGGCTTTGATGAAGTCTGGAAAAAAGAAGAGGACCCAACACTTGTCCCGAGGAGGATGGATGTGACTTCTCTATAAAGTTTGCCTGAATAGCAGAGGCTACTCCTATCTTTGACTCCCCTAACAGGAAGGCTCTCACAAGTGACTTGCAGATGGCTCAGTGTGACTGTGAAAATGCTGGCTTAGTCTTGCTTCTGGTAAAGTCTTTGGGTTATTTGCTCTAATTTCATGAAACTTTTTCTGGCTGACGCTGCAAGATTTTCTCTGTGATAGGCCCTGCTGTGCAGCCACGTGGCGCCGTGTGGATACAACACTGGAAGTTTTTGGTCGATAGACTTGTCAGTAAAAGCAGGACCTGCTGTGAGATACCGGGGCGGGACTGAAATTGTGTTTTTCAAGAAACTCTGAGGCTTGTGGCCTGGCTTAAGCAGAGCCCAGGCAGTGCCTGTTGAACCAGGAGGGAGTTTGAAGGAAACACGTGCCTGTGTTTGAGTTGCGCCTTGGCAGGTCTGGGGACGGGTTGTGGGTTTTTTGACTCAGACTCGTGCAAGAGCCTGTTTGTCAGTTCCCTGCAGTGCTCCCTAGCAATTGAGCCCTTTATGAAGTTCAAGTGATCCTCAGGCTACTGCAAGTCCCAGACCTGTGTTATCAGCCAGAGGAAAGCTGCACAGCCTTGAGAAAAGTGGATGGATTTGATCCTGGGAGAGCTTGCCACCTGTGGAGAGGAGGTTTCTGCCTACAAAGCAGGGATGGGAAGGTGCTGTGCAGAGCCCCAGGGCAATGCTATCCCCTGTTTGCAAGAGTAGAGGGGGATTTGAGCCATAAACCACATTGTGGCACACAAAGAAGCCATTTTAATTTCAGTCTCTGCTGGAAGCACCACATGGAAAAGAAAATGTGATTGGTATGAAAAGAAATGTTTACGTTTCTAGGAGCAGAGACCTCCCAAATAATTAGTATCACTTGACAAACTGCTGTTTAAAATGCAAGTGGTTTAAGTGCTGCAGCTCAACAGGCATTTGTCAGAGCTCTGGCGTAAATGCGATCCCTGCTCTGGGTTGATTCCTGCTGTAAAGTAAAGAAGATTTCTGGTAAACATATTTTGCTTAAGGAAAATTTCTCCATAATTTTATCTTTTTCTTGATTGAAAATCCTAAATGTTACAAACTGGACAAATGGCAGCTTGGTGGCAAGAGTGTTTGGGATACTGTTTTGGAATGAAATAAATCCTGGATTTTATTTTCTGTTCATCAGACCAGGCTTTTGGTCAGAAGAAAGACAGATAGAAATGTTTCATTTTCTTTAGCTTTTGGGAGGAGGAGAGTGAAGGAAGGGCTTTTGGGTGAGAGTTTTGAAAGCTGCAGCTTCATCTCTGATCTGCCTATCTCTAATATTCACTGACTCAACTAAAAGTACTTTAAATAAAACCTTACTTTTCTCTAGGGCTGTTTGAAGACTGACTGAAGACATAAGGGTTGTTAAGAATTTTTCAAAGGTTAAAAAAATGGCAGCTTACAAAGAGACTGAGATGAAAAAGAAAAAGTTAAAAAAGAAAGTCTCTCTGGAAGATGGAAATATATGGGTGCCTATGATGGACTGAAGTATCCCAGATCAAAATGACTTCTGTCTTTGCACACCAAATAGAATCAGATTATCAAATATAAAATAGAACTTTAAGAATCTAATTCCTTTTATGAAGGCTTCACTGATGATATGAATTTCTTGCAACTTGCAAAAAGAGAATTGCTCAATTTATTTTCTTATTATCTTAAACCAGTTCAATGCCACCCTCTGTTTTTTCATCTCTGAAGGGTAAGAGACTATCATTCGTGTTGCCTTCTTGTTTTATGATTCTGAGTGAAGCTATGTGCTTAGAAGGATTGCAAGACTGGGAGTCCTGGTGAGTGCTGGCCCCATACGGATCTCACATGGAACTAGAGCTACAGCATGGTAGGAATTGCTGTTCTTCTTCTCTTAACCTCTCTGCACATCAGTGGCTTTGCAAAATTGGCCAAAGAGACCTTGATCAAGCAGCATGGCTGTGACAAGGTTCCTGGGCGAACCTGTCTCCTTTCTGACCAGCCCGAGGCACTATTGATTGAGCAAGGGTGGGTGATTCAATATCTTGATATTGTGTCTCTGTATATCAACACTTGGATTTTGGGTGCTTACTGACTGTAAAGTGATCTTACTCTCTTTGGCCTGTGCTATTCTGTGCATGGCTTCTGGCAGTCAGGCTTAGGTAGGGAAGTGGGCAGTGCTGCCTTTGGGATGCTACAAAGGGTATTGCACCATGTTAGAAATTGATTCCTGCAAATGGATGTGCAGTGATTGCAGTTCCCTGCATCCTTCCTACACAGGTGTGCAATGGCATTTATCAAACAAAAGATAAAATATTAGGCTATCTGTACACATGGTAGAAAGGATAAAATTCAGAGAAATATCCTGCAAATGTACTACAGATAGGTTTGAAAGAGTGCTAAAGTCATTCACTGTGTTTGCGAGAGCTGACTGCAGCTCTCCCCATGCTCTTCACCAGAGATCCTGTAACCTTAGCCCTTTTGCTGGGAGATGTTTCTATCCTGTTATCTGTAAAATGCCTACCTGGCCTCTCTTTACCCATTCATGAGTTATCCCACAGAGACCTTTCTGCTCTGAACCCTCACACAGCAAAGCTGTTCCCGGGGGACTCCAGGTCATGCCTCATCCCAAGCTGATTGCAGCTTCAGACTGACCAGTGTACAAGCAGTTGCTTGGAGATTTAGAAGCTCTTTAGCATTTGATAATTGGAATATTTTGAGGTTTATTGGCTATATATACATGACAATACACACTTTCCATCTTCTCTTAATCCTGTGCGTTGGAAAATCCATGCTTTAACCCTCGTTAAAGACTTTATCGGTTTTGTCTTTAGTGGTGTGGCAGAAGCAGTAATTTTGTGATACACACATGGCTGGTACTGCTGGCTCAGTTAGTGCAGAGTGGGGTGTGTAATACTGTGTGAACAGCTGTAATGAAGTGTAAATATGGGCAAATTCCCCTAAATAACTCCAGTATTCCAGAGATTATGAAGTGTACCCTCTGGGAAAAAAAATACAGATTGATAGCGGTTTGGGATTTATGCAACTTCAGTTTGGTAACAAATATTTTGTGTTTTTCCTCTGTGTATTCTCTCTACAGCAGTAGGTTCAGATTCTGAATTGAGGTCTGCTTTTGGGTGCAGAAAACTAATCAGGGAAATGCTTCATGGCCCAGAGGTCTGGATTTGCAGACTCCAGTTCAACAGCTGCATCTTTCTGTGCTGTCAGGAAGGAACATCTGTCAGGGATGCAGCGTGGTCCTTATTACATTATAATTTAGTGCTGTGGTTTAGGAAAACAGGAGCATTTATGTACTCAAAAAAAAAAAACCAACCAAAAAAACCCCCAAACTCCTCAAAAAAATTAAAGCTCCAGTGATCTTTCCTACCAGAAGAAATGCCCCTTATCTGAACATTGACTAAAGGATGTTACACATTTTTTTAAGTTAATAAAAGCAAGGAAAATGGATGGATGAGTTGGTCTCCACACTTAATTGCTCCTTGCTTTTCTAAAATAGTGTATGTGTCTTTCCACCAAGAGAATAAAGTCCCCTGAGCCCTTTAGGCTTGTTTCCAGTTCACGCGTGATCTTCAAGGCAGTCACACTATGAATGTGGCTTCATCAGGAACAATGCTCTGACTTGTGTGACATCGAATTTCTTTCTCTTTTCACTCTTATCAATACATCAATATGCAAAAATGCCCCTCTGCATGAATTGTTAAACAGTGTGTTGTTCCCGTTCCAAGCTGGCTTGCTTTTCCAGCCCATCTCTCTTCCTTCAGCTATTTAGAAATGCAGTCAACTTTTCATCTTCATGATGTTCCTCCTGTGTCATCTGCTACATATTACCCAACTTCAATAGTTTGATGAAAACTGAATCATTGGGAAGTTTTCTCCTGTTTGTACACACTGATGTTAAATACAATTTCAAAGCTGGAGTGGCGAAGCTTCCTTGGTGTGTTCTCTCAGGAAACATTGGGGTACCTCATCCACAAAACAGCTTGAGGGGTGCACTCTGTTACCCAAGTCATTAGAAAATAATCATGAAGGTTTGGGGGGCTTCTGTGAGGGCTCATAATGAAAGGGCTTGGAGCTTCTAGTTTGAAGTGTATTTTTGCCTATGCAAATCAGAGAGGACTGGGGCTCTTCCATTGTGGTGACAGAAGAGGTGTGGAGTCACCTCCTGCTGTCCTTTGGGGCAAGGAATTGCATTGGCCATGGGTATGGAACAGCATGGGTCCTGACAGATTCATTAAAATAACAGGAATTCAGATAAAATGTATGCTTGCTTACAAAGTTATGTTCCTCTTAATCCTATTCCTTTTCTTATATGCAGCCTGTAAACAGTTCTGGGGAGGACCCATCTCTTCTTTCTGTCTTTGTGAGATTCAGCATGAGGTGGTGGCTAGCAGGTAGGATGACTTTTAAAGAAATAAAACAGGTCTACGTGCTCTTGTCCTCAGGCAATAAGGATTCAACACTCTTGGTCTTTTACTGGCTGACCTATGGCAGCAAATGCTAAGGAAAACAAGTTCCTGTGTGGACTGCTCCAGCAGCTGTTTGTAGCAAAATGTTCAGCGATAACTTCATGGGTCTGGCGTGGGAATTGCTAGGAAGGATGGTGGAATAGTATTCACACTCGTTCTTTGAATAAGCACCAGCGATACTGTTTATTTTTGTTAAAATAAACGCTAACTTTATGGTCTGACTGGCTCGTGAAGTTTCATGTTTTAATTCAGTGGTCCAAGTTCAAGTTCTGGTCTGCTAAAGAAACAGGGTTATTTACTGGTAAAGGGTGTTGAAACTGGTGCAGGCGATGTGCTGCTGAGCCAGATGAGAGTGGGAAAGTCAGTAATTTAGATTCCACTTGTGACTGTGGTACAGAAAGTGCAGATTAATGAAGGAATGTGTGCATAGAGGGCCAAATTCTTGCGTAAAGGGAGAAATGTTGCCCTTCCTCCTGGTTTTGCCTCAGCAGTACTTATATTATTTGCCTGGAAAAAAAAAGTTTTAATGGTGTAGCGGTTAACACTTCTAATGCTACTGGAGTCCTCCCTGGTCTGGGCAAAAGTTCTTGTTTATAATTTCTGTTTGTGCATCGAAGTTGCTGGGGAGCAGGGCTGGTGCCCTGCCCTGGGCTGGGAGCTTTACATCTGGGCCCTTGTGCTGGCTCTGCCAGGTGCACTGGGAATTTAAGAGGCTGATGGTGGGAGTCCGGCACGGAGCTCTGCTTTCATCCCAGCAATGTACCTAAAAAATGCCATTTTGATGACAAACTCTTGCCTCATTTAGTACCCAGTGCAAGTTACTTTGCAGGAATACATTACATGTTAACTAATGGTCTACCAAAATAAATCCATCTCTTTATAACTTTGTGAGATTGGAGAGCCTTGGTTAATCACAAGGGCCTGTTGTGCTTCAGGAGACGGGGAGTTGTTCGGGTTTTTTTAAAATGAGAAGGTATGGAGCATGAGGAGAACAAACCAGGACAGTGCAAGAGATTGGAGAAAAAAAAAAAAAAAGGAGTAAGCCTAAGTGAGAGAGAAATGTGCTGGATAAAGTCTGGCCAGTGAAGGAAGGGGAAGACTTGAAAGAGAGAAGTAGCCGAGAAACTTTAATACTTGTGACAAGAGAGGAGGAGGAGGAAGAAGGAGGAAGGGATGGCAAAGAAAGCAGAGAGGAAGGTTGTATGTTCTGTGAGTTTTCCTCAAGAAGAAATGGACAGAGGAAGAGAGAGTGGAAAGGAGGAATTAAAAAAAAAACCACGTGCCTCCTATAATCCTGAAACATTTAAGAGAATGTTTAATGTGGCCAAATAATAAAAGTAATAGTAAATTTTGACCTACCTGATAAATTGCTAGCTCAAATAACCCCTTACTTTAAGGATTTATTTGCTGCCAAACAGGAAATAAAGCCAGTGGAATCAATGTCTTTTGGGTCTAGTCAGTGTGGAGCAAGACTAGAGTTTCAGGTAATTTTTCCTTTGTAAGCACTTTCATATTCCATTTCACAAGAACATAAACCCTACAAAACCCCCCGGCATAAACAGCAGCCAGGTGACCCTGAGCAGATATATATTTAAAGAACTTCCCTTTAGGACTGCTTTTGGACTTTATATTGAATGGAAATCTTTGATATTTGGGTAACTGATGCAGATGGAAATAGTTTGGAGACTGTTCCGACTAACAGCAAAGAGAGCAGTGCAATTTTCTGATGCTGAAAAAGGGAATTTTCAGTTGATCATAAAAAAATGAAAATAGACAAAAAAAGGACATAGAAAAGACGTACTGGGCAGCAGAAGGAAAGAGCAGTGACCTGAGTTTGGGGGCATCAGCACTTCAACCCCAGAAAATTTTGGCTGAAGATGGCTGCACCTCGCAAGTGCTCATTAAGTTTAAATATGGATGGGTTAAGGAGCTGCTCCTGGCAGCCATGCTCTTAAGAGACCCTCCAAGGAAAAACAGCATGTGACTTTAAGGAGGAAGGGTGTGAAACAAGCATGGCTTGAGCATTGTGGTTTTAAACAAGACTACACACAAAATGACCCAACTTTACAGTATCTTGAAGTGACTCTAAATGGATGTTTTATATTAGAAAAAAGGCACACTCCAAGTGTAATTGTCATGT
Source organism: Edolisoma coerulescens (assembly GCA_013397115.1). NCBI lineage: Eukaryota > Metazoa > Chordata > Aves > Passeriformes > Campephagidae > Edolisoma > Edolisoma coerulescens. The sequence goes on along the minus strand of VWZW01000887.1, from coordinate 2,515,702 downwards.
ATGCCAGAAGAAAACTGCCTTCTGAGAGTCTTTAGAAATGGCATTACGGCATAAAACTTCGTGATGTGTGGTACTGAACACAGTCTACACTCTCCAGCTGGGTAAGAGGAGACACTCTTCCACTGCTCTACCATTCATCCCAGAGCATGTCTTTCTTGATTAGAGGTGGTCTCTGATTAGGGAGCTGTGCTAAACAAGACACTCAGGATATGGGAGCATTCTCCAGCTGATCATCCAGATAAGAAGCATAATTCAGATATGCTTCACCAAATACTCTGTCTCTTTCCACTGGTGATAGGGTGCAAAGAAATGCATCCTATTGTATTGTAAATATGCAGTGGGAGTAGCCTGATGTGGACCTAATTCAGCATCTTGAGTCTAGGGGCACATCTTTGATTTTACACAGATATAACTCAAAGCAAATTCAAGTGCTTGAGTTCAGAACCACAACTTCTCTAATTTGCATTTGCTTTGCATGGCTTTGTCAGTAGGCTGCACCATTTCTACCATCTCTTGGATTTTGGTTCTACAGATCCATTTGCTTATCTCTACTGCTCTTGCATTTGCTTTCTCCTGCTCTCCTTTGCTCCCACATTCTTTCTCATCCTGACAAATAAATGAAGTTTAGCCTTGATAGGTTACCTCTGTTTCTGGTGAACTCTCAATATTGAGACTTTCAAGCTATTACACTGCAGATGGAAAATGTGCCCAGGATAGACTTTCCATTAAACTGTATTTAAATTGGAAGAGAATGCTGGCATCTCAACAAGTATTCCAGAATTAGATCCCAAAATACTGAGGCTAGCTAATCTTTTGGAAGAACAAAAACTCTTACTGATTTATATTTAGCAGAGGGAATGCATTTTAAAAACACAGCCTATATGAGGCCCCTTGAAGAAAACATCTTTTACATTGATTTGTAGTGCATGGAAATACTACGCGGCCATAAAATATTTGCAGTTGGGCTCTGCTTTTATGTCGCTGCTTTTTTTTTTTTTGCAGTATGAACTGTCATGAACTCTCTGAGAGTGGCTGCTCTGCTGACTGTGGCTGTGCAGTGAGACAGGGCTGCCTCTGGGGCAGCAGCTTCACTGATCATCGTGGCTGTGCCCAGTGCTGCAGGAGGGGAAGGGGAAAAGCAGCAGTGCAGGCAGTACCACGGTGGGAACACCCGACTTGTGGCTGTGAGGCTTTGGTTCAAAGTGGGTGCAAGGTTTGTATTTGTACTGTACCCTGGGACCTCTGCAAGAGGGATGAAGGGCTGCTGGCCCTGATCTCAGCAGCACAACTCTAGGTTGAATGTCTGCAATGACTGCTTGGGCTTAGTTTACGTGATTATAAATTAGGAGGAATTCTGTAATGTTAATGAAAGTGTAACGTGTTCTGTGCATGGTTCTGATCTATACTAAGAGAATGAGTAACTGGAGTTACAGTAGGTGGGAGAGTTCAATGGCTTATCCCAACTGGACAGTTTCTGGAAAAGGATCTATGGCAAGAAGCAGGTTCTTAATGCAGTGAGTCAGAAAAGCAAACATAACTTATAAATTCTATGTAATCTTATGGCCAACAGTGTATTAGCTTATCTTTGAGAAGATAAGGATTATCAACAGGACAGAGCATGGAAAGTTCTGGGGATTTTTTTTTCCTTATATCCCACCATCTGCAGCACAGACAGATCAGCCATCACCCTGAGCAAGCTGTTTCTCTTCCTCCTGAAGCATCAGATATTAGAAAAGGAGAAGATTACCAAACTGCACATTTTCAAGAGAAGGATAAACAGAATTTTTGAAACATCCCTAAACTGTAAACCGAACTAGACTTAACTTGCTTTCTTTTGTTAGAAGACATAAATATATTATTACATTTCTCGTTAGACTGTTGACAGAGCCGACCTGATCACAGCAGAGCAAAAATATTCTAAATCAAGAAAGAAATCTTAGGTGCTTCCAGAGCACCATTTTTACTTTGATCTTCTCATTTCCTACTGACAACATACAATAATAAGTTAGCCTCAGTAAACCATAATAAGAATAATAAAGATGCAGTATCACCAAGATGCAAAGACAATAAGGTCAGAAATGCCTCCCTGCTGTCAAAACCATAATTACATGGCACATGCAAGTTGTTCCTGCCTGTGGATCAGAGGAGCTGCTGGAAGCTACTGTAGGGAGGAGTGGCTGCTGCTGATGCAGGGATCTCAGTCTCCTTCCCATGGATCTGTCTGGAGCCCGGGGGTGCAGCTCCCGAAGCAGTTCCTCCTGCCCAGTGTCTTCCAGGGGGGCTGCTCACCCCCTCTCTCCTTACCTGGCAGACAGGAGCATATGGCTGCTTACTTATGCTCTGCTGTTCTTATGGGCTTAGTGGGCTTATGGTCAGCAGGGGCTCGGGGGGATTTGCCTGGGGAAAGGGCAAGGAGGGACCTGGAAAGGGTGGGCTGCACCCACGGGAAATGGAGCGGCACCGGGGTCTCTGGTGTGTCACAACAGTAACTGAATTTTTGGGAATGACTGACAGACATTGAGTAAACAGTGCCTAATTAGAGGCCATGAGATGGTTAATGATTACACAGCATCATAACCAAAGATATGAAATTTAAAAATTCATTTATAAGGGGAAGAGATTTCTTCTCAACAGCCTTACGTGCATATAGAACTATATTCACACCTTTCTTCCTGGTATCATCTATTCTTCAACAAAAAAAAGGGCCTGATGAGCCTTGCTTTTTTTTAAGTGCTTGCAGAGCCATCAGCTGGATTGCTCCTCCTGGAGATGGTATGTGTGGGGGTTTGCCTCCCGAGCTCAGTCCTGCCCTGCTGCCCTCTCCTTCTGCCTCTCCTGCATTTTGAGGGTCTTCCTCACCTTCCTTCCCTCGTCTGGCAGAGTCTTCTCAAGGCTCTGCACGGAGGCATCTTCTCATCTCTCTGTGTAATTTCAACGACAAACATTATTTCAGCCTTACCCTTCCTATAGTCAATTAATAGATTCATTCTCGTCTGTAGTACTTAAATCTACTTTGACCAGCCTAAACTTTTGCTCTGAGTATTTTGCCTTTTAAAAAAATAAAATATTACAAACAACTCATGCTTGTTATAACTGAAGCAGAGCTCTTATTCTCCTGTCACTCCTCAGCTCTTTTATCTACTTTTTTCAAGCTTTATAAAAGTTGCCACACTCCTGACTCTTACTGATACTCAGAGCCTCAGCATTTTCTTCAAGCAAGCTTTTGTAAAGCATCACATCCAAGTTGTAACCAGTGACTCCTAAGTCGAGGTGTTCAGCTGTGTTGCTAAAAAAGCCCCGCTCCCAGGTCACTGCCTGGCACTCCTGCAGAGGTTGCTGTCTCTGTATGTTGGACAGGACATGTCTCTTCCTCAGCCACAGCACTGCAAGTGATAGAGAGCAGATGCACGTCCCAGCTGAGCAGAGAGACAGAGGATGTGCCAGCCTCTCTCTCAGCCCATCCTCCGAAATGCCCTCAAATACACTGGTATCATGAGTCTTTTAGATCCCGCTTGCCTCTATCCCATCTTCAGGACACAGCCTTTCCCCTTTCCTTTCTATTCTGAAAGCTTTGAAGTCATCTCTTCTGCCATTGACAAATGAAGTCTTGCCATGCTTGTATTTATTACAAATTTCACCTGTTGCACCTATTTTCCTGCCCTTTGTCCTTACTGTCACTTTTTGCATCTCTTTCTCTAATTTAATTTTTCTTTATGAAATGAAAAATCAGCTTCTTCACTTTGGGGGCTCCTCACAAATTAACCACTCCCTTCCCACCACTTGTCAGTCAGGTTTGAAAGATGGATCCATTGCAGATCATCCTGCAAACAGCTCCAGCTTCTGTTGCCCAAGTTTTATACTGGGTGGCAGGAGGCTTCTCACAGATGCTGTAAAACCACCCTTGTTGTCTTTCATATCTCTTACTGTAAAGATAACTTAGACAACTTTGCATTTCAGGTTAAAAAAAAAAAAAGACTGATATTATCTCCTTTCATATGCATGTGGTTTGTCTGCACCTGCCTCTTGTCTCGCAGTTCGCAATTTAAATGGAAAATCTTACACTATGTGCGAACCTACTCGCTTGATACATCTTGTCACCGCTAAAATAGCACAGATGAAAATAAGTTATGTTTTGGCTTTGACTTCTTTTGGAGTCTTGGATGGGAGTGCTAGATCTGAGCAGCTGGCTGAGATCCACCTTGTAGATATTTCCCTAATTCACTAAAGTTTAACCCAAGATGCTCCTTAATTTGGATTTAACACTCTAGAATTAACCCTTTGTGTTTCTATCATTGAATGCCCCAACAGTTGCAAAGCTACAATCTGTTCCTGTGGAGGAGCAAAGCTTTGCTTTGGCTTCTTGGTCATCTTGCCATGCAAAAATGAGTCACCACTTGACTGTGGTGACAGCAATCTGAGAGGGGCATTGGCACCCTACAGGCCCAGGGAGAGTTGGATATAGACTGGAGGTACATTATTACTTACTCCCTCAAGAACAGCAAGCATGTTTTTAAAGGCAGTGAAGATTTGCATTAATTTATGGTTCTCTTTCTTCTGTGCACATGCCCTGGGTCAGGCTGCATGTGAGAAAACAAGGTTTGCAACCCCTTTCAAGTTTCCACTGGTGTTAAGCTAATGTTTATTTTTAGTAAACTGTATCTCAAAGTGTGCTTTTAAGAATCCTTTTGCAAAGCCTCGCACAACAATTTCAATATATTTTCTCCTTCTGAGCTTTTTATGAACAAATACAAAGGATCAGTGTAACTAGTTATGCTGTATTTCACTGATAATTTTCAAATTATGGGTCTAGCTCAAGAAATGGTAAGAATTACAAGCATTCATCTCAGTTGATTTTTTTTCTCCCTGTGCTGCTAGTAACTACCCAGCTTTGGAAAGGCTGTGAATACTCCTTCAGGGGCAGGCCTTTTCTGCTGCACTGTGCGGGTGTCCCTGTCCCCACACCCACACACGGTTTCCTTTTCTTCCTTCTCAAAATCCTTCCCTTTAAGTGCTTATCCAGTAAGGCCACCTGCCAGATAAAGCACTGTCTGTCAGCCTCTTTTGATAATGTAATAATTCTGAAACACTCTTCTCCATTCATAGTGTGGTGTTTGCCCTGCACACTCATTTCACTGTCACTTGCCTGCAGCACAGGTACCTCTGTCCCCACCCCAGACCTCTCCTTCTCGCCAGGCAGACAAGGATATGTCATTTCCATTTGCTACTGCCTGTCAGTCTTTGAGCTCTGTTTTAAAGTCTTCTTTTCTGTTTCTTTCAATTCTGAATGATACTTATTTCACATGCTGTAAGAAATTTATCTTAAATACCTTACAGTCAATTTTCAATCTGAAATGATTTTTTACAGTATTCTCATAAGTACCTATCGAGATATTTTCAACTGGCAAAAAAGTATTTTTTAAAAAAAATAAATCCAGACATTTGTTGCAGCATTTAAGAAATCCCAAGCCTTTAAGATTATGCCTAATGTTTGCAGAGCATGAACACTTCTGGTGAAAACCCCTAACAGGCTTTGAGCTGCATTTTTCTAAGCTGAGAACTCCCAGTGTTGCCTTGTGTGTAGTGTGTTGTATGCAGGGTGTTGTTCAGGCCTTGAGATCCAGGAGACCAGGCACATCTAATGCACAGGGAAGGAGGAGTGTGCCACATTTGGGGAAATACTCTGCTGTACCAAACGGCTCCAAAAAGGATACACTTAGGAGTGGGACACTGGAGGCAGAGCGGTTCAGCTGTGTTATGGTGTGGTTCATGTTAGCATCTCCTTCACCTTGGCTTTCTTAAATGTTTCACAAGATCCAGTCCATGGCCTTGTGGCTCCGGGGAGCAAGTGGTACTTTAGCACTTTTGCTACGCTTTTGGCAGGGCTTGTGGTATTATGGGGAAGTTGTGTTCAGGGTTCAAACCCAGTGCTGGGTGAAATAGTTCAAACAACATCTATAACCAGGCATGAATGGAGAAATGAAGTCAAACCTAAGGAGTGAGCAGCTGCTGCTCTTTGTGACCCCCAAACTGAAAGCTGGAAAGCTGTACAGGGTTCCATGGTGCACCTCTGGGTTTGCAGCCCTTCAGCACAGAGGCTGTTTTCAGACAGGATAATCTTGCTCTTGTGACTTTTGTCACAAGATAGCAGTTTCAAAGGGGTGATAGCAGAGAACACACCTAGTTTGCAAAAATCTAGTGATACTGGGAGGGATTCAACCTCCTGTTCTTTGGGGCATGAGACAGTCTCTAATTAAGCAGGTTTTAGGCAGTACCCTGAGAAGATTCTGTCTGTGGGCCTGCTGCTGCTTGTATTGTCTTCTGACCATGCAATCTGGTCTGTGGGGAAAGCCAGGGTGTACCGCCCCAGCTCAGCAGTGACCTTTCCAAAGGGAAAAGGCCAGGCTCGTGTGAGCTTTTGCATCCTGACCTTCCCCTGTCAAGCTCCCCTTTTGTGCAGTCTGTTCCTCCCAAAGGTTTCCCTGAGTGACCTGCCTGCTCAGGTTAACCTCTACTTTTTCTCGGTACTCTGCACCTTATTTCTCCTCCTCCATGTGTGAGAAACAGGAGAAGGAAGTTGACATATTCCACTTCACTTTTAGCATCAAAAAACTCCCGGTTGGTTCATCTCTCCCATAAAGCATTAATGAAAGTGTTTAAAGGTAACAGCCCTGCTGTATGACCCACCTGCTCTGTTCTGAAGGAACAGCACTGTTGCTGAAAATGGGAGGAAAAAAACCCAGCAAGGAGATGAGAAGAGAAGGCCAGAGTGACAGATGCTGAAGTTGAATTATAATGTTCTCATCAGAAGCCAGCATTTCAAGTTCTGCTGATAGTTAATCACACTCACCCTGATGATGTGCTGTTACAGCTTTGTGTAGCTACAAGCTAAGACTACCCAAAAGGCTGGAAGGAAGAGTGTCTGGGCTTTTTATTGCAAAACCAAGAGTTCTTCTAGACGTGTAAGCATTTTATAGTACCTATAGAAAGACATAGCAGCGAGCAATTAATTTGTGTGAAGAATATAGATAATTAGTTTCTATAGTTTGGGTGTTTGAAGAGTACTGTTTAGTCATGCATCTCTACAGCACAAACTGGCACATTTTTAAGGTCGTATTTGCTTTTGTAGTGTCCTTGAGTCTGTCATAGAATAGTCCTGTATTCTATTGGCACTCTGTTTCCAGATCTAGGAGTATTTCCTCCCAAACATATGTGCATGATGTAGTGTGTATGTGCACACAAGGAAAAGGAAGCAGATGACTTGTGCTCAGTAGACTGGTTGTTTTGAGCTGGAACTGCTGCAGGCTCCCTGTTGAAAAGAAACGTGCCTGTCCATTCGTTCAGGAACAAAGCTGCTGGTGTGGCTGTGCTGATCCTGTGCCAAGTCTTTCTGTAGAGTCTTGAGTGGAGAAAGATGTAATCTCCTCCATGCTTCACAGCCTTTCTTCCTCTTACCCATCCTCACTGTAATCATAGTGTGCTGATCAACGCCTTCATGCTGTGTGGGATTTCAGCTGAGGTTCTTATCAGTGGAGGAGAGAGGAGAATGGATGGGAGTTGGTGGAGAGATCCAGGTGGGTCTCTGCTGAGTGGTGCTTGAGCATAAATTAGCAATGTGTGTGCCTGAGCTGGCACATGGCATGGGCGGATAGGGCTCCCAGAGTCACACTGGAGGCAAAGAGCAATGGAGTTGCTGTTGCAAAGGAGGTGTGAGAGAAGTGGTCAAATTCTGTAGGAGTCCTCTGGAAGTGGAAGATTGTTCCCTAGGTGTGACAGCTTTGTTACAGCAACTTCACAAGTGCTTTGCTCCAGTTTTAGAACCAATTCTTGTGTTTTCTCCTGGTCTGTGGCCTCAAGATGGCCCGTGATTTCAGTGCTGAGGTGCAGTCTCAGTGTCATGCTCTGTGCTGTCAGATTGTCCAGACAGAATTCTTCAGTATCCTTGCAATCTTTTATTGCTGAAGATGCTCTAAAATCCCTCAGTGGCTTACAGTTTAAGGATTTGGCTAATGTTTTTTGTTTCATCTATACTTTTTATCTGAAGTAACTCTGCTTTTTTTTCCTGCATTGAAAATTTCCATATTACTCACAGCAGGTTTGAAACCCTTTTTTCCCCATTCTGTTTTCAGATTCCATTGGTGGGTCGTTTTCTGCTTCCTCCCACCGATGCCACCACAAGCAGAAGCACTGTCTCCCCATCCCACAATGTGGAACTCTGTCCATCAGCCCTCTGCTTTTCCATCCTCACACGAAGGGATCCCAGATCATCATGGACACAACACAGAAGGCGGTGAAGCGCCAGGCTAGCTTCTGCAATGCCATTACCTTCAGCAACAGGCCCATTGTTATTTATGAACAAGTCAGGCTTAAGGTGAGTAAGTTATACCTTCCCTTTTTGCCATGGGAGCTGCTGGGAATGGATGCTGGGGTGTATGGGCTTTGGTGCTTGCCAGCAGATCTTTAGCCCTTCCTTGAAAAGCACAGTAGTCAGATCTTGGCCTTAAAGATCTGCAATCTTCGTTGGTACTTCTGCTTTTCTCACTGTGGTTCTTGGAGCCATAGGTACAGACTGCTGTGGAAACTGAGAACAAAAGGGAAATCCACATTCCAAAAATACTTACATTGATGTTAGACAAGTACGACGGATTAAGTTGAGATCGCTTGGAAAACAGCAGGAAAAAAGGGATGTATTTATTAGTCTGAAAGGTAGCAGCCTCAGTACCTCTCTAGAAAATGTGTCCTCTAGGCTTTGCTCCCATCCTGCAAAGGAGCTTTACTGGGCAGGCTGAGGGAGGATGAGGAGTTAGTGAAGGTGTTCATTCCACAACAAGCACTTTTGTTCCAGCATTGAGGGCTGGTCTCACGGAGGTGAGAAAGCCAGGAGATAAGAGGTCAAAAAGGACCTGGAAGTGAAGGTTCCTGCTCACGTGCTTGGCAGGAAAAACAAAAGAGTTTGGAGGCGAGGATGAAAGGAGAAGTCAGTGCAGTCACTGTTACTGTCTAAGAAAAGGACCTTTCTGGTGGTCTGCTGACTGCTTTGTCGAATCAGTCACCTGATACCATTAAGGTCAGAGGAGAGAACATTGCAGGGATCACATTTTTCTCACTGGCACAGGCTGATTTCACTTCATTTGTGTCTGTGGTAGCCTGGAGGATGGAGTTCATACCCTTGGTGCTGCAAGGGAAATCCAGCTCCTCTAAGACAACATGCCTCCATGTACACCAGGAGCTGCTTTCTGATGAAGAAACTCCTCTATCTCCTTAGGAACTGAAACACTTTTCAGATTAACAGCACCTTAAGGAGCTTGGGACCCTTGAAACTTCCTCCACAGATATTTTCCAATCTTTATGCCCTCTAGTTTGTGGGACTGCCTTTTTCTGTTCTTAGCTGATTTCACGCCTTCCATTGGCACAAAGTAGGTCATCTTCTTTGGGCACTTTAGTTCATGGCACACGTGAAAGATCTGACTGCAAATCCCCCATTTGTGCGGAAGGAGTTTTCCAGAAGGTTTGTCAGCATATAGACACCCAGTTTGAACAATCTTGCTGTTGCCCATTTCTAGAGGTCCTGGAGTGCTGGGTCCTACAGCAGCAAATCAGCCTTCCTTGCCTCTTCCCTCACAGCCAGCAAAGGAGCAAGGAATGAGGAAGATGCCTCCTTTTGGAAATATATGGAGATTTCAGGCTCAGGCCCAGAGATAGAAAATCCCCACTACAGGGTTTTTATGCTTCCTATGGAGCTCTTACTGCTTCTATCCAGGCTGGAAGCCCAGCAGGAATCTCTCACGTTGCCTAATGAGATTTTTTCCCATGTTGGCCAGCAGTTTGGACAAGCAGCTGCGACAAATAATCTGGGAGGAGATGAAAGCAACATTTCACTTTTGAAGACACCATCAAAGATTTGAGTGGATTTAGTGGTTTAGGCAAAGGTTCTGGGTTATTTCTTCCTCATTCTGAAACAAGGTAGCTATCTCTGTGTATTTGGGGATTTTAGCTTGCATAACGTATGTGAAGGATATGCATGCAAATCTGCACAAGAGATTTATGAGCAGAGCTCCTGCTGATTCCATGGGAAGGTCTCATGGGAGCAATCAACAGGCTTTAGCAGAACTTGTGCTCTAGGGAGGGATGAAATGCGAAAACATCCTTGCTTTTGTATGATAAGTTCACCCTGTAATTGCCTCGCTATTGTTCGTGCCTGTGGAAAACAACATCTCAGACCTTCTTACCAGCCACAGACTAACCATGAACCCAGTTGTTTCAGGTCCTATAAAGTCTAAACTCCCTCTGAAAAACTGAGGAAAAAAGTAAGGAGATTTCATTCTGTTTATTAGCTATTGTATCTCAGGTTTTATTCTGAGATTATTTTGCAGCTCTGGGAATATGGGAATATGGCTGTCAAGCAGCCTCAGACACAAATGTTCCAGTATGGTTTCTTCCATGTAATTCAAGGCATTGCTAGGAAGTGAAGTTCTCAAAGACGGCACAAGGCAGTAGAGATCAGGAGCCTGGATCTGTGAAAGCAGCAATGGTTTAGCAGTTTGGATGTTGATTCTGTCTTTTCCTCCCCTTCTGGTACCCAGTGGACCTCCCAAGCTTTTCTGCTAGCAGTGGCTGCTGAAAAGAGAATTTGGTCCATCATTAACCGTTGCCTTTTTTAGCAAAACTGTGAACCCTTTGTCCAGCTGTGTCTAATTCTTGGCAGGCTTTATACTTGATTTTAATTTGGATATTAGTTTGCTTGTGGTCAGACTGTATTGAGGAGTGTTTATAGGTGCTGATTAATACATGGAACATGTGCAGCCTCAATTACCATATGAATATTTACTTCACGCTGCCTCTGATTGCTGTGAAGTATTGGCAAGAGACTGAATTGTACAAATGACAATGAGGCCATATTTATCTTAGACACGAAAGCTTTTAGGGCTTGCAGTAAATTTGCTGCAAAAAATAACCCAGGCTTCTTCTTGGAGTGTGTGTATAATGTTTCCCTGTTTTGTCACGTGCACACCCTGTTAACCCCACTTCTCCTGGGGGCATACACAATGCCATCCCACCCTGGCCAGGTATATAAAATAGCAAATCTGCTTCAGTCCTTTTTAGTGTCATCCCAGTGTCCACCCCACAAGCAGGAGCTTCCCATGGTTCCTGGGACTGAGGTCAGTGCTGGAGTGTTCCATGTGAACAGTTTAGGTGCCTGGATGGACTGAGTAGGGATAAAGAGCAGCACTCCCTTAAATGAAAAATTGTCTGTTGATAACTTTTTTCTGAGCTCCGAGTTATTTTCTCTGATACTTTAATTATAAAACAGAAATCTCTAGGCTTTGAACAATGTCTTTGTTGTGAGATTATTGTGACCCCAAGGGCATGTGTTCCAGATTCGCCTTGGAGAGGAATATGTGAAAGAAAAATGCAGTATTTACAAATGTGATTAGCAGAGAATTCAAAAGTCCAAAGAAAATGTCTTGTAGAATCCCTTGGTGAAAATTCTATGCTTCCAAGCTGGGACACGAGGAACTGCTGCCAGGCTTTTGAGAACAAAGTCCTGCAGTCCTGGACGGTTCAGTCTCTGTCGCTGCCTTTCATCCGAGCCATTAGCGCTTTGGCAGAGCATGAAATTACAGAAAGGCAGCAAGTTTTGTCTGACATCTGGTAGGTGGTACCTGTCCATGTTTCTGCTCTTGTCCTGCAGCCAGCAATGGAATTTCTTGAGGCTGCCAAGGCATTGATGGAAGAGGACTATCTCAAGTGCTCTCGTGTTTGCTGCAGGTTCAATGCCTGAACAGATACAGCAATTACGTGTCAACTGGCATGCAGGAACTGCATTGGCCCCACATCAAGGTTGGATCCAGCATCCTTAGGTCTTTCATTTCATAGTCTGGATGCTGACAGGCTGAATCCCTTTGAGAGGAACAATTCCCAGCAGGTTCATACTCACACAAAAAATGAGAGGAAAATCTTCACCAAGGACATCATCTGAGGACCATACTAACTCTGGAAGACTCCCTGCTTTCATGGGAAAAAAGAGATTTTGTAACTGGGTAGTGTTTTCAATGTGCTGCATGTGTTTAGGACCTGCTGCCTGCTCTCCACAGATCCCCTACTTGCCAGGGCTCAGTTCTTGTGAGTAGAAGCTGATGACTCTGGAGGTATCTGTGATCCTTTGTCCTTCTGTTGGTCAGGTGCAGAGGGATAGGTATGACACATAAACCATTCCAAAACCCATAGCAGGTGTTCCTGACCCCAGACACACTGAGTAATTGCATACTGACAGGTTGGGGTGTAGTTATGCACAACATATTTTGCAAAACACCATTCACAGCTGAAATAAGTAGGTTTTCCCCAATCATAAGAGAACATCTATTGTTGCTTCACAATTGTGTATTTAACGAAGTTAAGCACTCTATATTGTGCTTTCCCACACACAAGTTCTCTGCTGCAAGGCTGTGATTTCAATATGCCATCCAATATGACAAGTTAAACAAGGGAAAGACTGTCTTTTACTTGCCTGGGAAACCCAGAAAACCCTGTGGTGGTAACTGTGATTCTGGAGTCTGCTTTTCCCTCAGGCCGTGAGAGACCCCATCATCTGAGCACCATGTGGGAAGAACCTTGCTGCTGAAGGTGCTGAGATAAAAGGTCTTGTGGCCATTTTTGCCACATTTTGTGAGAGGATTATTCTTAGGCCAAAAGGAATTACCCTAGAAATAGAAATGAATCATCAAGCAGCTGTAATTACATTTCACCTATCCACATAGATTTCATTTGATTTATTTGGTTTTAAATGTGGGCATTGTATCCTAAGTGTGCAGCAGCATTGCTGTGTGCAACTGAAAAAGCTACAGCAGTGTTTGATGGGTAAAATGTTTCCTAGATCTGGTGGGGTTGTCTGCACGCTGGTCACCAGTGTTCGATGCATAAAGCCTGTAGTGTGTAAGTTGATGTTCAAGTGCCCAATGCTGTTATTGCTGCTGTTGTCTTTGCAGATCACTAAAAAGCAGTGTTGCTGGAGTGGGGCTCTTCGGCTTGGCTTTACTTCCAAGGATCCATCGAGGATTAACCCTGACACTCTGCCAAAGTATGCGTGCCCTGACTTGGTTTCCCAAAGTGGGTTTTGGGCCAAGGCTCTGCCAGAAGAGTTTGCAAACGAGGGAAACATCATAGCCTTCTGGGTGGACAAGAAGGGACGGGTTTTCTACCGGGTGAACGACTCCGCTGCGATGCTCTTCTTCAGCGGCGTGAGGACGGCAGAGCCCCTCTGGGCCTTGATTGACGTCTATGGGCTCACCCGTGGAGTGCAGCTCTTAGGTGAGTGCCTGGGTCCAAACACAGGGGTGATGCTGAGCCATCCCCTACAAAGGGCCAGCCTGACACTGCCTGTCCCCTCGCTGTGCTGGAACAAGTACAGGGAAACAGCTGTCGTTCCTCCCCGGAGCACCTCAGCACCTCAGCCTGGGTCAGTGGGTGTTTGAAACTTAGCACATAAATATAACATCAATGGGAGGTGGGAAACAGCTGCTACAATATAGCACTAGAAGCCATCTCTAAGTAAGTGGATTTCTGCTCAGAGATGTAGCTCTATCAGAGAATAGCCTGGAGTGTGTCATACACCTCGTAAGACTTTATTTTTATCTCGTCTTCTGCTTTCCCTGTGCCAAAGCAGGGAAGCGCATTTTACGTGCTATGGTTAAATCCTTCCTGGATGGCACTGTTATGATTTTCTGTCAGGTTTAATGGACAGATTTGAAACATGGCTATCTTCCACATTACCTGAGAGAATCTTTGGCTGGTTTATCCAGGATGTTGCTTTCACAGAGGAGTTTGATTTGTCTTCTGGAGCCTGAAGGTCGGATATACAGTTGGGGTTGGAGGATGAGGAGTGCCGAGTGCCTGTGTCTTTTGCCGTCCTCAGGTGAAGTGAAGATAGTTTGGCATTCATGAGGACTCAGTCATAGTCCCAGATGTGCAGGCTGTCGAGGTTTGGGCTATATGAGTTTATACATCTTAGAAGAACTGAAAAGAATCTCTGAGGACTGAAGGGCAGCAAGGTTGCTGGGGGACCAGGAGTGTCAGCACACAGCCTTAGAGGTGGCTTTGCATTGTCACTGGCAGGCAGATTGCAGCACCTCTCCATGTAACAGTAGATTCATGGGTCTTCTTTTCACCATGGAAAAGGTTAAATGGTGCCTGCTGACCTTCAGGAGCTGAGGTTACTTCTGAAGATGAGATGATCTGAGGCTGAGAGAGATTCTGGCTTTTTCTTGCTGTGCAGCCTCTTAATCTCTGTTAAAGTGACAGCTTCATGCTGTATATCAAAAACTTCAATTAAACTTCTTTCTGACAGTTCTGCCTCCTTTCTGCATTCTGTGCTGTATTAAAAAAATATGGTGGCAGGACTACCCATAGCAATCAACACAGCAAGGAAGAGGGATGTACGTTCAGGAGATTAAGAAATGAGACTGACCTTGTTGAAAAAACTGCTGGCCCAAGATTGCACAAGGCAGAGGAATTGAAGAATTTCTCAGCAGCTTTTTCTTTTTTTAGGTGCAGAAAGATGTGTCTTTTGTTGTGAATCAGCTTGAATCAGAGCCACTAGGCAACTGTTCATAGGCCAAGGTGGTGATATTTGAATTGGGATGGAGAATTTGGGCAAATGTCATGCCAGGGGTTCACTTAGGAAGAGCTTACAAACGACTCCAAGTCCTGCGGCTGTTCTTGTGAGATTTGGCACCTCAAGACTACTCTGCCTGATTAATGAGGGTCCATAACTCTGGATTATGTGTTTCCTTTCAAAACACCCGAGAAATCATTTCCTATCCGTCATCCGCCCCTGCATTGTCCTAGGATCTTCCACATCCCCTTTCACAGGGAAAATGTGCCTTCTGCCAGCCACTGACTTACCTCTAGTCCAAGAGGCTCTCTGCTCTTTGGTGGGTATGAAGTCCCTGAATGAAGCAGGCAGCTTCTGAGTTTACACAGTTGGCATGGAGCTCAGATACGTATTTATAGCTTGTTCCAGCAGCCTTCAGCAGGCTTTAAGCCTGCAGCTGTGCTGAAACGGCTTCCACCCCAGTCCTCTGCATCTCCATTCATTATTAAACAGCACTAAAAGTCAGAGAAGGGAAATAATCAGCTATGTTGCCCCTGGATCCTATAGACATATGCGTTACTATGCTCTGCATGCCTGCTCTGGTGTAGCAGACCACACATATAGCACAGGACAACTTGCCAAAAACTCCCGGGACTTGACAAATGAATTTCATAGCTTAGCTACAAACATATGGTCGAACTCAGCTTGGTATGGCACGCAGGGCATCTGATGGAGGCTGGGGATGCTGCAGTGGTATGTTGAACAGAAGAGCCTAGCATTTCAGATTCCAGTTCAGGGATTTATTGCCCTCCAACCCCAAACATGTTCCTTGTTCTTAAGTCCCACTATTTTCTCAATGCTTGTAGGGTTACAGGGTCAAACTGCACCTCTGCACAGTCTCCATTTGCTTGTGTAAGAATCTGACCAAAAACTTTACCATTTCTGGTGTCTTTCTGTTTATTGCAGAATTACTCCCTCCCCACTCCCAGTAATGTAACTTCACTTCCAAAATGAGACTTGCCAAGGGAAAGACCTGCAGCAGTAAGTCTTGTGTCACTGCGAGATCCCAGCTCTGCAGGGAAATGGACAGTGTGCATTTCTGTTCCCAGAAGTGACAACATCCAAAACTGTGCATTTTTGTTTTGCTTATCTCCATTACACTGGCAAATCAGTTCCAGCCCAAATAAGGAACTCAGGAAAACAGGGTAATGACTAAGTCTAGGGACACTGTTCCTGTCTTACAGATATAATAAAGAAAGACTTGAATGAAGGGGGGCCCAAAGCCTGTGAGAGTTAAATGACTTGCCAGAGCAAAAGGTGTCACCTGCCATCAGCCTTGTTACCCAGCTCCATCCTGCCTCTCTCTGTCTGCAGCACAGGCATTGCACAACATTCTGGCAGCACTAAAAACCAGCTGGTTTGTACCTTAATTTTTCATTTCCTTCTGCTTATGGCTTTACCCACGGCATCAGCCTTACTGACAATTACCCACATGTCAGTACTGCTGTTTGTGGCTGTCACAGATGTTCCTGGGTCTGACTGTCCTTGCTGTATGTTCAAAGGCAGAGCCCTTTGAGCAGCTTCTTTGCCAGCTGAATTTTGAAATGAACCAGGTGAAAAAGGCTTGCATGATCCACTGCATGGCAGCCAAGGGGAGTTTGAACTGAGATGGGACCATGGTTTGCCTGTCACTGCTGGACGGAGTCAAAAGGAGGCACTGGTTTAAATCCACCTTGAGGTGGCTTCGGCAACGAGGTTCACAGTGCTGACACTCAGTCACAGGTGAGAGGCTGCTCCTTGCTCTCCTCTACCCACATTATAGAGTTGAAAAGGCTTAAATTCACCCAGGAATCTGGTCTCCTCTGACCACAGGGTCTCAGCTGGTTTTCTGCCACAGTGTAAGGGCCCGCACAGAGGAGTCTGTGGCAGTGGAGTGCATGCGTGTTCTGTGTTTTAGGGCATGAGTTTCAGTGTAGGTGCAGGCTTACATGACCTGTAAACATGCCCTTATACAGTGACTCTCCTGCTGACATGCTCAACTTGCAGGCAGGATGGTTTACAGCTCTGCTTTCCTTTTTGGGCAGCTAGTTTTGCACAAGTGCACTTTTACATTCCAGGGTAATTTAAAGTAATATTTACTAAAAATGTGGCTTGTCCTTATGTTATCACTTCAACATACACACATGCTCATTCACACTTTTAAAAAGAGTCCGAGAAAAATGGAATATAAGCAATCTGCTGCCTTGCTGCTATAATAAAGCATCAAAAAAAGAAAAGGAAAGGCCCAGCTGTTTAAATTCTGGAGTCTTCAGAGCTGTGGAGGAAGGATGGCAGCTCGTGAGAAGCAAGTGGTGTTGTCTCATATTAACCTGCGTCTTTCAAGCACTGGGCTTGAGCCTGGCATGTGCACTTCCTATGGATTCACTGCAGGACAGCGAGGTTGGCAACTTCCCTCAGTCATGTGTGCAGTACAGCATGATGAGTGTTCTCAGCATTTTCCTTTGCCTTTGGTGGGGGATTACAGGCTTGCCTCTTCTGTATGGTGCATTTTTGAAAATCACAACATTTTTTTCCTTTTTGAAAATCACCCTGTTTTTTGGGCGGTGACATTGCAGCGCGGCGTTGCAGAGTAGTTAAGGTGGGAAAGGCCCTATGGAGATCATCTAGTCCTACTACCTAGTGTCTTTTCTTTCAATGCACAATGCATGTGCTCTAAAAGTACAGAAAAATGGGACTGCAAAACAGTTATGATTGCAGCATACCTCACTACTCATCCTGTGTTTCCAGTGGGGTGATGTGAGGTACAGTCTGCTCATTTTCCTTGGTCCCATTCTTTGCTAGTGTGATCAGCAGTCACACCCCTTTACTCTTTATTTCTCTGTTCACACTCTTCTCCCATACATCAGTATTTTCATTCATGCAGTATTTCAGAGTATTCTTGGTCTTTTACCAGCACTGGCTTTGAAAACCAAGGATAATTTTATTTAGATTGGCACACTGAGAGGCACCTGCTGAAAGCTAAGTCTCACCACATCTTATAAATATAAAATATGTGAAAAACTAGTAAGACCTTGCAAGATTGGAAAATTTTGAATGCATGAGTATTAAATGTGCATGTATTAGATTTACCCAAAATAGAAACAGTATAAATATGTATTTCAGTCAAAAATACATGTACAGATCCTACTAAAATTAAATGCGAGTTCTGCATATTGTATTAGATATTTGAGAAATCTCTTCTTTCACCAGATCCTTTTCCTAGCTTCTTATTGTTTTATGTTTGCAAAGTATCAAAGTTAAAATGTGAGCTGATCCTGGATGGAAATGTACCTGTCTTACACCTAAAGCTGGTGTCTATTTGACAAGGAAGTTGCACATTATGTTGGGAAAGAAAGAGAAAGAAAGAAAAGAATGAAAAGAAAGGAAGAAAGAAGGAAGGAAAGAAATGTTTTTCTTTCTTCATGCCTGTCAGTTCTTGTGTAGTTTGAATCTCTAGCTCCAGGCCACCTTTAGAAGAAACATTAAATAAGCCTCAAATGAGGTAGATTTATGGGCAAATTTCAGGTGTGAATGGTATAAGACTGATGATAAATCTAATGTATTGCATGCATCTGCAGTTCTACTGTATGGTTATTACTATTTTATTTTCCAAGTGCAAAGCTTATTTTCCATTGCCCACGGGAATCCATTTTGTTGCTATTCTGACACGTGCAAATAAGCAGACTGATGTGCCGGGAGTGCTTCGCACTAAACAAAATTGGATAATCAGATATGACTGCAGTGTATTTTTATAGGGTATTGTTGAAAGTGGAAGCTATAAACAATTATTCCTTTCTGTGGAAGTCTGTGACTATCTGATGGAAAAGCATAATAAGTGCTTAAACAGAGTCCTACTTAATGAAGGCAAGATCCACAAGACCTGCAGTCAGTTGTCCTTGTTTTTCCCCATCTCCTAAGGGGAGAGAGAATTTAAATTGCTCATAAAGTTTTATTGTCTGTAGCTGTTGTCTCTATGGCAGCTGCAGGAAGCTCTCTAACACAGCTGAAAATGTGAAAACAGTTTAATAAATAACTCATCTCTTGCCATTTTAATTAATCCCTGCTTTGCCTTAGCATCTCTGGAGGGATGTGTTTTTCCAGATGCAGTGGGCACCCAGAAGTTAGCCCACGGACGCAGGCAGCTCCGTGTGCTTGAGGGTCTGTCTGTCCTCCAGGTCTGCCTGTCTGGGTTGTGCTGATGAGGCTGCTGGACACAGCACTTTCAAGCAAGCCAGAGCTCCTCTTGGCTGTGTGAATGCAGTGGGGTTTTTTTTCTCCTCTTTGTGTTTGACTGTCAGCAGTGGAGCCTCTGTGCCCATGAGCTGGGGAAGGCAGCATCCACCTGCCCTCACGGTCGGTGCGGGGCGTTTGGGCTGAGCAGCAAATGGCAAACAAACACCAAGAAAGTCAGAACAGGCAGGTGCTGAGTGAAATAAGGTCTCTGAGGGATCAGCATTTCAGGCTTCACCGGGACTCGATGAGGAGTTGAATGACAAAGTTGCACAGAGGCTCTGCACCTCACTCGTATTTTCTCCCATTGTGTGTTGGATAACCTGTTGCTTTCGCCCGAAGCATCTTTGTCTTAGCAGGACCTCTTGGAGGGGAAGGCATTGCTACAGGTGAAAAGAAAGGACAAAATCTGGCACATAATGTGCTGTAGGGCACTTCATATCCACAAAATGGCCACATCGGCATCAGGAGAGCCTGCAAAGGTACCTGGGTAGGAATAAATTTTAAAGGGATTAGTCTGGCTTTTATTGCCCAGACTGAGAAAAATGGAGGCTGCCAGAGGACAGAACGACCAGTGGAAAAATACTTTCTGTGCTGTAAAGTTTCTTTAGTTCTGGTAAGCTGAAATATTGTTCCTAACACAGGCAAGAAGGGCCACTTTAGCCATAAAAACCTAAGGAAATATGAAAACTCTGACAATTGTAAGCGATGTTTATGTTATGTGTATGCTGTAATTCAGATGCTGACACTGCAAAGATGGGCCCCTATGTTAAAAAAAGTGGAGTCTTCACATTAAATATCTATTGCGACGGTTGATTTGGCTGTTGCTCTAAAGAGGTAAATGTTGCTGGTTTACACTAAGTTTATTTTGCCTTTGCTAAGTGTTGGAAGTGTGGAAAGTAGAGTCCGGAAACAGTGGTTCCAAGTAAAAGGCTTTTGACTTTCTCTTACTTGTAATAAAGGTATAAACTACTTGAATAATTGAATGTATACTGAATTTATTACACAGCTATAGTTAGTTACAGACATTTCTAGCATGGACAGGGCCTTAGAGAATAATAATCCAGGGCTAATGGAGCAGTGTATTCTTTTGAGAGACATTTCAAAGAATTCCTTACGTTAGCAAAGATTTTAGCTTTTTGATTCAAACCATTAGGATATCTATGCTGCTTTTTTTTTTTTTAACGCACTCTATTAACTGACACTTAATGCCACATTTAATTGCATTTTCCTTAGTTTGTCTAGTATAGCTCCTTTTTTAAAATCTGTAAGTAATAGGTGTCTTTTAAAAAAAAGGGAGAGAGAATATGTTAGGAGAGGAAATTAATCTTTGCAGCTTTCTTAATACCTTTCTCAAAAATATTCAGCCAACTAATTTAAACTGTTCAAACCTTGGGCTGTAATGCTGAAAGCTAATTCCTCTTCATTCATAAAGCTACAGCTTGACAAAAAGAGTGCATTTGGGGCTGGGGGTAAGTTTTGGATGTGAATTGAATGATCTGGTAGAAGTATAACAATTTATTGTGCTAATCTTGCAATTCCAGCTATTGCAGCTGTTCCAGCTGTGGAGGCCCTTTCCCCTAAGCCTGTATGACAGATGACAGCTAAACACTGCTTGTATGATAAAACTAAACACTGTCTCTGTGCAGAATGTCTCTGCTGGCCTGAGATAGCACTTTGTCATTTCAGTGTCTAATTGGCCTCACAGCTGCTGAATATGCAATTTACCGTACAGAGGATGTGAATTTTTTATCCCTGTAGGTGTCTGGGTTATTAAAAAAGTTTGACACCTTTAATAAAATCAAATTGGGTTTTCCATCCATATCAGCAACAGAGCTAAAAATGGGATTGCTCTGTAGTCCAAAGTCTCCTTTTTTTTTTTTTTTTTCTCCCAAGCTGCATAAATGGAGCTGTTGTTTTTGGGCTCAGTACAGAGATCCTTACCTATAGCCCAACTCTACTCCCAGTTCTGCCAGCCTAAACTTGTATCTACCTGTGGAGTCACTCTGGTTTTACACTGTGAGCAGAGTCTAGCCCTGAGTTTTTGCTCACTCATCCCTTCTTTTTGGCCAAACACTGAGCAGCAGAAGCTCCTCCAGACCTTGTCTGGCTTATACTGAAGGAAGGAAAACATTCTGACTGTGCTGATTTTTGAAGCTGTGCTGATTCAAGTCAAAACTTCTCATTCACAGAATCAGAATCATAGAATGGTTTGGGTTTGAAGGGACCTTAAAGATCACCTAGTTCCAATCCCACTGGCATGGGCAGGGATGCTGTTCACTAGATCATCTTTAGTCATGCTGAGCTACTACTTCTTTTCTAAAGGTATTCTACTTGCGTTGAATCCAGTCCTAATTTTGATGCAGATGTTACATCAGCTCTGCTTGTGATGCAGCTGATCCTGAAAGGTGCTGTGCTCAGTGAGAGCCTGGACTCCTCTCTCCTACTCAGACATTTAGGAAAATCTCGATCTTGCATTCTTCCATGATACTCTCTTAATTGCATTTTCATAGCATGTTCTTCTGACAATAATTTTTAAATGTTTCCCCTATATTGTGGCTTTTGGTGAAAATATCATGCCTTGTACTGACATGGACTAGGTAAGTGCTTCCTTTGTTTTCTTGGAAATTATAGCAGGGTAGTGTTGGCAGAACTTTGTGAAATTTATACAAAGCATTCCATGTGTATTGGCTAGAACAGTGTGTCCAGTCACAAGTTTTGATTTTCAGACATTAGCATCGTTTTGATGTTAATATTTGCGAAATATTTTTTTTAAAGTTCCATTCCATCTGCTCATATTAGATTTTGAAATTAAAATTATTTGGGATTGGTAAATTTTTGGTCTGTAGCTAGGGATAAAAGATTGATAAAACAGATTGCTGGCCACTGCCTATGGATGGTGTGTTTAAGAAGATGAAAATCTCTTGTGATGCATCTGGCTACCAGTGTGACTGTTCACAGACGATTAATTCTCTTCAGGAAAAAAAAAAAAAAAGTTTAATTGCTCTATCTTTTTAAGAGGATAAAGACCACTCCAGGGAAAAAGCCTTTCAAATCCAATAATCCTATTCCCGTGCTGGTGCTGTGCCAATAAATACTGCACCACTTGCAAGGAAAGATCTGAAGCCTCTAAAATCTTTAATGCAGAGTGTTCCCTCTTTCTCTGCCTGCCCGAGGCCAGAGGACCCCAGCAGCTCCAAGCCCCACAGGTGTTCACTTGAACCAGGAGACTGGTGACAATTTGTTCAATATGTTTCTGCAGGCATTTGCATTTTCTCCTCATTCTGCAGTGGTGTTTCTCTGGTTGGTTTCGTTGCTCTCTCTGGTGTTTGTAGGCAGCAGCCATCACTCTCCTGAGCCCTTCCCAGACATCAGCAATCTGCTCTGATATCCCAGCATGGCTTGTGTGGAAGCATCTTTTTGACAAAACACTGGGCCTTTTGGTTTCTGCCCCTGTTTGTAGCCCTGCTTGTTCTAGATAGATCTGATTCAGTGTTTCCATACACTGGAATGTGTATGCTCATGTCAGAGGTGAGCCTTGATGCTGCCTGCATTTGTCAAAATCCATTTTTATTGCTTCATTCCTGACACAGGAGAGTCTGTGGATCTTGTCTACAACACCCCTTGGCCAGGTGGATGGAAATTGGCCTCATGATGGGGATCAGAGCTAGAGATAGTTAGAAAGAAAACTGAACCAATAAGAATTTCACCGTGGAGCTGCAGGGACCAACAATTTCAGCTCAGCCCAGTTGTGCACTCTAGAGAAATACATAAATAATTTGGTTTTGAGCCATAATCACTGTTGTGACTATTTTTGTGATAATTTCTAGTGCTTCAGTTTTGGGTGTAATACCTAAAGGATCAGTGCTCCACAAAAACCAGATAAGAAAAGTCAAAGTAACAATCTGATGGTGAGGCAGAGGGTGCTCTGTGTTGGCAGGCTAAGGGATGAAAGCTGGAAGAGGGAAAATTCAATGGGAAGAAAAATACTGGTTTTTTAAAGGTGTGTAGTTTCCAGCTGGGTGATTGGAACCCATTCTCAGTTGCTCAGAAAAGAATACTGCATAGGCTGCAGGGCCCAAATTCAACAGGATGGTAAATTCCCTACCCACCTCCGTGCATATGTAGTTATACAGTATGCTAGAAGTCAGGTATATGCTTGAATAAGTATATTAATTCACATTCCTAAAGATAGCCCTGTGCTTAAGTGCTTTGCTGGATCCTTTTCTTTGCCATCTGCTTGTTACTGGGTTCTGTGCAGGGCTTGCTAGGTCAAAACCTGTGGTCTGTGGTTAATCAGTAATCAATGATTATGCAGGGATTAGCCTCTGTGCTTAATGGTTTTTCTGGGCAGCAAAGACTCTTTTAGGAGGAGGAGGAGGAAGAGAGAGAAGAACATGAGCAGGAGGGGCTGAATGCACTGTTGAAATTGGAGGGGAAGTAGAAATGTTGCCTCCAGGCAATGTGGTTTTCTTGGAAAACGTGTCTGGTTTCTGTGCAGGAAGGTTTAAGAAGGGGTCCAGATGCCTGAGGTGGGGGAGCAGGAAGATGAAAATGCAGAAGAAGGGTGAACTGCTGTCTGAAAGCAGTGGGAGGGCAGGTTTGGCAAAGAGAGATCAGGTTATATTGATGGGGAAGGCAAGGACAACCCAGTGACCAAGATACCATCCTTTTCTTGCCAGTGAATGACACCAGTGGCTCATTTTGTCTTTGTGTTGGCAATTCATAACCCAGAGGCTTTGGTTTCCTTTTTTCCCCCTCTTTATCTGGACAGCACGGGGTGTTAGGTGTGTTTGAATTATTTTTTATGGGTCACCATGAATGTCTGGCATGTTCCCTTGAAGATAAGTGAGCTCTTTCATCAGGTCAAGCACATACGACTGACAGTCTCTCTATCATAGGGATCATGAAGATACAGGAGAAAACACTGGGCAAAGAATCTGAGTCAGATTTGTTTCTTACATCCTGAATTAGATTGATGGCTCTTAGTTCTGCCCTTGATAACACCTATTCCTCTTCATGCAATGATTCTTTTTATCATATAATTAATTTATTATAGAAGTCTTTTTGCTAATAACAAATATTGACAGAACTAACTATCAAAGGGTTTATTTGGATGAAAGTGAGCAGTCTGTGTGAGGAGAGACAAGAGATACTCCTTTGTTTGTGCTTTGCAGTGGGGATTCCACACTCCTCCATCTGTGTCTGTGGAATTTGCTGCCAGATAAACTCCTGTCTATTGAGTTGGACTTTAGACTCTGATCTTCCACTTAGCAGCATCTCTAGCTTGCTTGGCTGAGAAAAAGACCCAAGCAACCATCTCGAAAATGTGTGCTCATGCAGTTGTTTTCCCAGCAGAGGGTTTAGTTACAATGGGCAACCTAGAAAATTAATTCAAATTAATAGCAAACGTGACTTTAAAAAGAACTGGCTATGCCAACCTGAATAGTTGCTATGGGCAAGCGTTTAGAATTGAAATAGCCTGACTCTGGTTTAGCTGGATTCAGAGTGAGATCAGCTGACATCTGATTTACTTTAGGAGTTTTGCTGACAACCGCATAAGTGAGAAAAAAAATAATCCTAACCCTGAGACAGACACAGGGTGAATGGTGGCCACTGGAGAAGGCCAGGCAGCCACCTGTTATATCTTTAGCTGAAGGGTGAAAACCAGCAGTGACTGCAAGGAGCTTCTCAGACTGTTCTGGGATGTTCTTTGCCATCTCTCCTGGAGATGTGTCACTGCTGGTAATTCTGTCATAAGCGTTGTCTGGGGCGTTTTTGCAGCCAGCAGTGCCAGGTGTTTGCAACTGCTGTCCCCTCCCCAGGATGTTCCTGTTGGCAGCTCTCTGACCAAGCTATTATTTTATGGTATATTTAGTTCTTTTTTATCTTTCCTCACTGTCAGTCTATATAGAACAATAATCATGTTTTCTTCTTTACCACAGCCTCCATATCCTCCTGTCATTCTAAAAATGCTTCTGTGATGTTAAATCTTTTCCAGTTATATGATGAGAATTAATTCATTCTGACACAGCCATGAAAATCTGATTCAATTCCTTTTTTTGGTATCTCAGTCACAGTCCTTGATCACAAATCAGCATGAGTCAGAATTTCCCAGGTTATTATTTCCTCAGAAAGGCTGATTGCAACCCTGTCTCCATATTTAATATCCTTTTTCTGACTGAGGTGCAGCAGAGCAGTGGAGGCTGCAGTAATTTTGTCTGCAGACCTGTCTATTGTTCTGGCATTTGACGCCCCAGGTGGAAAAGGTAACACCAGAGATTATCCCACAGCAGTTTTAGTGTTGCAGTTTCCCATCATTAGGGAGTTGAGTCCACCCTGGCTCTACAGCATAAAGATGACTACAGAACCTCTAAGGATTTATTACTCTGGAAACTAAGAAGTCTTGGTTCACAGGTGGGGATGGGACACAGTGGCTTTATCAGCATATGCCAGGACATGAGAATTAGGGAATGAGTTTTCAGAACTATCCTATCTAAGCCCTACTGTGCTTAGATCCTCTGCCAGAGTGGACTGCTGTGAGATGTTTCACATAGATGGGTTTGGAATCCTTTTGGGTTCAACTATTTAAATTAGTAGCTTATCTGAAGTTACTAAAAGTTCATCAGAATGAAAAATAAGTAGGAAATACTCTCTTTGGGGCCCTTATCATTCATTTCTTGTCTCCAATACATCTTTGTCTCTCAAATTTTATGTACAGAGGCCAGGACTGCTTGGACTTCCCATTGAAGGGGTGGAGTGTTGTCAGTCTGTTTTTTTGGGCTGGGTTGTGGCCAGGAGGGGTTTGGAGGCACGAAGAGGCTTCCCTTTCCTTACACAGAGCCTCTGGCAGGAGGAAATCCTGCTTCCACTTGCCTTTGTACCTCTCCTTGTTCTGAAGGCTGTGCTGTCAGCTGAGCAGGAGCTGCAAGCGCTGCAGGAAGGAGTGAGACCCCTGAGCTGGCCCTGTGGGGTTTGTCACTGCACAAATTCAGTGCCCAGCTTGAGGGCTAAGGAAGCATTTCCATATGTTCTATTGATGGCTGCAGTTTCCTTTTGTGTTTCTCTTGAGTTCTTCAAATAGGGCACTGGTAGCTTTAATGCTCACTTGGGGTTTTTGTTTGCTTGTTTCCTACCAAGCTCTATGAATATTTTCTTTTACATGAAAACAGAAAAACAATGCCCAGAGAGAGATCAGTCCACTATTTTTATGAGGGAAGGATATTTATTAGGATTTAGTTGTGCAGGAAAAGCAACCAAGCACTGCCTGCAGGAGAAAGCCTTTACACACTGGTGTGAGTACATCAGATCGGTAACTAATGGTTAGCAGGGAGGGACAAAAAGCCATCCTTAGTTTTAGCAGTAAAGGATTCAGCTCCTGATTCAGGCTCAGATTTCTCATTTTCCTGAGACATATCACACAAGTGCATTCATTTTTCAGGATGGAGATACTGCTTTTCTCCCTGACAGGGGTTTCAATTCCTCTGAGTTGTCAGACTCCTCACATGCTGAAGTGGGCAAGCCAAGCTGCTGGTCTGACAGAAGTGCCTCGTCTGGGTTTGACTCGTGTGCCCTGTGAGTGTGTTTCTGGCAGAGACCTGAGTTATTGTTTCATTATTTGATTTTATATTGTGTTGCACATGCCAAAGGCTGGCTGGGCTACTGCTGCCCTGCTGGACATGATGGTTATTAAAGCTTAGGTGGGTGAACTCAATTTCCCCTAAAGTTTCCAAACAATTCTAGTCTTTATTGGTGAGGAGAATTAGGATAAGATGCTGGCACGCTGAGCAGAATGGGTGGCCTTTGTGAGGCTCATCCATTGTTAATCAGCCATGTAATTTCCCTTAAGTGGCAAGGTGGGATTGCTTTTGTTTTAGGCCCAATTGCATCTTCATGCTAGGAGCAGAGATGAGACCCTCTTGTCTGCATTATTGTGAATTACCCATCTGGGAAATGAGGTGCCGTAGGTTGGTAGATGTTGCCTGGGAGCTCGCTCGTGATGCAGAGACACAATCAGATGCTGAATAAGCAAGAAATTAATTCCTCCTTCCCTTTCTCCTTTCCCCGTAAGAGACGGGTTTGTTTTTGCTGGAGCTTTGCCTGTGTAAAGGCTGCAGCGTGGAGCCAGTGTTTGCTGTCACACTTAACCTTTGGCATGTCAGACAGCAGTTTATGGTGGGGACCAAAAGCCTTCTCTGATGGTGGTAGCTGAGCATGGAGGGGACCTGGGGGAGCCAACCAGCCCAGCCTGAAAACACTGGAAAACAAACTCCTCACAGATGAGACAACTGTAGGACACTGCTTTAGTACAACCTAATAGTTGAGCTTCAAATGCCTTATAATGGAGAACAAATCAGTATACTCTTAGCTAAAAACAGGGTGATAGCATAATAAACATAACCCTATTGAACTCCAGGAAGCATAAATCACTTATAAATCAAAAGCATTATTAAAAAACCCTTATGATTCACTGCTGAACTCTCTTTTACAGTCTGAAAAATGCTATGTTTTGCCTTCATAAAGGCATTTCCCTTAATCGAAGTTGTTGCAATTAGAGGGAGTGGTAATGAGCCAGAAGGCAACTGAGTGATGTTGCCTTTTGGGGATCTCTACAGCTGCCATTTTCATAGCGTGAATAGCGATGCTTGGTGTTGGCCGAGAAGCTCCCGTGGATCCGTGCTCCAGAAATTGGAAATGTTGTGTTTTGTAATACACCCCCACTCCCCTAAACCTACCATGTTGTTGAATTCCATCCACTTAAAACAGAGCCTATGTTTAACAATAATTTAAATCATTATCCTGCCTGTCAGCTCAGAGTTAAGGGGCTATGCAACTGCGATTCTCTGTTTAGAAACTGCCTGGAATAATAACTTTCAGATGTCTCAAATATGCACCACTTATCTATAACATCTAAATACAAATGTCTCCCTGCTGAGCAATCCCAACACTGTTTACCTATCGTGTCCAAACCATTCCAGAAGGTTTGCTTGGCGTGGAGCGGAAGGCCCTATATCCGCAGCTCCGACAGCACTGTCAGTGTAATGTTTTTCAACTCCTCCTCACCCTTAGGTGATTGCAAAGAAAGAAATAGCCTGAGGCTGGGGGTGACAAGTGAAGAATGTCCCTGCGTGTGCGTCGCCCTTCCCCCCTGCCACACTCCCAGGGTAAAAGTGCACTGGGAGGCAGCCCCGTGCTCCTGCAGACGGGATGATGCTCGCGCCGTTGGGTCCCTGCCAGCTGCTATGAGATGATCCAAATGCTGAATCTCCCGTGCCCCGGGCACGCTGGGGCCGAGCAGAGCCCAGGCGCTGTCGCCAGCTTGGGGGCCCCGGGCTCTTCCTCGGCGTGCAGACCTTGGTGGGACCTGTCAAGTCTCATTGACCATCAGGCTGCGCAATCGGCTTGCGCCGTATGCTCCCCCAAACCACGGCGTGCCAAGGCCGTGTGCCACAGCTGGGTGGCCCTGCTGCCGATGGGAGCTGCCGTGCTGGCTGTGGGCACTCAACGCGTCCCTCAGGGAGCTGTGGGGGTGATGGGCTGTGGTGTGGGGCTGCCTCAGCAGCTCTTGAGCAGGGAAAATTGAAAAATCCTTCCTTGCTTCTCTGTGTCTGACCTGTGGCTTAACATTGGGGAGCCCTTGGGACTTCTGGGGGCTCTCTCAAAGGCGTGGAATGTCTCATGCCACCCACGTGGAAAGAGGGGAGCTCCATCCCCATAGCCAGTATTAGGTACCAAGGCCTCTGCACAGTGCTCTGCAACCTAATGGTATACACTATGTGGCTTCCAAATTTCCTAATATATCCTGCAAAGCCCCACACAGTGCTTGGGCTTTGTTTCCCTTCGGCATACAGGGCATCCGTTAGCTGCTGTGCACTGTCCTGATGCAGTGAACGAAGGTTAAATAAGAAGTGAGAAGATTTTAATGCATCTTTGCATCATCTTTGGTCCCTAGGTGAAGACTGAGTCACAGCTCTTGTTCATATATTAGGTCTATGATATCGACATTCTTTCTGGGGCTCTTAACCCTTTGCTCTCAGTTAACTCCTGCATTACTTGTGTCCAGCCCCTGCAGCACTGCTGCTGTCCTCATGCTACACAACAGCAGGTGTTTTGAAATGAGCATTGAGGGGCCACAGTGCATACCAAATTGTTTTACATGGCTATGGTTATGGAAGCAAGCCTTGCCCCTTGTCCTCTCAGGAGAGCAGTTAGCATGGTGTCCCCTCCGCAGCCACCCAGGGCTGCCACAATGGAGCTCTGCCGATCTCCTGCCTCTGCAGTCACGTTGGGCCCATGATAGGGTTTTTAAGAATAGCTGCAATTAGTGAAGTGTTCAATGGCTGATCTCAAAGCATGGTTTCTTCCTCCTTTTTCTTTTTTTAATGCAGGCTTCCCTGTAGGGATGTGGCTTGGACAGGAATCCCTTATAGTTTTCTCGCAGCCTGCTTGGGAAACCAGGCTGGTGAGGCTCAGTACCTGATGACTTTTCTTCATGCAGCACGGCTGCCTCCACGCACATGAGTATTCTGGCCAGTTTACTTGCTTGGGATGCCCAGACTGTGTTTCTGTTCTTCCTTCATCTGTATGGATATAATAAGTCAGGTTCTTCCAGTTGTGCTTTTTCTGGGCAGAAACACGCACTTCTGTGTATCTGTGCTGCTGGTGTGTGGCAGTGAAAAGCTACCTACCTCTTCTACACAGAACATCACGTTTACCGGTCGTTCTCTGATGCTGGTTTGCAGCTTGGCCATGGATGCAGAAAAATAATTTGCAGCACTGGAGCTGCCTTCATGCTGTTTGTTGCTCTAAATTTGCGTGGGCTGTCTGCTGCCTGGACAGAGAGAAGGCCGTGATAGTGATCCTGGCATCTCAGATATCTCCAGTGAGAGATGACCAGTGACATGTTTCTTCCCAAGTGGCATCCCGAGGTGACACGACAATGACAGATGGTGTTGGGTTGCACAAGAAGCGTTGTTGGCGTAAGGGGTATAAACAGCAAGCATGAGCCCACGTGATCAGGTCCAATCAGTCTCTGCAAGGAGCCATGGCTAGTTTCAGTTGTTGGGGGTGGGAATTGTTTTCTATAATAAGGTAAAGGTTCAAAGCTGAATTGAATCTCAGCTCCTCCAAAACTCCCAGTGCTCTCTGATCTGGTGTTTTGATTACCTGAACCCATTTTAAATGCTAGCTCAAGCGTCAAGCCCTCGCATTTCCATTTAGCTGTTCAAGGAAAACAATTTTAATAGCTACCCAGCTATTCATCAGGATTAGGCCCTCCTGGAGTAATTTGGATAGCATGAAAGCTAAGTGCAGCATGATCCGAGCTTAACTTGGAACATCCAGAGGCACCAAAAAACATTTGCTTCTGTAACTGAAGTGCGCTCCTCAGCCCCCGCTCTTCATACCGCTGGCCATGTCCAGGACCAGAAGAGGAGGGGCCGGGGGACAGCCTTCTCTCCTGTTATTCCTGGCCCTGATAGAAACTGGGAGAAGCAGAACTATCAGCAGGAAGCACGCACTTTTGGAGCTCCCACCCACAAGCCGACATGAGCGCAGAGGAGTGTGCTGGGGTGCTCGCCCAGCTGCCCCCACAGGCTGCATCCCCGCCTGCCCTGGCACTGCGGCACGGAGCACAGTGGCCTTCCAGGAGACCTCGGGAGTTCCAGGGGAGCAGGAGCAGTTAATTTGTTCTGTATTTATTGTCTAAGTTTAGATAGCTGGTGTACTGCTCTGCCAAGTGCTGAGGGAAAAGATTCCCTGTTCCACGTTGTATGTTTCTTGGAGTGACCCTTGCTGAGCTGCCAGTGGCCAGCCAGGCAGCACTGAGCAGGGCTTCATGTTGGCGCTGAAGATGTTGTTTTGCTGGTGGCTTCAAGACTTGGGAGTGCACATGGGTTTCCTCTCTTGTCCACATATGCAGACATCAAGAAGTTTTGCTTACTTAATCTCCTGTATGTAGTGGGGAAATGCTAGAAAATGTTCTTAAAAATTTTTAAAATTTAAGTTGAATAGATTAGGGGTTTTTTTATGCTGTTCTGCTGGCTGGCTTTTTCCTATCCAGACTTCACAAAGATTTCTGCAAGAGGCTAAGGCACTCAAAAAAATTTGAACGTTTAATGGCAGTGGTGGTGGGGACCTGTCAAGGGTGATGCTGGCTGTTTTCTGTGTAATCTCTGAGATCAGAAAGTGGGAGCTGGAAATCCCTTAAGAATCTGGTCTCTTTAAGCACTTTGACCCTTTGGATTGGCTGTGGAGGCTCCTGGGGCAGCAAAATTTATGTAAGACATTTTGCAGTGTCATCTTTTTTTTTTCAGTTTTGGGAAGTGTTGAGGCTGGATGGAGTTCAGCGGATGAAAGGAATGGTTCTGTTGAGTTTAAAAACTGCTGCTCCTTGTCCCTGAGGCTTGTTGGTTGCTTTACAAGGGGAGGCAGGAGAGTATCTGCTTTCTGTCTGGTAGGACAGTGACTATTTTATTCACAGAATGGCCTGAATTAAGATAAATTACTGAATCTTGTAGAAATCATGGTGGTGAGACAAAGCCTCTGACTAGCTGAAAATAATGGCCTTTTGAAGCTCTCTCTAGAAATTTTTACTGTACTTTCTCTTTATATATATGTATGTTATGTGTGTAAATATAAAAACAAACAAAATACTCAAAACACTGCACAAAGATAAGAAATCTGTCAGACTTTCACCATTTCCATAAAAAACAAGGGGAAAGTAATACATTAAATTGTTTGCACTTTTTTCAGTTGTCTAGATAGTGCTATACTGAAATAACACAGTGCATCCAGCTGAAAAGGGAATTCACCTAGGACTGCAGATCACATGCAGACAGCAAGGAGGAATTGTTGAAAAGCTTCAGGGAACGGTGAGAGGAAGCTGTCCACTCTTCACTGTCCACCTAGGCATTACATCTCAGAAGAGATGCTGCATCTGAAAGGGACTGTCAGCTGTCCCCATTGCTCAGTCCCTAAAAGGGAGGAGGAGGTCAGCTGGAACCTTCAGCATATATAGAAAATAAAAATAAGACAGGAGAATGGGCTTCATCTCTGCTTCTGTGAAAAAATAGAGAATTACCATGTTGAAAGTGAAGTAAAACTCTGAAGGAAGGAGTTCTTAGCTCTCGTAGGTTATGTATTTAAAATACTTTGAGGATCTGAGAAAAGGAGAAGAGGGAATTTGTTGTTGTTTCTGTTGTCTTGGGACTGTTCTCTTGGTGCTGTGCTTTCCAGTGTTGCACAACAAGCACAAGGTGTAACTTCTGTGTAAGAGGAAGTGTGGCAAGCCTCTTGGACACTTAAATACTTCTTGATTCCTCCCCTTGGACATGCATTGGCATGTTCTTGTGGTTCTTTCCTTCTTCCCCTACCTCCCCAGGAAGAGAGATACCCAGCACTGCCAGGAGAGCCTGGACAGAGACGGAGCCACACGGAAATATTTAGGCTCCCCTCTGGATGGCTCCTACAGCAGGAGCAAGTGTGGAGACAAATATCTTACAGACTGTGTCCTCCCTTCCCCCTGCTCACCTTCAGGCGTGGGATGAAACATTTTCAACTGAACACATGCAATGCAGGGAGTAAGAATCGGAGCAGGACCTGATGTGCTGGAATTTTAGGCCTCCTAGAGTTTTGTAGAACATAGCTACTCTGTTTATTTTTAAGGAGGGCAGAAGATTCAGCCCCGTAAGTCTGCCTGCCTGCATGAAGTCCATCACCTATTGTTGAGTGAACTGCCAGGAGAACATTCAGGTATGATCACTCTAGAGCCTCGTGTTGGGAAGCACATTGGCAGTGTTGCAGTATAGGATGGCAGATGCCCTGAATGAAGAAGCAGGTAAAAGCTATGCCAAGTGTCTCCTTCTCTGTCTGTCCATCAGCATCATCTTCTCTGAGCAGGAATGTGCGTAGTGCTTTGTGTTTCTCTTTGGGGAGCCAGGAGATACCTCTGCTGAAAGCTGAGGCTCATGTCTGAGAGTTTGAACCATCAGACATGAAGTCTCTGATGATTTTGCTTTGCCACTGGATGGGGATGACAAATTTGGCCATTGTGGAAACTTCAAAGCAAAGAGCTGGCTGAGGAGGGAGAGCTGCTCCCAGCATTTCCTCCAAAAGCAGGAACTCGCAGTCCCCTGCAGCCCTGGGAAGGCTCACAGTTATTTTAAAAGCCTCTCATGCTCAGCCTCAGGAAGGCTGCTGAAACAGCAAGGACAGGGTGGATTGTGACTGTCATTTGTGGATTGTCAGTGACGCTGCAGACTACAATAGATTTATTTAAAATTTTATCGGCTGTGTTTCCCATTTAAAACTACACAGATTTCCAGGAGAAGGTCAGCTGCTGGCCACCTGCTCCCCAGAGAAACGCTTAAAAGGGCCTTTTCTCCCTTTTAACACCTAAAGCCTTTCAGCATTTAGCAAGGCAAGTGTGGGATCTGTCACCGAGGGCTCCAGGACCTCACTCCCTGCAGACACCGGAGGGTGTTCACGGCATCACAAGCTGCTTGCAGGAGGAGAACTCAAGTCACAGATCACAGGAATTAAAAGACCTCCTGAAGGCTCTTTGGGGAGGACGAGGGGCAGGAACAGAAACTGGGGAGCCTGCCTTTCTGCCCCTTATTCTCAAGCACAGTTACATCACACCCTGTTCACATGGTGCAGTTGATGGCTGTAGATGTAGTGGGAGGGAAGCTTTGGGCAGGGGTGGGATCAGGAGGAGTGAGAGACAGAGAATGGGATGAGATGAAGGCAGATGATTGTGGGTATGGAGTGCAGGGAACCTTAACAGCAAAAGCAGAAGTAGAAACCCCACCAAAAGGGCCATTACAGAAAACACTCGTTTTGCTTAGTTTGGAGAATCCATATATTTTGTTAGAGCACCCTCACGGGACAACCTGCCCAGTGTTTGTAATCTGAAATCCTGTTGTCTAACATTTTTTTGGCTGTTAACATTTTCCAACCTATTGTGTAAATAGCTTCTATTTTAGCATTTTGGCAAACTGCTTCCTGGGAAAAGCTTGATCCCTCCACCACTCCTCCAGGGTCCTATTGTCAGGGGTCTTATTTTTCCTTCCTGTTTCACATGAACGTGCAGAGCTTTGACAATTGCACTTTGTAATCTTGAAATGTGAATGCTTTCCAAGTCTGGAAGGAGTCTCTCAGTTTTTGAGATTGACCTTTGATTCCCAGTGACAGCCAGGATGGATTTCTGCAATTTTTCATGTTGCCCAGGGCCTGACATTGACTAATAGGACTGGATATTCAGCAGGAATGTCAGGAAACCTTCGGTGATGAGATTTATTCAGGCTGTCCATGCATAGTTTCAGAACTGTAGGGCTAAGTTCCTGTTTGGGTGAAGGGAACAGTGTTATAACATGGGTGAACTTAGACCATTGCCCCTGCTTTCATTCCACACCCCTCCAGATCTGTCTGATCAACAGCAAGCAGTCTGTGCTGCTTCAACTGCTGCAGAGAGGACATGCAAAATCCCTTGGTTTTCTGTTGAAGACCAGCAGCAATCCCATTGCATTTATGTTTTGTTTATCTTTCTTAAGAAAACAGTGGATTCTGCTTAGCTTTAATGAAATAGTCCATTGCTGACTGGAAATTACTATCTATAAAAAAATAAAAATGTAGCAAGATGTAGGTCACTGTGTTTGAGAAAGGTTTCTGCAGAGCTTCTGCACTGACTGAATGGGGGACACGTGTGGGAGACAACTCGCAGGAGCCGGGGCACATCTGTAAATGCAATTTTATGTTCTAGTTATGTGTTTTTGGCCCACTGGGGCTGTTACCAGCATCCTTGTGACCTGGTTCTTTTGCCCCTGGGTGCTTGGGAAGACATCAGAGACCGTCACAACTCTGCTGCAGGCACAGATTCTTCAGGGCACCCCAGGGGTTGGCTGTGCCACCGAAAAGGAAGGGTGCCAAGTGCCCATGCCATGCACGGTGGGGGACTCTGCATGGTCCAGCTTTGTCTTGGTGCAGCTTCATGTTTTCCAACAGAGCAGATGGGGGCTGCAGGGAAGAGGAGAGGGACTCTACAGTTAGTCAGAGATCTCTGAAGCTGTCTGCAAATGTAGATACATGGAATAACTAGACCCTCACACGGAGCTTGCCCACAGAGCACTGGTGATGCACTAGGACCTGGTTACATCAGGGTTCCTACTTTAAAATTCTTCATTCGGCTCTCTAGCTGTCCCTGGGTACAACCTCACATGACTGAAACAAAATTGATTTTTAATAGTTGATTCATTCTTTCCTCTCTTCCATGTCTAGGGCAGGGAGAGTGAATGAAACTTTGTTTTTTTCTCCTATTTGCCAGTTAATGTTTTCATTTAACCAGCACTGGTTGCAACTAGGGGAGAGTTTGATTTTTATTTTTATATAAGTGAAGCAGTATGTGAAAACAGTCCTTTTTCATGGTAAGTTTTGTAAAAAGACTATTATTATTTTTTACAAAACACAAATTTTGATCTGGCAGTATTGTTTTCAATCCAGGATTGCTTTGAACCAGCCACTCACCCTCCTTTGCCCTTAAGGGCACCGCAATGGATTTCACAGGAGCTGAAAATCACATTTCCATCAGTTTAAGTGCTCTCAGCAGCCATTAGGGGCCCTAACATGGCTCTTGCTTTGCACAGCAGCCGATGGGATGTGTGAGGTACTTGATTTCTGCCCCCTTTGCATTACTGGCAGGGTAATGGGCTGCAGGATGCTGATCCAGGAGGGAGGATGTCCTGACCTTCTCCTTTCTTTACAAGCTCTGGCACTGGGCATCCTCTTGGCCTGGAGAGCATCCCCACCCCAGGAGCCAGCCTTGGAGGCTCCATAGTCCCTCCAAGGAAGGTCACTACTAAAGGATCAGCAAGGATTTACGTGGGTATTTAAATGCCCCTTTGGGCCCCTGAGATCAGAATCTGACCCTGGTTCAGGCAAAAGGAGAAACAAGCAGCTTCTTCTCCAACATTCAAAGCAATGTGGGAATTTTAAACCGATTTCAAAATAAAGGCATTCAGCTGACAATTCATTTGGGCATAAACAAACAGTCACCAAAGAAAGATCCTCAGAGAAATTTAGCTGCTGAATCCTTGACCTCCAAAGGACCCCTAAATATAGTATTGTATGTGATGTGCCTCTTCTTGTGGGTGAGATATTAAGAGCTTATTTATTTATTAGAAAGTGGTTTACAATGTAAGTAAATTAGTGAGTTCCAAGGCCCTCTCTCAGCTGCCAGATGCTAGGAGGATGTTTATGGCCACTGTAAATAATTTCATAGCTTAATACAAACACATTTTTAGAAATCAAGGGCTGATGACTGCATGTTTATAGTGCGGTTGAGGATTTATCAATTCCACCAGTGTATGAGAAAGAAAACAAACAGTATTTCAGATATTTAAAAAATTCATAAAAAAGAAAAAACCCCAAAGGTATCCTTCATTCACAGTGCTGTGGGCTCAAGTCTGCATTGTCTTGGCTGAGCTCTCCCAAGTCTCATCAAGTCAGTGAGGTCAGGAAATGCTCAGCATCCTTCAGGACCCAGCCCATGCATTCTGGACACTGTGAAGGCTGGCGTTTCAACAGCCCAGACAAGTTTTCCCTGCACTGAATTTGCAGATCAGTTTGCTGCTGCTGAATGACCTTTCCCAAGGTCAGCTTTAAATGACAGAAATCAGATCCTTCCCAGTCAGCAGAGCAGCAAGGTGGAGCAGCACAAGGGATTTGCTTTCTGTTGGGGCTAAAAAGTAATAAGGACTGAGCAGCCCCTCTGGGTGCTGGCAGAAGGGTGTCTCCAGAGGGAAACCTGCTTCCCAGACATAGGACATAGAATGAAAATGGGGCTGGAGGGAATTTCCTTTTCAAGGCATGTGTGCAGCGAGGAATTAGAAATCGGCAAGGTGACGTCAGAGCGTACGTGGGATGCTTGGTAGGATTTTTGTGAAAAGTCTCAGTGCCTTGGGGAGGGATGGGCAGAAATGAAGTATTACAGATGCTTCATTTGAGCTTTAAGTCTATTTTCAGCCTTTGTGTGGATGGCAGTGGAGAGCCTGAAAATATCAGCAGAAGCTGTGGGCTGCTCGTGTCATGGTGCTTGTGGTAGCTGCACGTTCCCGTGCTGTGCTCTCCATAGCAACATATTTTCAATGTAAAACCACAGAACCAGCTGAATAGTTATGAGCATTTACACTCCCATGTGCATGGGGAAAACTGATGATGCTGCTGAGCTGCTGCAAGGCAGAAATGGTCCTTGCTTTAAATTGCAACCTAAGCTGTGCTTTCGGTCCACCGTTGAAATGAAGTTTGATGACGGGAGGTGCTTAGGCACACGAATTCACAGGTGCCTTGGTTTTTTTCTGGGAAAAAGTAACCCTTTTTTAATTACTCAAGAAGTTCTGGGGGCAGGAGAGTGCCCCGAATCTACAACAGGGCAGAGTTAGATGGCTTGACACAATGAGATTTGCCTGGCCTGATGGTGACAGTGCTAACTACAATTAATTTGGGGCAAAATACCTTTTTTGCAGTTTTGAGAAAGCAGTCAATCCCAGTGCAGCACTACCTCAGATCTGGCAGGCTGAGGTTTGGGTGCTCTAATTGCAGCAGTGTCAG
Source organism: Edolisoma coerulescens (assembly GCA_013397115.1). Taxonomy (NCBI): domain Eukaryota; kingdom Metazoa; phylum Chordata; class Aves; order Passeriformes; family Campephagidae; genus Edolisoma; species Edolisoma coerulescens. Next base: position 2,478,243 of record VWZW01000887.1, on the reverse strand, counting down.
TTTTTTGCAGTGAGTGTTTTTGGGCACCATGCTGATCCTTTTCCTTGATGGTGCTGGATTGCCCAGCCTTGAATTCAGCTGCAGGGGCTGCAATCTCCAGCAAAGCAGAGGTGGCTGTGCAGTGCAGGCAGGCAAGGCATGGCCGTGGGCATGGCATCAGGATGGCCAGGGAGGTAAATGGATGGAGCCTGCAGGGCTCAGTGGCTAACCCTGGCCAGGCCTGGTTTCCTTGTTCCTTGAATCATTCTCCCTCTGCCAGTTTCTGGGACCAGCAATAATGTGTGCTGGTAATGGCTCCGAGGTGTTTTGGCAGGTACCACAGTGGCAGAGCATACCCTGAGTGCATGCATAGCTGTTGTCAGAGGAGTTGGCTCCCGGGCTCTGCCTCCAGCTGCCCATGGAGCAGGCGTGCTCAGCAGGATGGCAGACAGGCACAGAGACAGTGACAGCATTTGACACGCCTTTGCTGAATGGCTGGGAGTGCTGGGGATCAAGGCTGCTGACCTGGAAAGCAAGCTAAGATTAAGAAATGTCAAATTTCTGGGGAGAAGAGGGTTTCCCAGAGGGCTGAGAGGTGGAGAAAGAAGACTCTGGAGGTTACTTTGGGATGCCTGATTTCAAATGGACCATGAACCTTGACACAGCACTGGTGCCTCTGGAAAGGGCCACCCTGACACCCAGAGCTGGGACTCACCTCCCAAAACTGAGTTTTGGGGCATGGGCAACTATTGACGGGATGACATGAATGTAGAGGTGACTCCTCCTGGGGGCAGAGCTGAAGGATGATGTCTTCTAATCACAGCCTGGGATTTAGGGAGCACCTGGCAGGGTTAATGTAGCAGTGGGCGGGGTGAGGCAGGCACACGAGCCACACTGTCCCTCTAACTTGCACCCATAGATGCTGCAGCTGTCTGTGCCCCAGCAAAACCACTGTGTGAGCAGCTTCTCCTATGGTTAAAAATTCTGGTAACCCGATAGATGTTTTGTTTGTTGTAGATGTAAAAGTGAACCCAGTAGCTATCCTGTTACTTGTTTCCTTACTAAATTATGTTTGCTTCCTGTTGCTAACCAATATGAATTTTCAAAGTACTGCAAAACTCACTCAGGAAGGATTTGGCGTTGCCCGAGCCTGTGAGAGCACGGGCGACTGCAGCAGCTTCGACAGAGCTGAGTGAAATGCTTCTGGCAGGACGAATCACTGAAATGCAGTGGGTAGCAAAGTTGTCATTTATCACCACTCCTGCAGATTTGGGCCACGGTGGCAGCCCCTGTCCACTTCTGTGCAGACAGGGCAGCTTTTCTGCTGTGGCAGCTCTTCCCGCTGCAAGGCAGCTGGCGAGACAGAGCCGATGTGGCAGAGCCCGCGGGCAGAGCCTGCAGCAGGGGTGACCCTCACCTCTGCCCAGCAGGATGCAGCATCCCAGCTGCACCGTGCTGGCTGCCAGCAAGCCACCAGAGACACTACTTCTGCTCTCAGTGCTGTCACTCTGTCCCCCTCCCAGTAAGTGTGTGGTGTGTTGGGTGTGGGGACAGGGCTGTAGTGGCTTGGAGTCTTTGTAACTCGGGTGTCTCTTGGCCTCCTCCAGCAGTCCTGATGAGCCACATGATTTCTCCATGCCAGTTTAGGGACTAAATGCTGTCCCCATTTCCCCTAGATGCCAGGCCCCATTGGAAGTGGTTGGACTGCCAAGAGCAGCCCATTTTCCTTGTTGGCAGCATGGAGCAGGACCTGCATGTTCAGCACTGTGGCCTAGTGGAGGGAAGGATAATTGGCCAGGAGGGATTTCAGGGACTTCACAGCTCTTCAAAAGGGCTGTTAGCTCCAGGGTGGAGTGTTCAGCTTGGCCTGGAGAAGCTGTGGAACCCATCCCAGCCAGGGCTGTGCCATCCCTGAGCAGCTGCAGTGTAACAGAGCAGCAGGATGTTTGCAAAAATGAGCAGGGATGCAGAGCCCTCACAGTGTTTAATAGGAAGAATAAAAGAGCTGACAGGGCATACAGGCAGCATCTCACCATCTCGCCCTGACCCTCTTCCCTGTGTTTATTGTACCCTCTCACTGTGTTATGTCTAATAAAAGCCATAAGCTCCCCTGGGATGGGACTTCCCATTTTTAACTGTCAGGCACAAGGCACACCTAAGCCACCTTATAAATAATCTTTCTGTGCAGAGGGAAACTTGACCCTGGGACATAAAGGGGTGGCTATGGCAACCTCTGTCTGGGTGCTCTGTGTCTTCTGTGAACACAGAGCAAAGGGGCTGGGGATATGGCTTCTCCTGGGCTGGAGCAGAATGTGCACATCTTCGTGGGGCCCTTTCTGCATGTGCCCATCGACTTCTTCCTGAGCATAAGCCATCTCCATGCCTCGTTGGGATTTCTTCTGGTTTTTTTCCTTTTTCCCCCCCCTTTTGCATACTTTGATATGAAAAAAAGTTACAGAACAGAAGTACAGCCAGCAGTAACCCTTTCTTCTCTTTTTTAGATAGCAGGAGAATTAGACCACATCCTCTGCTTATTCTGCCTTCAGAAATGCTTTTACAGGTTTAGCTATGTGCCTTTCCAGAACTATCCTGTAGTGCGTGGGAATGAGTGCTGATGTGAATTATCCAGCTCTTGCTCTGATGACTGGACTGCATCTGTGCTTGGAAACAAAGACATTTATAAAGTCCTAGTTGTTACAGTACCAGCAACTGTGGGACTGTACTGAGCACAGTGGGGAGAGGTCTTTTTGCTCTAATATCCAGGTCCCAGACAGACCTGGGATCAGTCCCAGATTCCTTTGGCCAAGGCATTACTGGTGTTGGGGATGACATTTCAGTTGATGTAAGCACATCAAACTGCAGTTTTTATTATTATGTATCAGGAGTTTGATAGTTCCCTACAACAGTTCAGAGTAGGTGTAGAAAGGTTCATAATAACATTCTCACCAAATATTGCTTTAAACTTTGATGCTGAAGGAGGCAGAAGCTGAAGAGAAATGAGTCTATTAATGTGATGAGAGATTCGTGAGTTTGGGGGAGTCATCCCTATACTGGTTACCAGATTGGTTAACAGATTGAAACTGGACGAGTGGATGAATGATCTGTGGATGAAGTGGATCCTATGATCTGTGCATTCAAATTATCTTTACTGATAGCCAAGGTGTTGAAGCTTTTCTCTGGGGTAGGTGAGTGAAATTTGTCTTTTGCTTGTTAAGGAGTTGGCTGAAGCTTTGGTAGCAAGATTCAGCTTTTTAGTTCCTTTAGAGCAGGGTATCAAAATAATTTTTAAAGAAATCACAAGCCTAATGAGCATTTGCCATGACAAAATATGTGAAAAATTTGTTGAAGAGATGACCTTTTCAGTTATGTACCTTGGTGGAAGTGGGTCTCCCATGATTTTGTCCAGCAGGGTCAGCTGGAGTGGGGGATTTAGGCTTAGTTTCAGGAAATCTCCTTTGCTGTTCTCTCCACTGGCACAATACAAGGGGACAGATGGAAAGTGGAGTTTAGAGAAGAATTTTTTTGTTGTGTGGAATGTAGTTTTTAAACCTTACCCAGTGCTCCTGGTTTGGGACTGCTGATATGCTTATGTGTACATCCTATTGCCTTCAGTGGGATATAAATACTTGTTTAGAGGAAGTGTATGTTGAAGTGCTGGCCTGATATGGAACATGCCTAAACCCGTACAGAACTTTTCTGAATTGGTGCAGACAGCAGTAATTGTGCTGTTTTAAAACAAGCTCATCAAACAAGGCCGTGATTTACTGCATCCATGCAAAGCTGTGAGAGTGCATCCTGCAGACTCCACCAGCTCTGGAATCGGAGTGGGGTGGATGGGGTGTAATGGCTGCTCTGTCATTTTGTACATATGGAAAATGAGTCAGAAATTTTTTGAGAGCTTCTTCATGCTGGATTATGGGTGGAAATTCTCTAAGACAGAGATATTAAAAGGAATTAAAACAAATAAAATATTCTGGACAAATAGCACTATGTGCATACTTTAAGATATATGTTTGTTGGATCTTTAGATGAGGAACCAGCTTGGAGGAGGAGAGATATTCTGTAAACTTAGTTAGTCATGGTTGAAAAATTGAAATACTTCTGGCAAACTCTAGCTGTTTTCTTTCACTATTTTCAAAATTCTATATTTCAATGTTGAGTCTTGAAATAACATTTTAATCTTGAAAAATCACTGGCAACAGTGATTTCCAAACAAGCCCCAGAAACCAACTGGAGAAGCTCTTGGTCCAGTATTCATTTGCTTTTATAAAAGGGAGTAAGATAAACTGAACACTGCTTCAGGTTAGCCTGAAATACTGTATCTTCACAATTGATTTTTCAGGCAGGATATGAAATATTATGTATTATTACTGCATTTCACAGGCTGCATCTTCACTAGAAAATGTGCTTTTAGCTCTGGCAGGTGAGTTAGCAGCAAAATCGTTTTGATGTCCAGGCAGTTTATCATTTAGCAGTGCTTTTCTGAACCAAACAGGACTGCAGTGAGCTCAGGTTCCTGGGATTCGTAAGGAATTGAGTCTTCCCTCAATGGCATTAAATCAGTTCAATAAGCAATGGTGTTGGGTAAAATTTTGGCCCTTGGAGAGACTCTGACAGGTACAACGAGGTGGTTGTTGGTGGGTTGAGCTCTCCCTCAGCAGCTGTTTGCAAAGCCATCAGTGCTGGCAGGAGCCTGACACTGGGAAATGTGGGGAGAGGCTGCAGAAGGAGCCATCATCTCCATGGCAGCGTGAAGGCACAGGGGTAAATGAAAGCAGTGGAAAAGGATAAATGCAGGAAGGGAGGATGATAAATGGGAAGGAGGCAGAAAGTGCTTGTTTTGAAGAAGATTGCTGTCAGGTGATTCAGGGGGTGAGGGAATGTGTCTGATGCAGCTTGGAAATTGGCTGTGAGTGCTGAGATGCTATGGAAACGTTTGCACAGTAACATAAGGCTTGGAAGCAGGGTTGTGGGAGGGCCTATAGCAATCTGCAGCAGAGTACAGGGAGGTAAAGTTGGGGGGTTAACACTGCATGCAATTGTGAACTTACCTGAATAGGTGAGGTAAGTGGCTCAAAATTCCTAGGAGGAAAGGAGGGCAAAAGGGATGATAGTGCCAGGAGTAAGCAACAGAGTCACTGGCTATGAGAAGACAACTCTATAAAGTTATTAGACAATAAGGACTTGCAATTATTGCCCTAATTTCCCATGAAGGAGGTAAAAAAAACCCCAACAAACCAGAACTTTTCTACAGAGAAATTTACATCTTAAAGATCAGGAAACATCAGATAAAGTGACAATTGACAGTCTCCTGGGAGAATTAAGTCTGTTACAGCTAATTAAAACAAGTAAAAAAGGCTTTCCAGCTGTAGGAAGAATGAAAGGAAGTGGAAAGAAAAGGTGGGTCACCCTACAGAGAGAGGCAGGGCTGAGATTAAAATAATATTGGTATAGTCCTAAAAGTGATGATTGTTTTGCTGTGGTTTCCAAGAGTGATAATAATAAATGATCATGGAGTCTAGGAGGCCTGGGGCAATGAAGGTGAAAATCATTGATTGGGGTGGGAGTAAACTTCAGAGACTTCCTATGTGAGTGGGAGATGGATTAAGGAGTGAATTACAGGATTTAGGTTGTCTCCACAAAACCCAGGGCACATGGTTTCTGCTCAAACCATACTTCCCTGATGTTAAGGGGAGTTAGAAAACCCATGAACACAATAAAGGGAGTCAGACCAGGAGGGGCCAATATCCAGAGGTGGCTGTGGCAGTGGATAGGCACATCTTCAATCTGAAGGATGTTTGTCAGTCTTCAAAACTGCTGGCTGGGGAGGATGAATTTAACCCGAATGAAAGGCCTGAATGAAGCCCAAAATGTGTTGTTTGTAACACAGATGTTGCCAATACCCTGCAGACTCTCTCTGAGCATCAGCTTTTGTGGAAAAGAAAAAAATGCATAACTATAACACACATATGGAAGTTTGTTCTTCGTAGCCTACTGTCAGACTCTTTCAGAACATTCATATTTTCTAAGGAGAACAGTAATTTATTTCAATTTTATGAGGCTAGTATGCTCTTTGTGCTGTTTCACATGTGCAAATCAATTTGACATGCTTACAGATGTTAGGTAGAATTGCATGAATATTTGTTATAATCTGGACTGGTTCAGAGCACTTTATTAGATAATACATGCCCCAAAACTACAATTTATCAGTCCATGTATTAGACTGTATGCTTTCATTCCTTAGATTTTATTGAAGAATATGCAGATGATCAATTCAATTACTAAGCTGGCCTGGGAACTGCAGTTACTCACTCTGGCTTAAAAACAGCTGCAATTCTCTAAAGCTCAGGGATTTTTATTTTCCCTTTCTGAATATTTCAACTCAGAAACTGGCAGCACATGAGTGTTCACATCCTTTTAGAATCCAGATTCATTTGTTTGTTTTTTTCTGATTTGTTTTGCTATGATATTTTGTCTGTACTATTGGTACAACATTGACAACCCATGACAAGGAATCTGTGATGGTCACAGCAAACCAAGGGTGCATATTTGCATTCTTAGAAAAGTGCTCTGAACAGATCCCAAGGGTTTTCCTGAGATTCATTTGGCAGGACACCAGCTGCCTGATGGTATAAAAACACCATTCCCTCAAAGCAGGATTTGGTGCTAAATGGCCACAGGAAACCACCAGATCTACACAATGAATTTATCAAACACCTAGCAGTTGGTAACAACTAAAAGACTAGGCTTATTCTCTTCCATCCCATGTTTTATCACCTCTCCAAAACTGAGTCATGCAAACCAAATAGTTTTAGTGCTCAATCTCTCCCAAAATGCCTGTAAAGAAATGCTGATTTTTATCCAAGCAAATGCAAACACAAAGCAAAGATGAGTCCAGGGAGATGAACTTCAGCACTGTTGATTTCCACTCATTTCTGTAAAAGTGGCAGATGTTTGTAGCCTTGCAATTGGTTCCACAGGGTCAGTGAACTGCTTTCTCTTGTAAAACAGCTTTAAAATCTGGTGACAATTCTTAGTGTAAATACAAATTATTTCTCCCACAGAAGAACTTCGGCTTTGGACTCTTTGTAACCCTTGGCTTGAGCTTAGACTTCTGCCACTTGGTTATTGTAGAAATTCTCTCAAATGCTTCCATCGATATTGGAAAAAACATCTGAATATCTTGTCAGAAAGCTGATAAGGACTGTGTTGGTCACAGGCAAACAAATGGACTCAGGTGATTTAAATATCTGCCACTCCTGCAACGAAAATGGCTGATATGAAATACCAGGCAATTGCCTTTCAGGTTGCAGTGGGCAGGAAGCCAATATTTGCTCATAGCAGTAACTCCTGCTTTAACAACGTCGATGCACAGGAAATGCGTGCTTGCTCTCCACTGACTGTACGGTGATGCCAAATCGGTGTGTGGGGAAGGAGAAATTCTGGAACAGTGGTTTCCGTGGTGGCCACTGGGATCTGTAGTGGATGAGGAGTCCTGAGTAGGTTGAGTTTTGAGGTGAGAAGAACAACCTGCACACAGAAGCAGGAGAGCAGCAGGTAGAGCATAACGCTTTGATGAAGAATTAGGAAATGAGAGTTGTACCATGGAAAATGGAGTGGTTTTGTTGTACACTGAGCTAAACCCTGAGGGGCTTCACTTAAGTGCTCTGCCAGAGGAGCCAGCTGTCCCCTTGGACTGCTCAATCCATCCCACAGTTTCCAGTCTATAAAATAAGAACATTAATTCTTCCTGCCTGCCACTCACCTTTTATATATCCTTTCTGTTTACATGGTGAGGAGTGTCTTCTGCTGCAGAGCCCGGCAGCTGGGTTCCGATCTCAGATGCAGTTTGCACCAGAGCACTCCATTTGAAATGGGATATGGATACTGTCAATGAAGTAGTGAAATGCACATAGCAAGATACTGTTTAAGTAGGTATTAACTGATGTCCTTGATTTGATGTGGGTGTTTTCAAGAAGGGATGGTTGATCAGAGGCAATAACTCAGGCAGTTTGATTTCTCAGTTGTTTATAAAGAGAAATGTACTTTGTAGAAGTGAATTCCTAAGTATACGGCAAAAGAGGTTTTTAGTCTGAATCATTCCTTTGAGGGATTTTAAACATTTGCCTCCCACATGCTACAATAATGCTCTGAAAGTGGTTTCATTGTATGGTCCGAGAAGCTGCGTTCTGGCGCCTGATGGTTTATGAGAAATAAACACAATGGAGGGGTCTCGGGTTATATAAATTCACAATTTAACAGTACAAGCAGTAAGGGGAGAACCTGTGTGCAGCATCAGAGCAGAAGGATCTGTCCAGGAGCGTGGTTCTCTGCAGCATTATGCTGAGCGTGGCAGATCCCAGTCTCCTCTCCGGACCTCACATGGAGAGTAAGAGTTTGCAGAAAAACAAATAGTTTTACAAGTATCTCCTCAGACACATGGCCAGCAGGAAAAAGCTTTTTGGACATGCTCTGTGAGTGGAGCTTTACCTCTTAATGACTGTGAGCAGGCCCTCAGATTCCCCACTTCTCAGTTTTTCTCCTGTGTTTATTTTAAGTAAGGATGATTTTTACTCTGCTGCTTGCATAGTTCCTCCTGCTACAATAAAGCAGTTAGGACACACATGGCAGAGACTGAGGGAGCCTAGAGCAAAGCATCCCACGGTGATGAGGATGTCTTTACACCACGAGTACAGCAGCCTGCATGAAAACCTGCTTCCAGTCACCCATTAATTTGGGTGGATTTTGAACCCAGGGCTACACAACGGTCCTTCTCTTCCCAGATGCAGTCACAGATGCTTTTCTTCTTTCCACTGGAGGTGATGCTGTGGGCTGGGTGCCATACACACATCAGGCAAGCTGGCAACCAAACCAGGAGTTTGAGCACAGGTATTACTCCTTGCCACCAGGTGCAGTGATCTCCATCCTTACTTTAGGAGGGATAAATGAAAATGTAAGTTGTTTCCATTTTACCGTATTTTCAACCCTCAGTCACCTTAAAGTAGATAATAAGTTGAGCTATAAACAACATACAGAAGTTGTTCTGGCTACTTCTGCACTGAAGCGTGGCAGTCCCCCAGCAGTGCACATCAGCTGTCCTCCCTGGGTAACTCCCTGTGGCAGGTAGAGCTGATGGTGGGAAAAAGAACCTTCATCTGCACTCCTGAGTGGGAATGGAGGCACTCCAGAATGGTGGGAATAATACAGTATACATCCTTTTGCAGATGCAGGTTTACACAGAGTATTCTTGTAGGGCCCACTGACTTCGATGTGTCTTTTGGTAGCTTAGCACCCCTGAGGTTCCTTGGTCACAGAAATTATACCATGAGCACCAGTACTCACTGAAAAGACCATTACCTAGTGAAGTGAGGCATTAAGAGAAGAAAATTGCTCTTGTGAAAAAGTAAAGTAAAGAACAGAAGGAAGGAAAAGCCATGAGTCTTTGCACAGAAAGGGACTTCTGGCCTTACCAATTTTTTACTCTTGGCTTAGTAACTGAGGACAGAAATGTTCTCCAGATGCAAGGAATCACTAGGCAGTTCCTTGACTGCTCAGCATTTCTCTCTCCTGAGAGGGAGGATCATTAGAAATTTTCTTAGATTCTCACAGAATGGTTTGATTCCCCAAATTATAAGTTATTTTTTGTAGTAGTCTCAAAGTTGGTTTATTTATAGTAGGTGTTCCATAGCTCATTCTGGAGACTGGTTGCAGACCTCATACTCTGAAGAATCACAATTAATGGAAGTCATAGGATTGCACCAGTCTCAGGAAACTGATCAGGCGGAGATCTGTGTCCCTTGAGCTGCATTTAAACATGGACTGTCTGAGTTTCCAGTGTGCGTGTGTGTCCATGCAGAGTTTGTTCTGCTGTCTTAGATCCTTTACAGGTGTATGAATACTGGCTGCTCATGACCTTGGAAAGTCAAGCCTTCAGGCAGCAACAGACAGTACTGAAAAAGAAAAAGAGAAGGGAAATGATGATTTGACAGTCTGACAACAACACATCCCCTTCGGGCTTGTGTGGGGCTGAGATGAGCTGTGCATGCTGGTGGTTAGAAATGTTTTTTGTGTTTGGATGGGCTTGCAGCTGTATTCAATGTGCATGTATGTGATCTCTGTAATAAATATGTATTCTACATATTAACATGTTTAAGGAAATAAATTTTTTTGAGAAGACAACATTTGGCAGTGGTTCAAAAGAAAGGTGGTAGTGAAATACTTCTGATCTGAGTGCAGTGATTACAGCTGCATCTGTCTGCTCACCAGCTCCTTGTAAAAGCTGTTTAAAAGCGCAGTTGCATTGAGCCTGCACAAAGTGTGAAGCTCGTCCATGCTCTCCAAGCAGGAAAATGGAAAGCTTTGAAGCCTCTGGTCTGCGGAAGATACTTCAAATTATTTTTCTGTGTAAGGAATCACCTGCTGAGAATCTAAATTTTGCAGATGAACCCCACTAAAGAGGAGAAAACAGAAGGCGGCTGAACTGCTCAAGTGCCCTTCACTTCTACTTAGATAAATTAATTACCTCCTTACTTTTTTTCTTAAACAAAGCTAGAAGAAGACACAAAGGCATTTGTGAAGTTAGGCATCCTGTAAATTCAGTGTCTAAGATTCTCCAACTGAGGAGCAGAAAATCTGTATTTAGTAGAAATCCTTTCCACTTTGGCTGTGTCTGTGCTGCTACCAGAAACTTTAAGTCTCAAAACCCAGAAATAACATTGTAACTGCACTGATGCAGAGCTCAGCAAAGCCTCTCTGGAAAGCTGCTCAGGCAGCCAGCTCCACTGAGCTGCCATGGTCCAGGCCAGCTTGCTGGTGGTGTCCCAGCCCCTGGCTTAGCGCTTGCTCTGGTGGCTTGGGGACAGCTGTGGTCTTCACTCACAAGTCCATCTGTTCTCACCCAAGGAGATCTCTCATCAATTGACTTTTCCCAAAGAAGCACCGCCAACTGTCTTATACAAGAAATTTTATAACCTTGGATGTTTAATGAGGAGATGAATGATTTCTAAATTCTTCAGGCTGAAGCCAGGTGGTCCTTGGTAATGGGCTGTTGGACTCGTTTTGTGTCGAACAGTCTGGTCACATGAAGTCATTCAGTCTTTTTGATGTGTCCCCCAGATTTGTTTCCATAAATATAAATGCTCCTGAACAAAGGAGTCTCTCCTTTGTAGGCATTAAAGATCACTTGTAAATGTTTTGCAGGGGTAGGGCTGTGTTATGGGCCACTCCAGCATGAAGAGCTTCGTCTGTATTCCACATGACTAGCTTGGTCTGTGTTTAAAAAGTGAGAACTGAAGCTTTAGAGGAAGAAAACAACTAATTCCTGGGCATCTTCTTCTGAGAGAAAGTGGTCGAAGTCACCTCATTTGTTCCACATTTCACCAGAACTGTTCTTTCAAAACCCTTGGCCATTATCAGTTATTCTGGGTAAATGGCATTCCACATTTCTTCCAACCTACCTACTACCCCAGAAGAAGAATCCCACTTCTGTTTTGATTTATATTCGATGGGATTTTTTTTCCTTTGGCTGGATATTTTGTGATGCAGGCCAGCATCTCTTAGAGACTCGTCTCTAAATTTTCACAAACACACTTCAGAAGCCAGTAAACTGCAATCCTTTCTTCCATGGGTATTTGCAAACATTAATGAACTAAGTCTCACAGTTGCTTCTATATGCTAGAGACATCTTATTCCTTAGGTGGCCATGCATCTGAGGGATTTAAGTAAAACAGTTGGATATGTAACCCTGGTTTGCTGTCACTGCCGTGTGTCTTGTCTGCAGAACTCCATCTCTCTTAACCTCTTTTCAGATGGAAAATGATATTCTGTCCAGCAGCCAAAGGGAAATGCAAGCATCCTGGTGGAAAACAAGCTGTTTCAAAACCCTGGCTGCAAGCTACCCACACATCACAGTTGTCAGCCAGGCTGCACATGCATAGTTACAGGGAATAAAATAGAGAGGACCTTCTGTTCCTATTCAGAAAGGTCTCTATCCATTCACCTACACAAAAGGATCGTCATCAGCTGCCAGTATTAATTTGTTCTCCTGTGTAGGTTTCCGGCTAAAGGAGGGTAAAATAAGTCCAATGCTATCCAGCAGGAGCACTTGGAATGCAAATGCTAGCCCATACATTTCAAAGCATTAATGCGACCCACTTCTCGATTACTTGGGGTAATTTCTGATTTTATTTATTCCTCCTTTTCTTCAATTAACTTCTGGGAAGAGAGGCTGAAATATCAGTATGCAGAAAATCAAATATGGGAAACAAAGCCCATTTTTATTTTGAGACTCTGCTTCCCTTGTAATAGCAGTTTATTTAAAGAGGAGCCTGGAATAATCCAGTTTAAGCAAAGCAAAGAGCTCTACTGAAGCCAAACCTTGTGTGGGTGTGCTCTTGTCAGGGCTCCCAGATGAGGAGGACAGGAAAGGCTGTTAGTCAGACCTCAGATATTGCAGGAGATGTTGGTTACTCAGTAGCTGGCATTATTCCTTGGCATACCAGTCCAGAGCTACTACTCTGGTGTACTGGGAGAGAGTACATCCCATCGAGAAAATCCTCAGATAACCTGATGTCCTGTTCTTTTGTTGTCATAAAGAAAATCCTGAGAATATGTGGCTGGAAGAGGTGTCCACTGCATGTGCTTTAGAGACAACTTTGCCTCTTCCTCTTGTTCCACCTTGTGCTGTGTTTGCAGCACGTCCCACGCTGGGGTCTGGTGTGTTCCTTTGTGTTGTATGGGGTGGTGTCACCTCCTAGTATTTAGACCTGAGCTCAAAGCCACGACAGCCTTCAGTCCGTTTGGGTCATAGCTTCTTACACCATCCCAAGAGTTTCCCACATACTCAATTTTCACACAGTGAATGGTCTCCTCATGCTACAGGCTTCTCAGAGTTCAGAAAGTTGGACATAAGAAAAAATTTTTGCAGTATCTCAGCTTTCTTTACAATTTTTTTAATGAAGGTTTTTTTCTCAGGATATTGTTCTTTAAAATTTCTAAGACAACAGCACAGCTAAGGAGGTATTAAATATAAGTAGTTTCAGCATTAAAGATGGGACTATGTTCCTCAGAAAAAGAATCAAATAAATTGATTAGTTCTTGAAGCAGCTGGTGATACTAACAAAGAGGATAAGGTGCAATTTTATTTCCACTGGTGGATTTGAATGTCTGAGCATCATCTTTCTTAGTTGTATATCTGGAGATTTGAATTTTAATTATTTGGCTTGGAAATAATAAATGATTGTATTATATTTCTAAAACCCTGCATATTCTCAAATTCTGCACTGTAAAATTCATATCTGTACTGCTGTGCAGTGAGCACCAGAACACTAATGATTAGTTATAGACAGGAATATTAATTAAATTTCATATGGTGATAAATAATATAGAACTGAACATAGCAATTTCTTTTAAAAAAGAAGTGTAGCTATTTATTTCATAAATATCTGTGAGTATTACCGTGGACAATAAAGAGGGCATAAGAACTTGGAGCCTGTATTGATTGGTGTGTTCAGGGTGTATTTCAGATATTTATTCTCTGCTTCCCCTCTCCAAGGAGAGCCTCCCTTGGGCAATTCTGGCCATCGATTTTGAGTCTGCCTCCTCAGAAGCTGGAAATGTTGTTACTGATGGGGAAAGTACAAGAACAGCAATTGATTGCAAATACATTTTATGATACTCTGCTCCCATATTTCAAAGGGGAAAATTTATTAATGGCGGCAACAGGTCTCTGATTTTCCCTTTTAAACATATCGAGCAAGCCTGTATTTTTTCAAGCTCCTGGACGTTTTCATTTTCTCTGAAAGTGACCCCTTTTTTTTGTTTTCTTTCTCCCCACAGACAGTGAAATCATCCCTCCCGACTGCCTGCGGCCGCGCTCCTTCACAGCCATCCGCCGGCCCTCGCTGCGGCGGGACACAGAGGACACGCGCCTCTCGGTCAGCCTGTGTGACCTCAACCTGCAGGAGGACACCTTCCACGTGACGGCCACCACCTGCCCCATCCCGCAGAACTCCCTCAACTCCCAGCACTCCCACCTCCTTCCGTCCCAGCTGGAGAGCGACCTCCGCTTCCATCACCTCCGGGGACCCCACGTCAAAATCCTCGATGACCAAACCGTGGCCCGCCTGGAGCACGCCCGGGAGGAGAGGACTTTGGTTTTCACCAGCAGACCCCTTCGGATCAACGAAACCATTTTCGTCAAAATCAACAAGTCCAATGCTGTGCGCACAGGGACGCTGTCCTACGGGGTGACGTCCTGCGACCCCGGCACCCTGCGCCCCAGTGACCTCCCCTATAACCCCGAATCCCTGGTTGACCGAAAGGAGTTCTGGGCCATCTGCCGAGTGGTGGTGCCCCTCCAGAGTGGAGACATCCTGGGATTTATGGTGAATTCAGACGGTGAGCTGCACTTGAGTCACAACGGTGCCGGCATTGGCATGCAGGTCTGCGCGGACTGTTCCCAGCCCCTCTGGATGTTCTTCGTTTTACACGGCGCCATCATGCAAATTCGATTGCTGGGTATGTTGGACCCCCTTTTTCCAAACCTTGTGCACAGGAAAGCAAGGGGGGGATACATCATGGGAGATGGAGTGAATGGCTCCCTCCCTGCTCTAGGATGAGGTACAAATTTTGGTTTTATAAAAAGAAAAAAATATGCAAAGGCACAAACATAGCATATGGGTATGAGTTACAGGACTTAACCTCCTTGCACTTCTGTAACACCCTTCACGTGATGGTCTCAACGCTCTTTCCAGATAATGAATTAAGCCTCAGGGTCCTCCATTAAAGCACAGATGAGTCATCACTGACCTAGGAGAAGCAAGGAAAGCAGAGGAGAGGTGCTTTGGGCTGAGCTAATGTAAGGCATAGCCAGCAGGAGAAAAGTGATCTGGTGCCCTTTTCTGTGTGCTGATATCTGGGATGACAGACTCCCATAAGAGTGGTGCCCTTGCTTTCCCCAGACTTGTGTGTGAGAGGCAGGCCAGCAAGCAGAGAGGAAACGCAGTGGTGCACAGAGCGTGGCACCGACCATCTCAACAGGAGAAAGTTTTCCTTGTCCTCCAGCCCTGTTTAAGGCAGCGTAGCTCACACAGGTTGACAGACCTCTGAAGAGCTGGCCTCTTGGTATTTTTGCTGGTTTTTGGGCTCTGTTAGCTCACATACTTTATTGAAATGCTGCAAGTCATGGTTCAAAGGTGTGGAGGGAAAAGCTTTGAAATAACATTTCTCAGGATCAGATTTTTTGTGTGTGTATATTAGACCACTGGGATGTGTTTGATCATCAGTTTTTACCATATCATAGTTCTGCTGGTGTTGGTGTCAGATAGTGAAAGATGGATTCTGAGAACATGATGTAATTCCTGGTACCCCTCTAAATGAAGATGATTTTAAAATGCTCCTTTCTGTTTATACTGTTACATAACTTATATTTCATTTTGCTTCAAATCCTCCTCGTACCTAACAGTGAAAAAAAACCCCAACAACCTCCCTCCCCATCAAACTCAAAAGCTAACCAACCCTCCTATTTTTAGGCTTTATAGACAGTCTTTAAAGATAAATTGTGGTGAGCACACACACACATCTGTCTGCAGGGTCCAGTTCACCTTAATCACAGTTTGAAATGCCTTGTATAATTTGTTTGAAGTTGACCACAGGCCTATGCTGTGAGTGTTTTGTGGCTGTTAAAGGCTCACAGATGACAAATGTAATACTGCAATTTATTTCTAGGAGCCCGAGACTCAATCCCTGCTAATTCAGCCTGATTACATTTGTTGTGAGTACTGTACATAATCCATGGTTAGTTAGCTCTGCTCTCCTCCAACCTGTCATTGTGATAATGGTAGGTGAAGTCAAACAGAGCCCAGTAAAGCAGGAGATTAAATGCTCCTGTGTACGTTAGAAGGAAAACATACTTAGGTCATTGAGCTGCTGGTAAAACTAAATCATCGACCAGTGCTTCCTTTCATATGAGATCACTAATTGTGGCAGTTTGGCACAGAGCAAAGAGCCTGTTTGCAATGAGCTCTGAAACAGGGCAGCAAGGATGTGTCTCCCCAGAGGGACAGAATCACATCCTCATACTGAATTCGACAGAGCAGGGACATGAACACAGACCTCCTGTGTCCTGGGTAAACCTCCTGCTGTGCATGCCCTGCCTATGTCCTCCCTGCCTGATCACAAGTTCAGCCCAAACCAGTACATCCCCAGTGCATGTTTTAGATAAATCTACTTTTGGATGCATGAAATGAAAAGTGCAGAGTTGGAAAACCCCTCACTTCTTGTGTTTGTGACTACATGACAGACTTTTCTGGCCTTGGTCACTGGAAAAGAACCTGAAAATGAGCTTTTGTTCTTAAGTGACATGTGAGTGAAAAGAGCTGGACTTGCTGACCTCGCCTCTCTCAAGGAAAGAGTAGGACCCTGCTGAGTGTACAGCTTTATCCACATCAGCTTGGGCAGCAAGCTGCTGTCTCCAAGTTAAATGCTATGAAATTGGAGCTTGCCTCTAATTTTTAACAGGTATTAAAATACAAATAGAGCTTTTCATACCTATATTTCCAGTGTAACAATGCTGGGAGCAGTACAGTCCCAGTATCAGTGCAGTATCAGTGTAGTGCAACTGCCCAGAGAAAAGCACTGATGCTGTCCCACCTGCATCTCTGCAACTGCAGTAATTACATGGATCAGCAATATCCTGACAGAAGGCAAAGAAAATAATGAACTCCCATCTCTAACTATTGCAATTTTATTAGGGAGGTGACGTGCACTGTTTGCACTGCAGTGGAACAGATTTTGGTGCTTGCCATAATATCTGTCATTATAATACTAGAAAATGTAAGAAGAATGTAGAGTGTTCATCTTTCTGATGACAAGCTCCATCTTCAGAATGCAAACAAGAGTAATTTTATGAGATCTTTCTTTTGCAGTTTGAGCTTTATATCACAGCAGAAGACATTTATAGTCGTCTTTTTCTAGTTTTAATAGAAAAAGTGAAGTTACATATCCTTGAAAGAAATGAGATACAAATACTGCAAAAGGCATAATTGTACCAAACCCATCCTAAATAGCAGATGTCATTCTACTTCTGGGGCACACCATTCTGAGATTAACCAAAGCAGCGTTACACAGTGTTAAGGGAACATCAGCACCACAGCTGACTATAAAATGAAATTAAAGTCTCTGGGTTTGCTTCTTCTGCAGCTTTTAAGTTTTGTTTGGAGAATGGACAGCCACTCTTGCACCTAGACAAGGTTTATTTTTGACTCAGAGAACAAGATGACTCCAGGTATTGATCACTGGATACGTATTTCATGCCTGGAGTTTATTTATTTGGTCCTGATGCAGAGCAGGAGCAAGCTCAGGTCTCTGCTGGCTTGTGACTTTGCCATAGAAGCTGACATTTGTTGACTGCAGTTATTCCACAGCGCTGTGGATACAACATTTATTTCCTAATATCAGGGGAGACCATCCCAACCCAGGCTGGCGATCTTACAGGACTCTGTAGGAGAGGAGGGCAGTGTGGGGTTCACAGGATAGTAAAGAATTCTGACTTCTGTTTTCCTCTTATCAATTTGGCATCATGTACTGGCAATATATTTGCTGTAGGAGAAATAAAACAGCCAAAAATAAAGATGAGGTTGGAAACACTATTATTCTTCATGCCATCCCAGCAAAAGTAAAATAAATAGAACCCAAGCCCCACTATAATGTAGTGAGAGGCCACAGTCATCTGTAGGGGAGGCAGAAGAATGTCAATTTGTTTCAAAGAAAAGTTTAAAAGGCAACTTGACCACATGGAGGAAAGATAAATGAAAAAGAAGGGCACTTTAATGTGGCAGATAACAGCATAAAGAATATCAAGCTGCTGGGAAATGAAGGGACACAAATTTAAATTAAACATAAATGAGGGTAATTAACTATGGGAACCAGCTATTGAGGGAGGCAATAGATCTTTTTTTGTCAGGGAAGCCCTTCTAAATATTTTATATGTTAAGTGCTGGTCTTAATTTAGAAATTCTGGGGATTGTGCACATAAAAACAACCAAACAGAAACCCAGATCATTAGGCATGTAGAAATGAAACAGTATATTGGTTTTTTTGTGTATCCTTTAGGAATTTTTGTGTATCCTTTGTGTATCCTTTAGGAATTTCATTAGTTCAGGCTTGGGTTGGTTTTTTTCAGGCATCATTCCTGTATAGTCAACAAAACCAGCCTATTAAATTTGATTTACTGCTCTCAGCTTTTGCTGGTAAGCATTTCAGCTCACACACAGTTTTATTGACAGCTCTGAAAGGTTGAAATGAGCCAGTCTGGATACAATGGTCTGGTTTTGGTCAGGTTTTGGTGGTGTAATTCATTTATGAAGTTAAATTGATTGACCCCATAAGGTTTCAAAATGTATGACTCATGTCTGGAGAAGCTATCACAGCAATAAGTTTATATATTTAGTGTTTGAGGATCCAAATGGTTGGGGATATTCTTTCATTTTCTTGTGTTTCAGAGTTGAATTGCCAGCAAGTAAAACATCTTCCTTCATCTCCTTTTTAGTTTTTTTGGGGGGTTGGTTTTGGTTTTTTTTGTGGTTTCCCTTGCAAATTTCATCCTTTCCAATAATATTGAAGCTTTCTTTTGAGCAATGAAATAACATGTTCCATCAACAGTCACACTAATGAAGCCAAGTTGCCAACTTATCTGTGTCCTTTCTTTCCATGCACTTCAATAACTCCAGCCCCACCAGAACAGCTGCACAATATAGCAGCTCTCTGGATGTCTCCTAATGTTGGCCAAGAGCCAGCCCTAGGCCTGAAAAAAACAACCCAAGAGCCAGCATTTGGTGTGGGTAAGTCTGAATTCACATCCATGCTGGATAAATGCAGTACGTGGGATACCTTCCCACCTCCTTTACCATGGGCATGAGTTGGGGCTCCTGCTTAGCTGCCCATTGAAAAATATTTAGATATCAATTGTTGCTGAGGTTTGCATCCTTCTTTCAGACTTCCTTGAAACTGGACAATGTGTGCAAAACTCAGGGGGTGAGGAAGAAAGATCTGACATGGGACTTGCAGAAAAAACAACTCTGTGTCCTCAGTTCCTCGGGATTTCTGACAACAGCAGTGGGCAATGGACCAAATTGGAAATTAGTTCAGCAGAGTACTGTGGGACACAATTTGCTGGCAAAGGGCTCTTTAAATCTACAGTGAAATTTGATCTGAAGTGGCCTCAGTGCCAGTCTGAAGGACTGCCAGCTGCAGTCGGCCCCAGTGACAGGCAGGCTTAGAGCTGTGCCCCTAATGACTCTTACTGGTGGTTAAGCTTAGCAGCCCTGGTATTGCTGCCCTTGTTGAAATAGCCCTTTTCCTGGGGCTGACTGGAAGGGCTTGAAACTTCATGGATGAACAGTGTCTTGCTTGGGTGTCAGAGAGCAATGGTTTACCAGGGGGAATCACTTTGTCTCCTTCTGTGATGTTCATCATGCTGCCCTCTCTGGTTTTCCTTGACTTTTGCTCCATCTGAGGTGAGTGACCAGCTCACCAGAGACCACTAATAATTCTCAGGCCACTGGAGACTGCCCTCTTCTTTCTAAACAGTATTTTTCCTCTGTCCCAGAATCCCTCACTTTTCTTGCTGATACAGTTCCTCCGACTACTGTCTCCAGTTTATCCCCAGGGGAGACCTTCTCTTTTCCGTTGTCTCTGCTGTAGCACCTGTATGGCCTGATCCTCCTAAAAATCTGTCGGACTTCCTGGGAGATGATCCCATCTTACCTTGTCTTTCCAGGCTTTTGTCCACTCCTATGTAAAGAAGTTTTCTACCCTGTGATTGCTCCTTGACTGTCTCAGGACTCCAAATCCCATGGCAGAGATTCTGTCCCTTCCAAAAAGCTCCTCCTCTCTGGGTGCACTTAGATGCCTACTTTGCACGTGCCATTACTGCAGTGAGCACACAAAATATTTAAATGGTAATTGGTACCTGCAGTTGTTGTACACACTGCCCATAGCACAGACTGCAGGTAAGTTTGTAGAAGAGTATCTCACACAGGTGAGTAGCATCCAGGATCTTGGTTCCCAAGCTCTGAGTTTATAAGCCTGTCCTGTTTGAGAGAAGATAGTTCTTTGCAGTAGCAAATCACACCCTCTCATCTCTGATCTCACAGGTGGCCAGTACATTACCCATTTGGAATTTTCATCCTTCTCCACCTTGGTTCATTCCAGTGATGTGGAAATTGTTGAGTTAAACACAGCATTAAGAGAAGCCTGATAAATGCCTAAACATTGTTGCACAGAAATGCACATTATGAATCTCTAACAGACTTTCAGTTAGATATGCCCCAGAGTTCTATCTTCCATGTTTTGATTTGTATGGAAAATGGCCTAATTTAAGCTGATTGGGATCTAACAGGCCCATGTTGTGTGTTATTTAACAGCTTGGAATTCCTATGCACTGCAGGGTACAGGGTATTTTATGGTGTTAGAGACTAGGGGGAGGAAGGAGAGTTAATGTTCTGTGCCTCTTGGAAGGCAATCCACTTGTATTAATTGATGCCTCATCATAAACCCTCCTATCATGTATGGGTTTGCTTTCATTCTGAGTGAAGTACACATTACTGATGGTACGTTGAAATAACTGCCAAGAGCAATACAGCATCCTTAACTGCTGGGCTTGATTCTAGCACTGCACAGGGCTCTCCATTCACCTCCTGTTTTATATTCATTGCTTCAAAGGAGAGTTAGCACAAAGAGAAGCTGCTGCGTAAGAGAGGACGAGTTATAACTTGGGCCTTGGAAAACTGGAGAGGTGGATGCAATCGAATGCTTGGCTTGCCTGTGGTCAGTGCCAGCAGTGTCAGTGTTAATACCTCCCGTGGCACCTTTCTACCATACACTGAAGGTCTCATCACACACGACACATAATTAACCTGCACCTGCCACAGCTGGGCAGTGACATCAGCCTGTGTTCCGAGGTATGAGTTGGTATCTGGGTAAAGGTTGGATAAAGCAAACACACCTCCTCCAGCAACAGCCACAGGGCTCCCAAATGTCTTGGCCTCTGCACATTCTCTTTTGACAAGAGCAGGAACTATTATCATCGTTAGTATAAGAAACAACTACTGGCTGCAGTGAGACTTTCATAGTAAGTTAGCTATAGATCTCCCTTATCTCATAACACCTTTGCCTTCCTACAGTAAATATACAGGATATGGCATCCCATACCAGCCTCTTTGCCTTGCAACTTGTCTGTCAGGACAGATAAAATCTGCCTACTCTTTGAACTAACACTGGTGTGAGTTAGTTATTCTGGCTACTGTGAGAGTCACATTGCAGAATAAACTCTTTCTTTGCTTCTTTCTCAGATCCCTTTGCAGTGCCCATGGAAATCCAGAGAGTGCTGGCCAAGAAAAGTGAAAGTATTTGTTTCCTGTATGCATCTACCACCCTGTTTATACCTGTCCCTCCTGGAAAAGCACAGAGCTTGGTGGTGCTGGGTTAGGCAGCAATTTTCCTTTTGCTCACAGAACTATCTTTGCTGTGGTCTCCCAAATACCCTTGATTTGTTTTTCTTAAACAAGATGAAAGCTCCCACTCATTTTTTGTGGTTTCAGCTACTTAATCCAGGCTTCTTTTTTCACCTCTTCTTGGTGTAAGTATCTGCCTGGGTGCTTTGTTGCTCTAGTATTTCTCAGGTTGTGAGGTAGAGCTCCAACTCTATGACTCTTTCACTTCAGTTCAGCCAGACCTTTATTGCATGGTGTCCATGCCCTCAGGATTTGCAGGATGTAAGCACTGAGTGACCACTGAACTTCATCTGTGAGGTCGAGAAGGATACCCTGTAAGTTTGCTGTGTGCTCTTTGCTTCCAGGGAGCACACTCAGTTTGGGCTGTGAGAGCTGCTGAACCAAAAACATCTGTGGTGCCTGGAGCTTTCATGTTTCCCCTGCTTAGCTGGAGTGTGCCTGTGACTGCAGGAGGGTAATAGATGTGCTGGTGCCCCGCTGCCCTTCTGGACACAGCAGACAGCAAGGCTCCAGTAAAGCCATAAAGTACACTCCTTTTCTGTTCCTCATGAAAGTCTGAACTGTTGTTCTCCATGTGGTTTGGATCTAACTTTTACTTCCTCAAACAGTGGTTGTCTGACGCCCATCTGCAAACACAGACCTCATGGTTTTGCATGCAAAATCTGCCAGGCTGCTTTTTGACCTACTTCCGGACATTTCTTTAGCATAATGCAAAATCCCTTATGTTTCCATGGGCCTGTGAAGGACAAAATGTATTAGTGTTCTATTCAGAACAGTTTTTAAGTCCTTCAGGAAATACTTGAATGCAAAAAAGCCCATGGGTCACCAACTGATGTGGGTCACCAGGTACTGATGTACCTGAGAGGCAGAGCTGCAGCACAGAGGCTGGGCTCTGGGAGCATGGTTGGTCAAAACCCATTGAGCCCAAGGGGAAGGAAGCTCTGGTTTCTGGCCAGTGCAGTATTGTTCCCATCACCGTGGGAACACAACAGATGGATGTGTAAATACATGTATTTTACAGCATTCAGAGATGATGGATATGCTCACATCCTTCCCTAACATTATCGTTGATCTTTAACTGCCATGTAACCAGGCAGCAGCAGGTGCTTTGTTCTTTTGTTTTAGCACGATGGTTTCAGAAGTCCCTGTTGGGCACGACCTGAGTGGCCCTGGGGGACAGAATAGCTCTCCTGCAGCCTTGGCTGGAAGCAAGAAAATCTGAAATGAATATGGATGCTCTGGTATCCAGTATCCAGTCTCAGTAACGTCACAGCCCGCTCACACTGGAGCAGCTCATGTGTTACGGAACAGACCGCCTAAGAGAGATGTTCACATGAGCTCAGCACCCACAATTGTGCCAGATTTTTGAAAAAAACTGGATCCTGTTTAGACAACAAAATCAATGGCCCTGATACACTGAGAGTGTTAAATGTGAGAAAGGGAATTGAACAGTTTTTGAGATATGGAAAGAATTTTAGCTGACATGCTTAAAAAATCTGTCTCCTAACAAAAGGAAATCACATTGAGAGTTTTAAAAGGCATCTAAGTGACTATGACTGTCAGGTACCCAGTGCTCACTAGACTGAAATGCATGAGAAGTGCAGAGGTCTCTTGAGCTCCCTTAGCTATGCCAGTCGATGGCTGCAGCCAGACCTCAGCAGCTGTGCTAACCTTTTCCGCTGTGTGCTGGAGGCTCTGGGGCCTGCGGATGGATGGAACAACACTGAAAATCTGTGATTACTGTTGATAATGACCTGATCTTTATTATCTGTTCTATTTATGCAGCAAATGTGTTATAAAAGAGAAGGGGCTGTCAATGTGCTCCAAGTGAAACGCAGCATATGGACAAGTTACTATGTTGCATAAGACTTTATCTTCCTTAGAAACTATGGCAGGAGGCTCCCATACTTCGTCTTTTAGGTACAATGTTGAGTTAAGCTTCTGGAATAGTTGTCACAATGATTATGGGTAAAGAAAGCCCATAAAAAAAGTCGAAGATCATCAAATTACGTGAACTGTGAGTTGGACAGTAGTGGACATTTACTGACTGCATCCTGTAAACCAGGAAAAACAAAGTTTAAGTGAGGTGGGTTCAAAGGGGGAAAAAAGGATGATTCTGGAGCGCAGACCAACTGGTTATGCAGTATAGAAGTGTATGTAGAAATAATATTTCTATAAAAGAATTAAGGGGGAGAGTTAATTGAAAACCGTATTTCTAGGGACCATTAACTGCATCTGGTCTTCTTACCATCATAAGTCCTCCAGCAGTACAGCTCTCCCCAGACAGCTGCCGTTAGGAGAGATGCTTAAAAGTTGGGACAGCCTCAGGACATACCCTGGAGAGTAGATTGCAATGTTCTGGGAAACCACCCTGTACACTACAATAGACACAGAGAATCAAAAGCATCTCTGACAGCCACAGCTGCTGTATTTTGGTCACAGGACATTTTATAAAAGGACGATTATGGATTCAGATAGCTACTCTGATAAAAATTATAAGTGCTGTATGGGATCCCAACAGACTCCTTACTTCACCTTCCTGTCCTGAAAGAGCTCTAATGATGGAGCTGCCATAGTCTCTGGGAAGTCTGATTGCTTTACAGTGCTTCACTATCTACATAATGTCTAACCTTAGCACCTTAGGAGTCTGAACCCATGATTTCTTGTCCTATCCAGACCATTCATAAAGAACAGATTGCTTCTTTACTACTTTCAGCAGCCTGTGAAAAATCTTGCCATATAAAAATCATAGAATCATACCATATTTTAGGTCAGAAGAGAAGCCATGGAATTGCCTAATTCAGCCTCCTGCTCAAAACAGGGTGAACTTCCAGGATAGCACAAGACTTTGTCCGGTTGAGTTTTGAGTATTTCCAGGGACAAAGATACCACAGTGTTGCCAGGCTCCTGCTCCTGTCCTTAACCAGCCTCACATGACCCTGGATTGGCTCAACCTTTTTGTAACACGATGGTATTGTTGGTTTATGATCATCTGGTGACCTCCAGCAATTTCCAGGCCTTTTTCTGCAGGATGTCTGTATTTCAAATTGAATGGACTAATTCCCTGTCCTGTGTTTAGGTAGCTGATTATCTCTGCTTAAGTGCTGCATTTTGCATTTGAGCACATTGAATTCCATACCATTTATTTCTGATCCTATTTCCAGTTTGGCAGACCATTTTGAATTGCAAACCTTTAGCATACTAGCAGCCTTTCCTGGCATGATGCTGTCCGTACATTCCATGGTAAAGCTCTCTTCTGAAAACATAACACTCTCTTTCCTTTGGTGGGTGGAAATAGAGGTTCATTTATTTGCACCTCTCCCAGAGCGATGACAGAGGTGCAGAGAAAGCATCAATATGCATTGGTCTTTGCTAATAATTGCACTTTGTAAAGACAAAACAGCAAAGGGAATTGATTCAAAATCTATTTAAGGTCGATTCCAGTGTGTTCAGCATGTTTGAGATCAAGCATGAGACAAGTTAGCAGCAGAGACAATTGATCTGGGGGCTTTAGAGAGAGAAAGAATGTTTAAGTTGATTTACTTAGAATTATTTAGTTTTTTAAGTCATGGTTGGAAAGCTGGCTCTTGGTGGGAACTCTGTGCACACAATGAGCATGTTTGGCCTTGAGCACATGTATCTGGTTTTAGTTAAGCCAGGCTGGCCACACTCATTCCACTCTGCTCATGATCTCATTCCATGCTCCTTGTCATGGTATCTGCACACCATCCAGCAATATATTAAAGCATGAGTAACGTGTCTTATGTTGATTATTCCGTCACCAAGGGAGAAATGTGTCTTGTCTGGTAGGGAACTCAGATTGTTTTAAACAAAGCTCTGCACTTACGCTGGAGGAAAGTCAAGAGCTGCGCCTTGTATTAGGAGGAAGAATTGGCAAGGTGTCTACTGGCCCTTGGGTAAGGCCATTTTGGGACTCAGACCAGCTACAACCAGAGAAAACCGTGGTTCCTACACTGCTGGGCTCTTCCTGCACTGTGGAAAGGCCATTTGCCCTGCTGCCAGCATGCTTCATCAGCTCAAATGCTGTGATACTTGGGGCACCTCCAAATTCTCCTATTAGTCCAGGAAGAGAAATGCTCCTAACAGTATTTATTTTGCCTTTAATGAAATGACCAGGTTGGTGTTAGAAATGCAATGTGCTGTGCGTCAGCCGAGTGGAAGAAATGTCTCCAGGCTGTAGGGAGGAGAGGGAAGGCTTGAAAAACTTGTTCAGCTGCTCAGTGTTCATATTTGTGTGTGCAGTGAACAAGCTGAACCCTGTGCTCCTGCTGGGCCTGTGTTCAGTGTGTGTTACCACAGGGCAAGTTTTCTGCTTCAGTCATCTGTCAGACTGGAGGGGAAGGGCTCTTGCTAGTGGCTGTCATTAGAGGCTGCATCATTCTCTTTGCATATTTACTGAGCTAAACTCCAGCCTCAGCTCCCATCTGTGTGATAAACGAGGTACCTCTCTACAGTATCTCAAATGTGAGAGCTCCAAAGCCCTTTATAGAGTCTAATTTAACTTCCGCTTGAGCCTGGAAGCGAAGTGCTCCTTTTTTTTGGAGAGGGGTGAAACTGAGGGACTGAAGGCTGAGGCTAATGGCTTCTTCTCTCATACACAGGCCTCAAAACAGATTTTGACTCGAACATGACCCCTCCTCAGTTCCTGTGTTCCTCTTTCACGGCTCAGTCTTGTTCTGCTAAAAAGGGCAGAAGAATCTGTGCTTTTGCTGTTTTGCACAATCCACAGCTGGCACTTGCAGTCCCTGTCTCCCAGGTTTGGTCCTCAGTAGCCTCCCTGCAAATAGGAACCGAAGGACCTTCTTGGCACATGGGGTTTTCCTGACCTCCCACTGCTGCTTTTTCTCTGGAGAATAGCCTCCAACTCATTGAGGACACTGTGGATCCAAACCCTCCGTGTCTCTGGCTCCTTATATGGTAACATGAAGAAGTCTGAGCATTTTAGTTCTGATTTGGAGTTACCCTGGTTGTCTTCTCGGCCAGGGAAATAGAAGCTTTAAAACCTTAGGCAAGCTGGTTCTTACCACCAGGAAACCATCCCCCTAGTACAAGCACGTGTGTGCTGCTGTCTCACCATTGACTTAGCGAAGACCAGGCTGCATTGGCAGCAATGAAAGTCCCCTACAAAACCTTTGCAGAAGGTAGAGTTTTAAGCGTTCCAGTTTTTTTACCCTTCTGGAAGGGGCTTTAGGATATCTGTTGTTGTAACAGCAGAAGAAAGAGGCTGAGATGGAGGGAGGGAGCCAGACCGGCTGTGGGACAGAGCTGGCTTTTCTGGAAGAGAGCACACATATGGAGTTGATGGTGGACAGTGAGAGCAGGAAGTAATGGAGCTGGGGACATCTAGAAGAGACTTGAAGAGGCTTTGCACTCCTGAGCCATCACATCCAGACATGCAGGAAGTGGAGAAAACATTCCTGAATGAGGAGAGAGGTGTCCTTGTTCATCCTAGAGCCAAATGCATTTTGGTGACTTATCCCTACCTCTGACAGAAGCCACCCTAGAAAGAGGCAGAGCAGTGAGCATAGCTAAGGTTTCCTGACTGCCAGACCCTCATGTTTCTTTCTAGAAAGTCCTTGAGTTACTTTGCATGAATTTATTGAAGCCTGGAGTGGTGCAGCTTTGCAGTAGGTTAGCAAAGAGTGCTTTGACAAGGTGATGTGTTCTTGTGCTGGGGTCCAGCCCAGCCTTCTGCAGGCTGTGTCCTCTACTGCTACAAGCCTGTGGCTGGCTCTAATGCTGGGGGCATGTACGAGCATGAAACCACAGGGGAAGTAACTGAACTAAATGACTTGAGACACATTTAAGCGCAGAAACAAAAGGTTATGGTGGCCAAGAGAGCTCCAGCAAATTTCAGGGGTTGTGGGAGTTTGCTGTCTCTTCAGGACCAGCTACTAGCATTAAAATAAGGCATATGAGGATTCCTTTATCTCCTCCCTAGATTTCATGCTGATGAGACCAATCCCGATAAGCACTGAGAGCTGCAACCTCTGCCACGTATCCCTAGTGCCTCGTCAGCCTCAATTTTGAAAAGTAACCGTAGATTTCTTCTCTCACGGTGCAGGTTCCACCACATTGGCAGAGCGGCTGGGACTGTCGGCACCGAGCTCGCCCACATCAACACCCAACTCCCCCACCGTCCTCTGCAGTGGCGTCTCTGGCCCTGTATTGTCTACGTGTGGCTCTGGCCCCCTCTGCAGCTCTATCAGTGGTAAGAGTGGTGGGATCCCCTGCTGCCTTTCCTTTGCCTCCCTTTATAGTCTCACACTTGTCTCCCAGAAGGGCTCTAAAACCACAATAATCAACAGATTATTATTATCCCATCAGCTCCCCCGGGGAGGAAGGGAGAGCCTCTGCAAGGGCTATTTTCAGTCTGTTTTATGTGGAAGCCGCTTGGATGCCTAGACAGCAATATTTCTCTAACCCTTTTCATCGTGAAAGGTCCCGAGGGAAGCAGCGGATTTTCTGCTGCGTGCGTGGCCCTGTGACGCAGAGCTCCTTCTGGAGGGCTGTGAGGCAGTGACACATCTCACACCAGCTTGGACTGGAGCTAAGGGTCTGCCTACACCTCCCCCTTCTCCCTCCACACGCCTTCAGTAAAATGCAGTATAGCTAGTTCTAACATGCCAATGAAGTACAGTGATATTTAGATAAATGCACATGCACTAAAAAAGGCTGTTCTGCAGCACTTATAAAACTCCAGACACCTGCACGATCCCAAGGCATTGATGATGGGATACATAACTTACCAAATCCTTCTTGCATGGTCACAGCTGTCGTTTGGCTTGCTCTTCGTGGGCAGCAGACCCCAGTAGATGTTGCCTTTCTGCTGCCTTGAGCCTTGGCATGTGAACAAGGACCCAGCGAGTGAGGCAGCAGGCCACAGGAAGGAACTCTGGTCCTGGAGCATGCATTTCTGCTAGGGCATGGTTCCTCCCTCTTTAGCTTCAGGGCAGAAGTTACCTTGGGATGTCAGGAAGCATCAGGAATGACCATGTTTTTTGTGTTGCAGGCACAGCTCCCAACTCTCCAAGCAGCTTGCCTGAGTCACCCATCTCCCCGTCCGTCTCAGGGCCCTGGGTAGATGAATGCACCATCTGCTATGAGAACATGGTAGACACAGTCATTTACTCCTGTGGACACATGTGTCTCTGCTATTCATGTGGGCTGAAGCTCAAGAAGATGGCCAATGCCTGCTGCCCCATTTGCAGACGGGCCATCAAAGATATCATCAAAACATACCGCAGCACTTAGAGCAGCAGCAGATGCCATGGTGGGGACTGGGCACGTGGGGAGGAGGCTGTGAAACCACACAGGTCTTGGTCTTTATTCATCACCTAGGAGATTCAAAAACCATCACCCACCACCACCCTGACCTCTTCCGTGGACAACAGATGAGACAAGCTTAGATGCTGCTCTTCTACCCCGCAAGCAAGCCCTGGGGCTGAACTCCAGTGTCAGGGAAGTTGCGACAGACTACTCTCCCTTGTGGATTTTAAACTTTATCTCAAAAAATACCAGCTGGTGCAATCATCCCTTTCCTACACCATGCACGGCCGAGGGGAGTCTCCACTCTTTAGCAGACACAGCAAGTGGTAAAAGGTTCAGTGCTACACATCTCCTTCCAGAGGCACCCCACATGCAGAGACAGCTTAGCAGAAGAGAGGAAACAAGCAACGTGTTTCTGTGTACGACCAGCCTGACCAGAGGAGGCTCCTTAGAAAGGACGGAGCAAGGCAAGCGTTGACCCAGCAGGGAGGTGCAGTGCACACACTCACAGCAGAGGCTGGGGCCAGTGCAGAAAAGAACCCAAGATCAGTGAAGCAAAACCCACCCTGTATCTGCAGACAGAAGAGCAGACCCCTGGCAGCCCCTTGAGGGCTGTCCCCAACTCCTGCATTGCCATTCTCTGATGGAGGCGTTCATGGTGGGTTTGGCAATGAACACTGGCAACAGCTCTGCTCCAGCCACCTCCTGTCCCCATCCCGTTGCACGACGAGCGGCTCTCGAACCCCACCACCACCAACCTGCGTGTGGGATTGCACGCAGCACAAGGGATTCAGCAGCATCTCTTCTCCCATGGGCCTGTGGGAGAGGGAGACATAACTCCCTCACCTTTCTCCCCCTGCCATCCAGACAGCACTTGTGAGGAAAACCCCCAACCTCACCGGGGAAGAATGTATAAACCCACAGGTCTGTGGGTTACCTTTACTGGTAACTTTATCACTGTGCTTTAAGACAAAACCAGCCAGGTGGTACTCAGCTCTTCACAGCCACGCCGGCAGGACACGGCTGTCCTTACGTGTTAGGAAGTAAGGAATGAAAAAAATAACTTGCGGGGTTTGGTTTGCTTTGGTTTATTTAAACAAATCCCCTTCTCTCCTGCATGAGTTGGGAACTCAGCTGTGCCCAGCAGGGACAATGGTGGCCCCCAGGGTTCACATGCGAACAACTTCTGGTCTGCCATGGCCATAGGCCTGAACCCGGGGCTGCTGGCCCTGGGGCCTGGGCTGGGTGGCTTGGCAGCAGTAGGAGCTGTCTGCCTCCCTTCCCAACCCATCCTGCTGCCTTCCAGGGCTGCCGGGGAGGGAGGGACTGTGTCTGGGTCCTGAGAGGGGGTCAGGGCTGGGGTGCCACAGCAGTGAACTTTGCCCCACCACATCACCCCTCTGGCCAGACTAGGGAAGGCTGTGGAGTTGCACCCTTCCTGCTGAGCTTTTCCTTGTGCCCCAGCATTTGGCCATCGATGGGATAGGGGGAACAGTGGGGTGTAGGGATAACAGCATTTAATGCACACATGCACGTGCTGCAGGGGACATCATGTTGCCCCCC